>JAMXBB010000012.1:71100800-71306792 GCA_024138015.1 Lumnitzera littorea | reverse complement strand
AATATATATATTCGGCATACATTCATATAAATACATACATATATATATTCGGCATACATACCTATAAATACGTATATATATGTTCGGTATAAATATGCTTATATAGTATTCATCATTTATCATAAAATATATAGTATTTATCGTAAAATATGTATACTATACATTACATACATAATATACCGTATACTATTATATATATATACATACTTATAAAAATACTCCACTATATACTATACAACTACACACATATATATATAATCATATATGTATACCTATATATATATATAAAGTTACGGTACATACATGTATATTTATACTAGAATTATGTAAATTACTAATTAGATGTATAAAAAAACAAAAACAAAAACATAATACATACTATATACCTCGATACATACATTAGACATACTTAATCTTATACATATAAGTAAATTTAGGTATTTATACACATAAACATATACTATTAGTATTATATGTACAAATACCATAAAATATCATAAAAATACCATAAAAATACTATAATTCTACACATGTACACTATTATATACATATATATTTCTTAAAATAAATTTCTTACCAATTAATTTGGGTTTTTCTTCTCCTTTTCCTTCTTCTTTTTCTCTTTTCTTTCTTTCTTTTTCTCTCCTTTTTCCTCTCGGTTTACAAATTGTGTGTGTATGTTTGTGCAGAATTTTCTTTCTTTTTCCATATTTATATCAATTTCCCTTCCTCACGTGATGTTGGCTTCAATTTTAAGCTAAGTCACTTTTTATTAAAGTAAATAGGACAAAAACAAAACATCATGTGGCTGCTTCTTTTGGTTTTCAATTTGCTAACTTTTGTTTTCTTTTCTTTCTTACGTTTTGTGCAGGGGAATGATTTAAATTGGACATGAAGAGAAGAATTGAGATAAATTGAAAATAGTAGAGAAGGAAAATGAAATTTATTAACAATTATATGTAATTTTTCGAATCATATAAATTATAACGAATTTCTTCGTAGATTAGTTTTCGAAATTCTTTGAAATTTTATTAATTTAATTGGTACCCGTTACAATTATAATTTTTACAAGTTATTATGGTAATTTCATTACAGTGTTGTACAAACAGGCGATTTAGTTGAAAATTACATTCGACTATAATTTTATTACTATTGTGTAATATTTAACTATTTTATAGATTTACGTTTATGATTTTAGGGTCTCGAGCAATTTTGGGTTCAATTTTAATTAATAATGCCTAAACTAGTTTTAGGGTTTTAGTAGGCGATTTAGGATTTCGATAAATCCCTAAGGTTTTTACTATTTATAATATATTTGGATTTATGATTTATTAAATTGTTATCTTACTCGGTTTTGATAACTCTTCAAGTCATCTATAGTCTTAGGGTTCAATCTTTCTCTTAAATAGCTAAATTTGCGGGGTTTACACTTAGAGACTTGATTCATGAGTTGGTTAGTGTGAAATGCTTAGTGGAGATAGCTTTAGATTTGTGTTTAGAGGGTTGATTGTAGTAAGGGTATAAATGAGATAATCTTAGAGGCTTAGTCAGAAGGATTTGAGACTGAAACTTGGTATTAGACAAGCATTCAAAACCTTATTAATATACTTTAGTAGCAAGTTAGAACTCAATACAAAGCTTATACCACCCGTTAGAGATACGTTATAAACACACTTAAATTATTAAAATAAACTTATATAACTTTATATTTAGTAAAACTAAAACAATTATATTGATTATTTTAGGGAGAACAATGAAAGCAAACGAGATCAGCTATTAGGACCGTTGAGCATCACATGTCCAGGTAAGTAGGATCAGTGCTTCACTGCACTTTGAAATATTATTTAATGATACCTGAAGACCTTAGAATATACTTTGGTTGTGATTATAATTATAAGATAGTTGCTTATGTGTATGTAATGCATGTGCATGAATAATGTTTAGCTATTTGCAATGCTGGCTTTTATGCATTGATTGCTTTATGATATTGCTAAGTTGAACTATTTGAAATTGTTTAATTACCCCAAAAGCAATCTAACACAAACTTGACTTAACTATTAACTAGACTTGCATCATAAGCCACTAAGGGAAAACAATTAGGTTTCTCGAGCCAAACATGGACCCTTCAATGAGGATAGTAGAAATAGTCTTTTCCCCACCCTTAGTTGGACTAAGGATAGGAGAAGTGGTCGTAGTAAGGTTGAAGATTGCGATTCCATGGTAGTCTTGGGGCAGAGCATGTTTATCCATTACATAAGCCCTGGTTTGGTTTTGATTCGCAAAGTGCACAGTGTTAAACTCCTTGAAACCTAGATTAGAGCAAGTGTAATTTCTCTAATCTCATAATCACTACTTAATGTCGTGCGATGGAATTTGCTTGAACATAATTGCATCTATTTAACCTTACTTGAAAACCTTTGGTTGCTTAAGGTTAGATATGTGTTATTATCTCCGTCTCACTTACTAAGTAAGTTATCGCTCATTCCCATATAGTTGTTTTATAGATTCCCAGTAGATACACCAGTATTACTCTAAGTTTTAGAAGTATTGAGAACTGGGTCAGGAAGTAAGACTCAAGACCAATTGGCTGGATTCCTATTTTACTTCTTGACTATACTAACTCTTAAGAAAACTAATAGGGTCTCTATAGGTCACCCTATAGTTTCTAGTTATTGTACCAATAATATGTTCTATAAACTTATGGGCTTTTATAAATCCCTATAATGCTATTTTTCTATAGTTATTTATAAAACTTGTTTTCTTCTCAAGCTTTTATACCACAGTATCTTTTCAAAAGTTATTTTAGAAAATTGCACCACAGGTTGATACCAAACAGATATTGAATTGGAGGGCTTAATGCTATGGAGTCATAAAGACCTAGTATGATAGGGATCAAGGACCGATCACTCGCTTTCGAGCTCGAAGGCATTCTCACATGGTCTGTCGGGCTATTCAAAGAGAGTTAAGCATCGAGGAGCAATGTTTTCCCTAGTTCAATCTACTGAGCTACTTCGCTCTCTATACCATCTAGGAAGTTGCCGAAGTGGTTAGCTGACACATGGAGTTGACCCTTCTGCAGCACCTTAGTCTAAGTACTAAATTAGGAAAATAGCCATCTCTACAACACCGAGGCCGACCTGAATGTGAGCTACCCTTGAGCTAACCCTTGTCCTGCCCCATCTATTAAGGTGCCAAACTACTGATGCCGAGCATACCTGATTAGAGGACCACCCTTGCTCGGCTCATAGTGTTGTCAGAATTGCAGACTGAGTAAAATGCACGTATGCTGTCTTTTCTAACATCCATATTGTCCTTTCTGACAGTGGTTATTCTTTTGGCACGAATACATGCCTTCCTTATAAATTATGCTCCTTTTCTTAGCAAGTAGGGATCCATTTATGTACATTTCTTTAATTTAGGACTTACCCTAACTGGGTACCATAAATAACCTCATAATGTAATAGCCGAACAGTAGGAGATATATAGAAGAATACATTGAACTTTTTACTTTCTTTGAGCTAAGTGTCCTTTTTTCTCACTCTTGCGCTACTCTTATCTAGCCCATTCGAGCATGGACCAGTAACGAATAACCTCCGGCCATACTTATGCGTCGTATTAAGTGTGATCCGAGCTCGTGTGAGGCATTGGTGCATTATATCCATCATTAGTGTACGATAACCCCTGCTTAACCTTCGACTATCATTTACTTTTCTAGCCATCTAGCGACCTAGACCCATCCTTTTAGTCATGCATGATACTGAGTTCGTATGTTCATCCATAGATTCCTATCATCTTGGTATTAGAGCACCTGGTTACATTCGAAGCTAGATTCTACTACTGTATTCTTTGAGTAGTCTATTGTTACCTCATGAGATAACGGTTCTTTTGTTTGCTTTGAAGTTTTGTAGTTGAGTAGTGTTCTATACTTTGTTTTCCCTTGTTTTCAAATATGCAAAACTAAGTATGGTTGACTGCTCATTTGTTGTAATTGTCATTGTGAAATAACCAACAATGTTAGATTCTAGTATTCAAAGAACTTTGGGAAACCAAGAAAGTAGTATTCGACATAGCCAAGGGTAGGAAGGAAGCTTCACACCTCAGTTAGTAGGTGACCACTTGGATAGGCTTACTAACTTGGTAGCTAGTTTGGGGATTGTTATTCAAGAGGATAGGTAGCGAGCTAGAGATAGCCTCACTAGGGAATGTGAATAGCAAGGACAAGGTAATGGTCAGTTTGGTTGAGTTAATACCTTAGCTCGACCACCTTGAGCCAAAGGAATTAGTAGGGAAACTAGATGAAGGCTAAAGCTTGAAGAGATTGAAGAGGAAGTGGAGCGGGATGACGAGGTAGAAGAATACTTTGAGCTTGAAGAAAGAAATGTGTAAGCCCCTAGAGTTGAGGGATTGAGAGTATGTATCCCGAGTTTTTCTAGAAGTCGTAATGCTGAAGATTACCTAGATTGGGTAAATATGATTGAAAAACAGTTTGAATGCCATGAAGTGCTCGGTAATGCAAAGGTAAGACTTATAGTGCTAGAGTTCACTAGTTATGCTATCTTATGGTGGAAGAACTTGCAAACCACCAGAAGAAGGGAAGGAGAACGAGAAAATAAGAGTTAGGATGAGATGAAGAAGGTCATGCGAAGAAGGTTTGTGCCAAGCTATTATCTATAGGATGCCTTCAAAAGTTGGAAGAACTGAGACAAGGAGGATCAAGTGTGGACACTTATGTTAAGGAATTCCAAATGTTAATGAGTTGATGTGAAGTCAAAGAGCTAAAGGAATGAACTGTATCTAGGTTCATTAGTGGATTGAAGTATAAGATTAGGGATGTCTTAGAAACCCTGGATATTAGAATGCTTGACGACATGATCCAAGCTGCTTAGAAAATAGTAAGATGCCTAACGGGAAGGTTCCAACCGCCAATCAGCTGACCAGGCAGTAGCCAAACTATTTTGAGTAAACCTGTGTGAACGGAACCAAGTAAGGTTGTTGAGGCCTGACCCGTTCCGGCTACCTGAGTTGAGGAGAAGGAACCTCCGAGGAAATTTGAGAAGGGCCAAAGTTTAGGGAGGAAGACAAGTGAGATCAAATGTTTTAAGCGCCAAGATTTGGACACATGGCCACTTAGTGTCCGAACAGGTGAACGATGGTGATCTGAGGAGAGGTGCTGACTATTGAAGTTGATAACACTGATGAAGAAGTTGAGGAGTTGAAAGAGGATGAACAAACTAGATTGTTTGAGGAAGAAGTTATCTATGGAGAGGAAGGCAACTTTTTGCCGACCACTTTAGTATTGAGGAGGATAATGAGCATCAATCTTGTACTCGAAGATGAGAAGAGAGAAAATCTCTTCCATATTGGATGCAAGGTGAATGACTCACTTTGCATGCTAATCATTGACAGTAGGAGCTATACTAATGTAACCTCTGCATTTATGGTCCAGTAGCTAAAATTACCGACCATACCCCATCCAAAACCTTATAAGCTTCACTAGCTTAGTGATAAGGGAGCCTTATAAGTGAGCAAATAGGTATCTATGCCAATCTGCATTGGCAAGTATCGAGATGAAGTGCTTTGTGATGTACTGCCCATGAGTACGTCCCATATTCTACTTAGACGACCATGGATATTCGATCGAGCAGTTGTATACGATAGAAGGAGGAATACATACTCTATAGAGCATGAAGGAAGGGCTGAACAACTCGATGCCAATCTGAAGAAGTGCGACTTTTTCTGATCCGAGGTGATCTTCTTGGGGTTTGTTGTGAGTGGAGGTGGCATTTGAGTCGATAAAGAAAAGATAAGAACAATCTAAGAATGGCTCGAGCCGACCTATTCTATTGATGTGAGGAGTTTTTATGGCTTGGCATCATCTTATCGCAGATTCATAAAGAATTTCAGTACGATTGTAGCCCCACTTATTGAACTGTCGAAGAAGAATGTTGAATTCAGATGGAGAGAGAAGGAGTAGAAAGTTTTGAGGAAGTGAAAGAAAGGCTAACTACAACCCCTGTCTTAGCTTTACTGAGCTTTGACAAGGTGTTTGAAGTAGAGTGTGATGCATTTGGACTTGGCATAGGTGTTGTGCTGATGTAAGAAGGCTGACTTATTGCTTACTTCAGTGAAAAACTTGAAGGAGTTACACTTAACTACTTGTTTTATGATAAGGAGTTCTACTCCTTAATCTGAGCCCTCACGATATAGCAACACTACCTACTACCTGAGGAATTTGTGATATACACCAATCATAAATCCTTGAGATATCTAAAGAGCCAGCCGAAGTTATCTTGGAGATAAGTGAAGTAGAACGAGTTTATGGAGGGTTTTTCCTATGTCGTAAGGTATAAGAATGGAAGAAACAATGTAGTGGCTGACGCCGTATCTAGATGACACCCTCCTAATCAAGCCATAATTGAAGCTACTTGGTTTTTCAACCATAAAGAATTTGTATGCTGAGGACCTACACTTTGGTCTTATCTATGCTCGATGTGAAGAAGGATGGACACTGGATGATTATTACAGGGAGCATGGATACTTATTTAGGATGGGGAAGCTATGTATCTCGACCTGTTCTACAAGAGAACTGCTAGTGCGTGATGTACATGGAAGAGGATTGTCTGGGTATTTTAGCTACCGTCGAACTTATGAAGTACTGTTTGTAAGATTCTTTTGGTTGAGAATGATGAGAGACGTGCAGTCAGTGATGGAAAGGTATGCAACTTGCAGGAGGGCAAAGAGTTAAGCTGAGTAAGGACATTATCTAACCTTACTTGTCCCAACCAAACTATGGTCCGAGTTAAGTATGGACTTCATGTTAGGATTGCTGAAGACGTCCTAAGGGAAGGACTCTGTCATGGTGGTTGTGGATCAATTTAGCAAGAAGGCCTATTTTGTGCCTTGCTCTAGAACTAATGATACTTCGACCATCTCTTTTCTTTTCTTACAAGAGGTGGTTAAGCTTTACGACGTGCTTAGAACCATTGTTTCGAATCGAGACCCCAAGTTCATGAGCTACTTCTGGAGGAAACTGTGGGGGCAAATAGGAACTAAGTTGCTGTACAACACGTCCTACTACCCTCAGATTGATGGACAAACCGAAGTTGTACAGAACTATGGCAACTTTGTTACAGGTTGCTATCAGACGAAACACAGTCGACTGGGATCGATGCCTGCCTATCACTAAGTTTGCTTATAATAGGATAGCATATAGCGTAACAAACATGTCTCCTTTTGAGGTCACCTAAGGGTTTAGCCTCAAGCTACCATTGGACTAAGCACCCCAACTAATGCTTAATGATGACTGGCAAACCGTTGAATGAGTTGAGGCCATCAAGTTATGTACTAGAAGGTTGTAGAGGAATTAAGCTGAGCTAATATTAAGCTTGAGGAGCGAAGCCGAGGATGGAGGAAGAGAGAATTTCAACCAGGTGATTTGGTCTGGATACATGTTAGCAAGGATCGGTTCCCAAACTTAAGGAAGAGCAAGTTGTCTCCTAGAGCCGACGGACCTTTTAAAGTGCTTGAAAAGATCAATCCTAATGCCTATAGGATTGAATTACCTAAAGAATATGGAGTCTTGGACTCCTTTAACATTGCCAATCTCCAACCTTATACTCTTTAGGATGAGCAACTTGAAGTCGAACCAAATTTGATCCCAAATCTCAAACAACCCAGAAGGGATAATAGTGATCAAGGACTGATCACTCGTTCCTGAGCTCAAGGGCTTTCTTACATGGTTTACCGGGTTGTCCAAAGAGAGAAAAGTGTTGAGGAATAGTGTTTTTCCCAATCCAATCTACCGAGCTACTTCACTCTCGACACCATTTAAGAAGCTACTGAGATGGTTAGCTAATACATAGAGTCGACCCCTTCGCAACACCCTAGTCCAAGAACCAAATTAAGAAAACAGCCATCTCTACAGTATCGAGATTAAGTTGGTAATCGTGAAGGCCAACTAGCCAAGGTTGACTCAAATGTGATTTGCCCTTAAGTCAACCCCTGTCCAGCTCCAGCCATCAAGTTGCCAAACTATTGATGCCGAATAGACCTGATCAGAGGACTACACCTACTCAGTTCACAGTGTTATTAGAATCGCAGATTGGTAAAACACGCATGTGCTGTCCTTTTCTAACATCCGTATTGTCCTTTCTAACAATGGATATTCTTATGGCACTAATACATGCCTTCCTTATAAATTATGCTCCTTTTCTTAGCAAGTAGGGATCCATTTATGTACATTTCTATAATTTAGGACTTACCCTAACTAGGTATTATAAATACTCTCATAATGTAATAGCCGAACATCAGGAGATATACAAAAGAATACACTAAACTTTTTACTCTCTTTAAGTTAAGTGTCCTTTTTTCTTACTCTCGAGCTACTTTTATCTAGTCTATTCGAGCGTAGATTAGTGACTAGTAACCTTCGGCCATACTTATGTGTCATATCAAGTGTAACCTATGCTTGTATAAGGCGTTGGTGCATCATATCCATCATCGATGTATGGGAACCTCTACTTAAACTTTGACTATCATTTACTTTTCGAGCCATTTAGCGGTCCGGATCCATCCTTTTGGTTATGCGTGATATCGAGTTTGTGTGTTCATTTACAAATTTGTATCATAGTGTAAGCTATACCTATGTTAGAGGCAAAAGTCATGTGCTTCTAATTTAGGTTGATTTATACTGCGGGACTATTTTGACTCCCTGGTTTGGGGCAAACATGTTTTATCTCTAACGTCTCGTTAATTATCGGAACCTGCTTTACACGTTTCTGATAAATGACTTTACGTATAATTCAATAATATAAACATATTGAGTATATCCAATACGTATAGTATAATTACATAATGTTATTACATGTTATTTGACTCCTAAAGTTATTTTCATAGGGTATATAATTTATCTCTAAGGTTTCGTGATTATTTGAAACTCTAATTTCAAGTTTTCAATAATTACTAATCTTACTTGGTAAAAATACGTTTTATTAAGGTTAAATATTATAAATACTTTATTTTGAGAAATTAATATTACTAATGTTATTTGTTTAACTTTATGAATTATATTAAAATTTGGCTTAATTCAGATAAAATTGTTCAAAGATCCTAAATTGTTCCAAATACCCTAATTCACATCGATATCAAATAGTTCAAGTATGGTAATTTGACTTAACCTATTTCGCAAACTTCTCTTAATAGTTTTTCTTTATTACTTGCCTTTGCTATACTTCATATGTTAAATGGTCTACTACTCTAAGTCTAGAGTAGTTAGTTGAATACTGGGTTTTACAGTAAAATTAGTTAGAATATCATTATACATTTGTAAATAAAAATATATAAATGATGATTATATTTATGGTAAGATAAATAATTTTATTACTAATATTTTATCTAATAACACAATTAACTGTTCTAATTCATTAGGTTGTAACACTTTTTTTTTTTTTTGGCTAGAAAATCTAATAAAGGATGAAAAAGTAAAAAAAATGAAAAATTATGCTTTTAGTTTTTGAACTTCACCACTTTTTCTAATAAAGCTCTTGAACTTTTATTTTTTCTGTTTTAGTCCTCGAACTTTTTAAAAGTTTGCAAAAGAGTTATTTGTTAACCAAAAAACTACAGTTTACTAATGGATGATTTTTTTGCAAATTATTAGAATGTTTAAGGACTAAAATAGAAAATAAAAAAGTTCGGGCACTCAATTAAAAAAAGTGGTAAAGTTTGAAGACTAATAATGTAGTCTTCCCTATAAAATATGACATATCTAATAAAAATTAGCTATGAAAGGCAAAATAGAGGAAAAAAAAAAAATAGAAATAAAGAAATCTTGTTTGTTTGACTAATCTTGGAATCATGTTGAACATAGGTATTTATTGATAGTTATGACAATAATAACGTTTTAGCCTTAACTTTAACTATGCAGAAAGTTAATTTTCGCAATGTTTGGTTAATGCTGCTGTCAAGTTAATTTTTTTACATTATAGATTTTTACATTTGAAACCTACTCCTTTTAGTTCCAACGTTGCTGTAAATTTTTTTTAAAAGAAAAGAATAATTTATTTGTTAATAAATGGCATATTATATTACTCTTTTTATGTAATATCATTTGAGCAAAGTTAGTAAGAAAGCAATAATTTACATGGATATTTACACTATTGCAAAAGTTCTTAGATTTAAATATATGTTTCCATATAATTTAGGACTTAACTACGAAATTTAAAATTTTATTGAATTTCTAAAAAAGTTTTAAACTTTAATGTTGAAATTGTCAGTTTTGATCCAAATTTCCTCTTAATGAAATGAATTAATTAACCACCACTATATATATATATATATAAATTGAAACTACTTGTAACCTTTAATATGTGTTAATTTGACCGTATTCCCTACTTTTGAATTTGACCACATTAATTGAAACTACAAGTAACCTTCAATACGTGTTAATTTGACCATATTCCCAACTTTTAAGGAAAATGGGGTCAAATGATGAAGTATTGCCTTAAATATAATCATATTCTCTACTTTTTAAGAAAATAAACAAAGAGATTTAACAACTATATTATAGGAAAATTGAGTCATATGTTAGATTATTCTTTTAAAAGTCAATTTTACTTCAAGGAATCTTATTAGAGATATCGTTGTCAAGCAAACAAGCACGAAGACATTTAGCATTGGAAGACAGTCTATTAAACATGCTCATCTTAGAAGATGTCAATCCAAATTTCTTCAATTAAAATATCTTTCACTAATTTTCTAGGCAAATAATAATCTTTTCAAGGAAACAAATTACTTACGATTATCATTTTTTAGTATTATTTTACCTCTCATTTTTATTGACTATATACGTACTTTTCATGCTGTTATGTAAATTTTTTACTTTTTAACTAATTAATAATGGTTGTTATAAGATACTGCAATTTTGGATGCCATTGATTATATTGTACAACTCTATTTAATTCTTACACACACAATGCAAGTACGCGACTGTTAGTATAATTCAAAGTGTAGAGTCAAATAGTAGTTAGCGGTAGTTGCTAGATTTTACTGGTTTAAAAATAATCAATCAATATGCAAAATAATAATAATAGCCAAAACTAAATATTTTTTCAATTTTTCAATTTTTTCATTTCCCCTTTTTTTGCAATTCCTTTTTTTATTTTTTGTATTTTTCTGTAAATATGACAAAATTGAACTAAAAAATGGTGGCAAAAATGGGGTGTGTGATACTTTGATTTTGGCCCCTTAATGTAAAGAATTCTGTTGTGGTTTATGATATTGTATAAGAGAAGATTTAGTGTTTATATTGTTGTTTGTAATATTAGATGAGAAGTGTTTTGATAATATGGAGATTTATGTGGATATGTATAATAGGTATAGTACAGACTCTTCCTTATCCTTTATCCTTAACTTAAGGATGATAATAACGAACCATTTTCAAGTACCAAAAGCTAAAAAGAATTTTTAAGTAGACACTTAGAAAGTAGGCCATTATAAGGTGGTATCGAATAGGGTTTATAAAATGGCCCTTAGAGTATCATAACTTGTTTGTGGATAAGTATTAGAGGTGTGATGGATTGAAAAGTTGAGGTATTTATATGGTTTCAAGGAATCAAAGTAAGGATGGAAATGAGATTTAAAGCATGTAAAGAAACATGTATTAAGATTATTTAAGAAGAAGAGATAGAAAGTATGAGGAGCAACATGGATTGAAGTAAATTTTGAGCAAAAGTCTTGAGGAAGTTGTTGAGAAATTGATGGACTTAAGTTGATATGAAGGAGGAAATTGATGGACTTAAATTGATGGACCAAAAGATTTGTGGACATATAGCAGTTGGAATTAAGAAAAAAATGAATTGAGTGATGTTTTGAGCTAGGGAAAAATCAATAAAGAGAAGAATGTGATAATAAGACTGCATGTATGAGGTTATCTAGAATAGCTAGAGCAACTTAAGGAGGCAAAAGAATAGTATTTTTGTATGGTAAGAGAAGGTTAAGGAACGAGTAGAGAAATTATATATTCCCACTAATCACCATTGTAAGAAGAAAATAAATAGAAATAGCATGTGATATAATTGACTTAGTATGAAACAATATGCTTCATATATGCCTGGGCACTCATGAGTAAGTTAGGAAGAGAATGGAAAATCTATGATTCTCGTGTTTCATTTGTTCGATTCTCTAATTGTCATGACTCTGATGTCTCCTGTGCTGAGTTTTCTATCTATACTTTTGATCCAATCATGTTATGTTGACTACAAGACTTATAATTTGTCAGTTTCTTTGTGTGTCTTCTTGGTCTAAGAGTTATGTTAGTATTGTTTGGTTTAAATCAAATCTAGTTGGGTTGAGTCATGCTTTATCTCATTTAAGCACAAGTTAGCTAAAGTTCAGATTTGCCAAATTCATACTTAATACTTAGTGTGCTAGCTATATAAAGTACTTAGTGTGAGTTTTTGACTAATTATTGAAGACTTAGAATGGTGGTATATTCCAAATAAATATGGAACTTAGGAAACTATGACTTATGAAGTATTGAAAGAAGTGGTTGTGAGTGGCATGAGTTATGAGTACAATTATGTTAAATAGTTGTAGTTGCTTAGAATTGATAAATTTGAGGTTCTGAAAAATATTCTTAGAATCGGATAAAATTTTTAATATGGGGTAGCGAAAGTTAAAAGAAGAACCATGGGAAAATTTATTTAGCAAAATAAAGTGTATAAAATATTTAATTTAACAAAAGTACAATTTTATCGGTATTATCTACTTTATCAGAAGCATACGATTTGAGTTTCGATAACTAATAAGACCTTAGAGATAAATAATTTGAATAAGAAAGTGAATAGAAAGGTATTAAGTAATGTTTAGGAAATATGTATACATGTTAAATATACTTAGTGAATAACATGAATACTCGTAATTAATTATAATTTGCAATATATACAATATATTGATATAACTTAGTAAAACTAATAGTTAAATTGATAAAATAATAAAAAAAATTATTCAATGTAGTGTGGGAGCTGATTTTTGTTGGATGTAGGCATGGCACTAGGATGGAGAATTACAAGCTAGGTGTCCTATGGAAAAAGTAATGGCTATTATGCAAAAATATTAGAGAATGCCAAGAATTATTTAGAAAGAAAATTCCTAAGCCATAAAAGACTTGTTTCTCTTGCATGTTGAGTTGTTTTAGAGACTAAGGAGAGAAAATCTAGTCAAGGGAAAAATCTAGAAGTTTGGAAGAGAAGAATTAGAATGAGGAAAAATTTAAAAGAATATATAGTGCAAATTAGGGGTTACTAGGAACATACATCACCAAACAACCTGACATGAAGATGCAACCACCACTTGATAGAGTTGCCCTTGCCATGTCCTACCAACAACCACCCATCCCAGAGATGATAGGAAAAGCTAGTGATGATGAGTACTTAATTTCCCAAAATCTTTCACTAAAATTCTCGAAATAGCAAATGTTCTCAAAAAATTATGAAACTTAGTTTTTCTAAGTATTTTTGCATGAGGAATTCAAATATTAAACTAGATTTTTTAGATTTAAAGAAAAAATATGGGTTCCTTAAGAAATGGTGCTTAAAAAGAATTTTGTAATACATTTTAGAAATAGTAAATGATATAGTTTCTATTCTAATTTTTGTATATAAGTCCCTCAAAGGGTCGACTTTAATGCTATGTAAATATTTTTGGAAAACTATGAATTTAGATTTTTGTTAGTTTTAGTTTAACATGGAATAAAGAGTTGGAAGTGTAGGAAATTAATGTTTCTTAAGGTAATTTGGTTTGCATGTATTATATTTGGGTTGAAAATGGGTTTTAGATATTAAACTACCCCAGTAGAGTACAGAAATAGGGGAACTGATGCTGAATTCGAGTGATTTGATGATTCAAGAAGTGTTAGATGTAAGTTTGAATGTGAGTCAAAATATTATTCAAATGAAAATATGAAATAAAGCCATATGCAGAACCTAGATCAGGAAGTTATACTAGGGGGTTGATTGATTTTGGATATGTAAATGTATCTTTAGAACAATCCATTATGTCTTTCATGTGTGTTTGACCATAAAGTTAACCTAATTGATACATTAATAGTATTGTAGCAAATGAACATTTAACAAATGTTTTACTAAAATCACTTACCTTAAGAAGGATGGTGTGGTGAGGAAATGAGACGTAATAATACTTATATAGTGTTTAAGGAAGTTAGAAACTATGTCAATAAGTACGTTGAAGGAATCTTGGATATAGAAGGTAAATCAAAAATTAGGTCAGAAACTTTCTCGAACTAAAGATATATTATAAAGAATAACACTAAGACGTAGGCCTCAAGTATAAGTAAGTTAGTAATCTTGCTTATACTTAACCTACATTGACTTAAGTGTTGTACATGCTTTGTTTAGGTGAAGTGGAATTAGGTAGAGCTTTAAATGCAGGAGTAAGCTTTGAGAATTTTTTAAGTGACCCCGGTAAGTAGATTGCTTATGCTCTAGAGTAGGTTTTATCTACTCTTAACTTATCTAACTGAAATGATTGTGGTGGATCTACTGTGTGAATATGATATGTTGTCTAATGAGCAACTGAGATGATTTCTAATCTACTGGGTATATGTATTGTTAGTTAATTCATGATTTATGAATGTAATATATGTTGTTGTTGGGTTTTGATTGAACTTAATGTGCTTGACTTTATATTAACTTGACAAAGAGATTAAGTACTAACCCTACCTCTTAAGGTGTTTACCTAAGTGAACTTGATACCAAGGCTTTCAAGATAAAAATACAAATGAAGTAAAGTAAGAGCTTGGTTAAACATTATATGAGTAAACTTGTTTAGTATTTGCTTAGTAATTTCTAGGTATGTGATTGATGCATTCATGGCATGGCACGAAAAAGACTTGAAGGTCGAATTTTCTAAAATTGGGATTTTGTTTGACAAGGTTGTATTTTGAAAACCAGAATTTTGGTTAAGTAAGCCATTTATCTTTTGAAAGCTTAGTTTTGTAAAACAAATAGCTTGGTTTGTATAAACTGGTTTTTGTGCATATAGATTTGCATTAACTAATAGTTGTAACCACAATTGTGTTTATTGTTAGGTTGAGTTTGATAGGTTGCTGGACTTTGGTTGTGTTCAGATGCTCGGATTGAAGTTAACTAACTGGATGAGGGCTAAGGCTAAGCTAGGATATCGGTACCAATGCATGTCATGCATTTGCTACATTTGTATTACTTGTATTGATGAGTTCTATGATGAAAGTGATAACATGCTTGGTGATTGTGCTGTGATATTACTTCTATTTTCTATTTATCCATTCTCACTCAGCTTATAGTAAGCCAAGGAGATAAGTTTTCTTATCCTCAGGTTCTAAAAGAAGTTAGTTAGGATCTTACATCATGGAGTCAAGGAGACTCTAGTACACATAATTAGTATCTTTGAGGTAAACTGTGAAGCCAAAAGTAAGTCATAATGTTGGTCAGAAATTGTGTTAGAGAAAAGCCCTATGTAGGCAAAGGGAATCAAAAACTAGATTTAAGCACTAAGAAGGAGTTCTATGAAAAGATTGTTGAGTTACATACCAAACCCTCAATAGGAGTTTATAAAAGGGATGTGTAAATCTTCTAATAAAATTGTATATTATAAAGTTATCTTAATGGAAGATATGTATTGTATAAGAATTTATAGTTGTGATACTCTAAGTTTAGCCCATTGTTTTATAAGATTTCTATTGTTTTTTGTTATGTCAAATGAGAAGTGTTTTGAGAACAAGAGTTTCATGTCATTATATGATAGGTGAATTACATGTTTTGTCTTATCCCTAACTCAAGGATGGTAGTAATAAATCATTTTCAAGTACTAAAAGTAAAGAAAAATTTTTAAGTAAACACCTAGAAGATAGGGTGTAATAGGGTATTCGCCACTGCTCCTCTTTGTAGGGAAGTTTGAGTAAAATTTCACTGCAAAAACAAAAAGACACTCTCATTTTCACCTTTAAGGTCTTAAAGAATATTCTAAAAGGATAGATCAGTTAAGAACATTGCCTTGAAAAGATAAAGTTTTCAAGAGAACTTTCACCACAAGGGTTTTGAAAATATGGCTCTTCTAGAGAGGATAGATCTCTTAAGAATTACTTCAAGAGGGCACATCTTTTAAGGAAAGAGATTTAATAAAGGGTCTTGTCTCGCGAGCTATAGTAGGCAAGAACCTATACGATGGGACTTAGCCTATCTATTATAGAGTTCACCTGTAATAGATTCACTTAATTTTACCACTTAGTTGCCATTTAAGGTCGTTTAGGCATAAACCCGACCTTACGTATGAGGATGATAACTGACCTAGCAGCTAAGGAAGAGAGCCTTGAAGGGGTATGGTGAGCTAAGGAATTTAAGAGACTTCATTAGAAGGTAGCCAAGCAGCTCACTTGAATAGTATCCAAACAAAAGGAGATTGGAAATAGAGGTAAGAAGGTTATGAGCTTCCTAATAAAAGACCTAGTATATATATACCTCCGTAAGGATCGGTTCTTAGGTTGTAGGATTAGTAAGTTGTCAACCTAAGTTGACGAACCCTTTAAGATTGTGAAGAATATTAGTGACAATGCCTATGAACTAGATTTACCCAAAGGATATGGTGCATCTCCAACACTCAATGTATCTAACCTAACCCTATCAATTTCAAATGAAGCCAAGTTCAAAGATTTGAGATCAAATCTTCAATAACCTTGAGAGTTGATGAGAATTCGACCTACTCTACCATTGACTCGACCTATTTACTAGATTCCACTCAGCTAGCTCAGAACATAACATCTATATTTCTATGTCCATTTTTGTTAGAAGCTCTACTAATGCTAGGAAGACACATGTTTTGATAGAAGCATAGTGAGTAGCCTATAATGAAGATTGTTTTCCTATTATTCCTATTGTACCTTAGTTTGTGCATGCTTGCTTTCCTTTAATTTGTAGCCATTTAGTCTTTTCCACTTTAGGAAATGTTACCCTAGTTAGCAAGTATTTATATGACATACTTCATATAGTAGTCATCATCTGACATCATTATAAAAATAATGAATTCATTACCTTCCATTTTTACTTACAAGCTCTTCTTTGAGTTCTTCTATCACTCTTACCCAATTCCCTTTAGCAAGGAATTAATGACAACTACTCTTACCTCTACCCTTTACATCATATCGACCAATTATAGTGGGTTTGATTGCAAACCTTGGTAAGTGGCCTTTAGGTTTTACTAATCTTTCACCTTCTTTTTCTTTTCTATGAGAAGGACCCATTGATACACTTGATAAGCCCTAGTGATTATTGAGTATCTTAGACACATCAAGAACCTCAACACTAAAACCCAGGTGCAAACCCTAATCAGAGAACCCTAAAATGACTCTAAAACCTTAAATTGGAGTCTAAAGCCTTAATCTAGTACCAAAAACTCTAAATTAACTATCAACCCTTAATCAGTTGATTAAACTAAACATTTCCATTCATCGATGTAAAACCATATATTAACATTTTAAATGCGATTGATTAAAAATAATGGTCTTCAATTACTGAATATTTAATTGCTAATAATGCTAGAAAGGAAAGAGAGTACAATGACTATTTGGGGGGGGGGGGTGGTAGAAAGGGCACCTTGATGAGTTAACTATCCTAAAGGGGACAGGGCTCCTTTAGATGAGCTAAAAATCCTAGAAGGAAAAATGATATGAATGACTATCTAAGTGGTAGAAAAACTCCTTGATGAATTAGCTATCCTACAAAGAGGAATAAGACCTCTTTTGATGGCAAGGAAAGATAGTAATTGGGTGGGTGGGGTGGATGGGTGGTGTTAGGGTAGAAAAGGCTCCTTGATGAGTTAACAATCCTTAGAAGAGGAATATGGCTCCTTTTAGTGAGCTAACAATCGTAGAAGGGAAGATAATTAAAGGACTATCAAAAGGGTAGAAGGGGTTCATTGACGAGATAGTAATATGACTCATTAGATGAGCTAACAATCCTATAAAGGAAAGATAGTACAATGACATTTCAAGGGGTAAATGAGGCTTCTCAATGAGCTAAGTATCCTAAGGGCTATAAGGCTTCTTAGGAGGAGCTAACAATCTTAGAAAGGAAAGATTGTACAATGACTATCTAGGAGGCGGAAAGGACTCATAGATAGGGCTCCTTTGGATGAGCTAACAATCCTAGAAGGAAAATTAATACAAAAGACTATTAAATAGTGGAAAGTGCTTCTTAATGAGCTAGTTATCATATGGAGAGGAATGGTATCCTTTTGATGAGCTAACAATCCTATAAGGAAAGATAATACTTATGACTATTTTAAGGGTAGAAAAGGCTCCTTAATGAGTTATGTATCATATGAAGAGGATAGGGCCCTTGTTGGTAGTGAACAATCAAGAGGATTTTGTTGGGGGGGGGAGGGGGATTGGGGGGTTAAAATTGATCATAAAAGACTAAACTTGTTCTTTACTTTTTGATGTATTAGAAATATGATATATTTAGATTAAAAGGTGTACGAAAGCTTAATTTTGTTATAATATGATCTTTTACTTAGTTCTTTGTGATCCTTATTTTATGCTTCTAATCAATCTAGATCTCGCAATCAATCAAGCAATATAAATAAAATATTGAAAATAAATAGATATGGGGATTAAGAAAATCAGATAACAACACACAGTAGTTCTACCTTATGTGTCAGTCTGCTCTTTTAGCACTAAGTGTTAGGGATCAGGTCCTTCACACCTGATATTTTACTATTTGAAAGAAATCAATACAAAGTAGAAGGATCACATGCTTTGCCTTACGTCCCCACTTTATACTATAGAAGTAATTATAAGTCTATAAAGTCTCCTCACTATTCTCTCAAATAGTTCTCACTAATTTTCTAAGAGATTAGCAACTCTCATATGTATTCTTCTTACTCTTATCAAGAATTAGTGATCAAGTATAATATGAAAGTGATCCAAGTCAACAGTTCTACATCTATTACATTTGACCATTGTTGCCTTGATATAAGGTAATGGATCTTGTAATAATAGAGGCGACTGTTGCCTAATTGAAGTAGTAGCTTCAATTCTTCAAAGGGAAATAGTTTAATGTAAAAAGGTAACAGTTTATGTATATTTACTATAAATTTTTTATATAAATATGCAACGGTTTGTCACAATTTGTCCTTTCAAATAGCAATATTATACGAGATAATGCAACGGTTATACAAGAATATATGACAATGGTTACAAGCATCAAAGTAACAACTTGATAGGAATAAGATGTGATGGTTTGTGATAAAGACAACACTTCAATGAAGTAATGCAATGGTTATGCAAGAATATTTGACCATGGTTATAAGCATTGAAGCAATGGCTTGATAAGAATATGATGCGATGGTTTGTGATAAAGACAACACTTCATGTAAAGTTTTGATAATGAATAATTATGTAAAAAGTAACTTTTGTGCACATAAAATGCAATGGCTTAACAATAACTAAAGGTAACAGTTTTATCTTATATGTAATATTTTGAACTTTGATAATTAAAAAAATGTACATGTTATAAATAATAATATCACAAAAATAACATCATAATCACTTGTAAACTTATATGTAATATCTTCAACTTTCAAAATGAAAAACCTATAAACATTATAATTGATAATATCATAACAATGACCAAACTATAAGTTCACATTTAATAACCATCTAAAGGGTTCATAAGTGTCTGTATACTTAAAATACATAAATTTGTGAACAAAACAACTAAATACCAATAAGATGTAAACTGTTCATATTGTCAAAATCACGATTCTACTATTAATTTGAATTTGAATATATAGAATTGGTAGAATCATATAAAATCGTATAAAATTAGTAGAATCGTAAGCTTGTAGAGTCATACATGAAAGTTTATAATTTTACTAAAAGTTTGAATATAAATAATTTTATATCAATTTTAACTACGAAAGATAATGTAAAATCATAAATTCATACAACTATACTTTTGACTCGTGATTTTAACAACAATGGTTCAAACAAATACTCCAAAAATAACATGAAGAAGTTTAATGATATCATCTAATGTTTCATACAAAAAGAGTTCAATGATATCTCAAATATCTTAGTCTTTTATAGACTTTAACATGTATTCAAACATCATCTCCTTTAATATTATTATCCTTAAAAAAAGAGAATAATAAAACTTAATCATAAGTTCATAGTAAATATAGTTAATGCAACGTCTTGAAAACCTAAGGGCGCCATAACTAGTCATGTGTTTCTAATATTCTAGTGACATGTTAAGGCTCTAAAACAAACTATAACCTCTAAAGTCATCTTTAGTAACTTTTATCAATACAAAAAATAAACTTCCTAAGTTAGGCAAACCATAGCAACCTCAATTATAGATAGGTGAGTCATCTCCACAATAATCATACCCTAAAAACAAAATATGCAACTTATATATAAAGAAACCTAAACAACAAGTCTACTTCATGTAATATCATTTACCTCCATCAATCATATATTAGTCACTAATACCAAGTTTTAAACACTTCTCATACCCGACTTACTAGTAGTTGTAATGCCTTCTCTTTTAGGCGTCTACTTAAAATTTTTTTCTTTAAATTTTGGTGCTTGAAGATGGTACATTACTACCATCCTTGAATTAAGAATAAAGTAAAATTTGTGCTTCACCTTTCATTTAACTTCATAAAGTACTTATTCCCAAATCTATTTTCATTCAATTTAACATGCAACAGTGGAAGTCTTTTACAATAATGGGTTATACTTAGAGTATTACAGCTATACAAACTTTATACAAACTACAAATTAATTAAAAAGTTGTACACCATATTTAAAACTCATGTTGAGGTCTTTACAATATGACTTGTCAATCTTCCTGGAGCTCTTACTTAGAGTTCTGAATCCAAGTCTATGGCTACTTACCCTTAAGGAAAACTATTACTACCAAATGTTTTAAGTTTCCTAGCTCCTGTGAGGTTTTATCTAACTTCTTCTCTATTCCTGAGGATAAGAAAACTTATCCCCTTGACTTACTATAAGTTAAGTGAGAGTGGATAAACAATTGATAATACAAGCAGTATCTTATCACAAAAACATAGCAACTAGATTAATTACAACACTTTTTAATCCAGCTAAGCAATGCAAATGTAGTAAATACATGCCATGTTAATGCAAGTGACATACATTGGCATTGATAGTTGTAGCCCCAGCCTTAGCCATCTGGTTAGTTGACATTCCTAGGCATTTGGATACTATGTCCAAGAACCTACAAAACTTAACCTAGCAGTAACCATAGTTGTGGTTACAATTATTAGTTAATGCAAATCTATATGCTTAAAAACTAGTTTGTATAAACAAGGTTGTTTGCTTTATAAAATCAACCTTTCAAAAGCTAAATTGCTTACTTAACCAAAACTCTAGTTTTCAAAATAAAACTTTGCCAAGTGAAATCCAAGATTTAGAAAACTTGACTCATAGGTCCTTCTTATGCCATGCCATGAATACATCAAATTGCATACTAAGCAATACTTAGTAAACTACCAACTAAGCCTACTTGTTATTTATTAGCCTAACCTTTATATGTTTCATTTTAATAACCAAGACCTTGGTATTGGGTTCACTTAAGTAAACACCTTAAGAGTTAGTACTTGATTCTTGTATCAAGTTAGTGTAGAACCAAGCATCATAGGATCAACCAACAGCTTAACCATAACATATATTGCATTCACAAAACATGAGTCAACTAACAGCATAAAGTATATATCTAGAAGATTAAGAATTGTTTTAGCAACTTGTCAAAGAACATATCACATTCACATACAAGATCAAGCACATTCAATGTAGTTATATAATTAAGAGTACAAAAAATCTACTTTAATAACAAGCAATCCACTTATTTGGGCTACTTAGCAAATTCCTAAAACTTACTCTTACATTCAAAGATCTTCTTAAACCTGCTTCACTAATACCCCAAGTTTTAGCCATCATCTAGGGTTAGGGGTGTATTGGCCTACCTTGGCGAAGCTTCTTCTATCTCTAAATGGTGTTGTTCTACTTCTAAGTGGTGGTTAGCCTAGGGAACCCATAATCTTCCTATTTTGCTCTCTCTCTCTCTTTTTTAACAAATCTTTCTTAACACTTCTTAAGCTTCCTATTATTTTTCCTAACTCTTAAAATGACTATGCTAAATTTTGGAAGTGAGCTTTTGATTTTATCATACCCACTTAGTTGGTGGTGAATTCTCTAAACTCCTAATTATCCTTTTTCGCTCATTTTCTTATATTGCTTTATTTAGTAAAGTGTTCCAATGCTATGCCAACAATGTGCCATGCTTCTTTTTGGTTGAAAATGATCCACTAATTGTCTTCTTGCAAATTTTAATTTATTTAACTCAATAATAACATTATTTTAAGAATATTATATTATATATGACTTTTTTTTTTCCTATTTTGGGTATATATCTATACAAATGATACTTACATTAGCTATTTTATTCCCAATTATCTCAAAATTATTATTCTATAGGTTAAGTAATTTTATATTTAATGTCTTGCTACAATTCGGTCTCACATTTCAGGTTTATGCTTATAATATTGGCTCTTGGATAAAACCACATTTTTATTAAATTCAATATTTTGCCTACTTTATTTTACAAAATAAATCTTATTAGGGTGCTTCTTTTAACTTTTGTGACCTCATATAAAAAATTCATTTAATTCTGAGTATATTTTCCAGAACCCTAAATTTACTAATTCTGAGCAACTATGGTCACTTTGTGTAATAATACTCGTAACTATTTTGTTTCCTCATTCTTGATGTCATATTTTTAAAATTCCATATTTAAAACGAATGTGTCACCATTTTGACTTCTTAATAGTTGGTTGGAGACTGGGGTCTCACATTCTACTCCCTTTACAAAAAGTTTTGTTCTCGAAACTTTCAAACTCTTGAACAATAGAATTTCACTTTTACTATTGTGCTTCCATTGCATAACTCTATTACATCATAATCATCAACTCTCGTTAAAGTTATAACTTCAATACACTCATGCCCAAGTATATTCATAGACCTTCTCTTATTAACTCACGTAACCATTCTTTGTACTATTCAAGCCCTTACATCTAAGTCAATACCATTTTGTTATACCCTTCCCATACTGTAGGGATGCAAGTAGCAACATTAATTTTACTCACTTAACAAAATCTCTAATACTTCACATGCTACTGAGACCTTCTACCCTACTTTTTGAGTCTCACTCTTAAAGTTTAAGAATTTAATTTTATCTTCTATTTCAATTTCTATACTTTTATAACTTAACGTAATCACTAAAGGCATGGACTACTTTATATTTTCTATTACTCTCTACCCTTCAGTACTTATCTGTGGTTAAACCAATCATACTTTTATATAACTTTTATATCATAATTTTAATACAATTGGCTTTAAACATTCCTTACCTCAACTTTTACAATATTTTGTTGTTCCCTTATCTTTCATTAACTTATATCAAAGTTGATATGCATCACTTTCATCTCTTTTCCATTTACCCTCTTATAGTTTTATGAGTTGAACTCATCCTTTCGATGAAGTTATTTTCAGAACTTTTAGCAAAATAACTTTCAATGTAGTTTCAATGTTATCCATTCCTGTAATAGACTCAATATCTTTAGTAAGAATATCAGTCATGGAAGTACTTTAGATCCATTTGTTACTATGTAAGTTATTATAAGTTAACAAAATTTTGAAGTTCTGCATATCATTTTAACTCGATCCTTACCTTTCGTACCTTTTGACCTAGATTTTGAGTTGATACATTTCCTTATTTCCAAGCTATAATAGTTTTTGAAGCAAGTTCTAAGTCATGCCAAGTTTAAGTTGTTGTAACAAAACATATTCTGACCTATCTTCTGACACTTAATTTAGATAGGATTCCACTTTTAAATACCTTCTAACTAAATTTCTACCATCTAACATGTATCTCATTTCTTACCTTTGCTTAGGCTAGTCATAACAATATTGTCATTCAAATGTAACTTATCACTAATTTCTTTTCTCATGTATGCTTTTTATAACTCTCTAAGTATTACTCCTTCTTCATAGCCAAGGGTTTGAGTACTTCATATAGCTAGCATATATATAGTATTAAGTTTAAGTTTGACAAATCTAAGCTTTTAACTGACTTAGGTTCAACCCAATTAGATTTGATTTGAGTTGAACAAGATTGACGGTGAGACCCGGTATTTGAACTACTAGCTTAGACTTAGAGTTATATTTTATTGGTTTTTATTGAAACAAGAGACATTGAAGGATATGGTTGTAACCGAGGAAATTTACCAACTATCGGCAACATGAATAACATAGAATAATATAGTAAAAATTAATAATATAGAATAAAATAGCACTAGAAGTAGACATATGTTTATTGAATACATATGGAAAAATTATATAAGTGTATAAGGATTCAAATATACCTTAAAGTATTAAAAATTAGCAAATAAACTAAGATTAGTTTATCAATTGATTGGAAGCCATGTTTAGCAACTAGACTTAACAAAGGGAAGTATGAATAAGATACCTATGAACAAATTACATACATAAACATAAGCTTGCTAGAATTTCTTGATTTACGTGTAACCTACAACTCACTTAAACTAATAATTAGTGGACCAAAGTGTTATATTTATATAAGGGAAATAGTAGGAACTATTAATTTCTCATGATGTAGATGTTGGAAGCAAAAAGAAAAAATAAAAAAAAATTTAAGACTCAACACCTATGCTTTTGGATAGCTAATATTGATCTATGGACAAATCTCACAGAAGCTCCTAAAAGGACACATGCCACGTTATATACATGTTGGACAAAGATTATTAAGACACCAACATCCTTGGATGGCAAAATTTAGTTGGATCGAACATACAACTCTTTTTCTTTCTTTAAGGCCATCAAGTTTTAGATTTCTAAAACAGAGCAAATGGAATTATCAACCTGCTTGGTCCAGTGCGCCCAGATTGAATTACAACAAATGGGGGTGAACAATTCATGAATAAGTACCAAGCTTAGTAGAGTTAGTGTGCTCAACGAAAACAGTTCAAATTGAAAATAAGGAATATTTGGTGGAGACTCTCCTTAGTTGCTTCTATTATTCCAATACTACATTGAGTTGTCCCCAGCTATGTCCCTCAATTACAGGAACAATAATCCGAATTTCAACCATACCAGACCAAGTTCCATAATTCTCAAGAATCAAAGGCAAGTACTTCTTTTAAACTCTAGTGAATGAAGAAATTTTCATGAAGTTTTTTTATCGTGACTGATATTTATTATGTAGATAACGAATAAATGATGGCAACAGTTGAGCTTGGTTTAGATAGTTATATAATGTAACAAATATTTTTGTAGCATTTATGGAACTATCGTCATATGGTGACCTTTTCGAAACTCTAACGTGACTTTACGAATGGAGTGATGTGATCAAAATGGCATATAATAAATCTTGTTTAGTCAGTAATATTAAGAGAAGATTGACTTAACTAAATATAAACAAGATCGATTTGTAGTTGCATATGTATGATTTTCCTACTTTGACAAGGATTTACATATGTAACTATGTGTAGATGTATGGTCGCATTACTTAATTACTTAGAAGAAAGATATCCTATAAGTATGCTTTTAGTGATTAAAATATTATATGAGTGTTAGTTGTCTACTATAGCAGTCGACATGAATATGTCAAGTGTGGTACTAGACTTTCTTGAATAAAGTGTTATCACATAATATGGTCATGGTCATATGCATACATCGGCTATATATATATATAATTCTGTACTGATAGAAGATATGTATTTATTTACCTCTACTTGAGTATACAATCATATCGTGAATTGATGGTGATAAAATAGTATCTAAATGTAATGGGCAGATTTAAGCTTTGAAGTTACTAGACCTCAAACAATCTATTTTTATGAGTTTACAACATTTTTTTTCTTTGAAGAATTAGTTGGTTATGTATACTAGGTATTATGCAGTTTCTCATCACTTACCTATATATTGGTTATTATGATATATGGGGAATTTGTAGCACACACTATTATAACATCGAGTACTAAATGACCTTACTTTTGGATATATTCTTTTCTACACTTAATATGATACAGTTAATAAGGAAAGGGAATCTTATAAGTAAATATAGTATTCTAGTCGAATCGGCAGTTAAATTAGAGGTAGAATCATAAGTAGTTTTACTTAGGTGATCTTGTGCAAGTTAAACTTAGACAACTAAGTTAAGTGAAATGCTAGAAATCCTTAATTGGCAAACTGGGATATAAGCTGAATAGTATCTTATTAAGAATTTTAAAGTTAGACTAGATTAGAGAGTAATTTAGAATTTATTTTAGAAACTAAATTAGAAGTAAAGTAAAAAACTAAGACCGAAATAGTTTAGGAGTAAACTAAATATCAATAAACTAATACGAAGCTAAAATATATTCATAATAGGTTTGTAGTTAACCTTAGCAGTATTTGCTCTTGTTAGGTGAACTCATGGAGGAAGGAGCTTGTATTAATGAGTAAGTTTGGAAATATGTTACTTGCCAAATAAGTGGATATTTTTTGTGCATTGAGTAGACTTATGTCTATTCCTAACTTTGCCTGCTTGATGATGTTTTGGCTAAGCTAAACTTAGTTATGGGTTTGATGTGTTGCTTGATCAGTTATATGGAGCTTCCCTTTATATCTATTGTTGATTGAATGATGATCTGATGCTGGACTTGGTTGTTGTGGTTACATTGATTATTAGGATTTGTACTAACTTGAAAGAATCTAGAGACTAATCCTATCTCTTAAGGTGTTCAGTTAAGTGAACTCGATACCGAGGTCTTACACATGATAATGAAACAAAGTAAAGGCTAGGTAATTAATGAATAGTAAGTTTGCATGGATTTGTTGGGTATTGCTTGGTGTGTGATTTGATACATTCATAGCATGGTACGAAAAGGACCTATGGCTCAAGGTTTAATAAAACCGAGTTTTCACTAGATTGAGTTTTAAATGAGAGTGAAGTTAGATTTTAATAAGCAAATGATTTGACTTTTGAAATTCAGGTTTTGAAGCATATAGAATTGCATTTTTAAACCACATCAAGTGGTTTCTGTTAGGCTAGCTTTTGGAGGTCTTACTCCTAGTAGCTCCTTATTGTCTTTTGGTTCCTGGACATTGTATCCAGATATCCAGGTATGTTGACTAACCGGATGAGTGAGCTAGGCTTAGTTAGGATATAAGTACCGATGCATATCATGTGCATGAGCATGACATGTACTTGTTACACGTGCATTGCTTGGTTGGAAATGATAAGTTAATATAACTTAGCTAACCCCTTATGATGTACCTATGGTATGTGCTATGTTCGTTATTATGTATTTATCCACTCTTACTCAGCTAGACAGTAAGTGAGGAGATAAGTTATCTTATCTTTAGGTTAAGGATCAATAAGACTGTGATACTCTAAGTATGACCCATTATTGTAAGAACTCCAACTATTGAATGAGAAGTAATTCAAAAACCAATATGTTATGGAGTATAAGACTAGGATGAATATGGTCTTTGCCATAGCCCTAACTTAGGAATGGCATAATAAACTATCTTCAAGTACCAAAAGTATGAGAAAAATTTTTAAGCAAACGGCTAGAAGGTGGGACATTACATTAATACAACTCTTGCACCAAGGCAATAAAGGAATTGACCAATTACTGGTCTCATGATTGAGATAGCAAGATTGGATCAACAGTAAAGACAAAAACTCAACATAAGAGACATTAGAGTCATGACAGTCGGAAACACAGGAGTCATAGATTTGTCATTCCCTTCTAAACTTACCATGCGTGTCAAAACATATATGAAGTATACTACTTTGTACTAATTCAATTATGTCATATGCTATATCTATTTATGTTCTTCTTACTATAGTGATTAGTGGGAACATATAATTTCTCTACTCATTTCATAACCCATTCTTGTGATACAGGGATGTTATTACTTTGCCTTCTTAAGCTAATATAGCTACTTTTAGACAACCTTATACTTACATTTCTAGTGCCATGTTTTCATTATTACAGTTTCTTGTAGCTCATAATAACTTAATCTATTTTCCTCTTAATCCCAGCCATTGTATGTCTACAAATCTTTTGCTTAATTCCTTCAATGCACTAATTTATTATGAATTTAATAGGATTTCCTCCTTAATATCAACTTAAGTCCATCAATTTC
Source organism: Lumnitzera littorea (assembly GCA_024138015.1). Taxonomy (NCBI): domain Eukaryota; kingdom Viridiplantae; phylum Streptophyta; class Magnoliopsida; order Myrtales; family Combretaceae; genus Lumnitzera; species Lumnitzera littorea. The sequence continues at coordinate 71,278,498 of JAMXBB010000012.1, read as the reverse complement.
TTAGCAACTTCCTTAAGACTTTTGCTCACATCTTACTTCAATCCATGTTGTGCCTCATACTTTATATCTTTTCCTCTTAAATAATCTTGTTCCATGCTCTTTGATGTGCCATAAATCTCATTTCTATCCCTACTTAAATTCTTTAAATCAACATAAATGCCTCAAATTTTATATCCATTACACCTCTAATCCTTATCTATAGACAAGTTGTGATATTTCAAGGCCCATTTTACAAACCCTACTTTGATACCATCCTATAACAGCTCACCATCTTGATGTTTGCTTAAAATTTTTTTCTTAACTTTTAGTACCCGAAGATGGTATGTTACTAGTATCCTTAAGTTAAGGATAAGGTAGAATTTGTACTTTACCTTTCATTTAACTTCATAAAAGTACTTATTCTTGAATTTATTCTCATTCAATATAACATACAACAGTAGAAATCTTTTAAAATAATGGCCATACTCAGAGTATCACAACTACATAGTCTTCATACATAAATATAAATTCATCAAAAAGTTATGCACGATATTTACAATCTCATGCTAAGGTCTTTATAATATAACTTGACAATCTTCCTAAAGTTCTGAGTATAAGTCTGTGGTTACTTGTCCTTGCGAAAAACTGTCACTATTGAATGCTTTAAGTTTTCTAGCTTCTATGAGGTCATGTATAACTTCTACTCTAATCTTGAGGATAAGAAAATTTGTCCCCTCAACTTACCATAAGTTGAGTGAGAGTGGATAAATAGATGATAATACAAACAGTATCTTATCACAAAAATATAGTAACCAATATAATCACAACACTCTTTAATTTGGCCAATCAATGAAAATGTAGTTAACGCGTACCATGCTTATGTATGTTACATACATCGGCATTGTTAGCCTTAGTCCTAGATGATAGGGATCATAGACCAGTCACTTGTTCTTAAGCTCAATGACTTGCCCATATGGTTGATTGAGTTGTCCAAAGAGAGTTAAACTTTGAAGAACAATACCTTCTCGACCCCGATCTACCAAAGTACTCCATTCCAATCTGTCTCTCTCTCTTATTTCGAAGACGCCTAAGGTGGCTTACTATTGTTATAAGTGTGTTTTAGAAACTCTCTATAGCTTTTGTGAGTGTTTGAAGAGTGCTTAGTTTAACAAACTCTAGTGCTTTGTCTTTCCTTGATTCCTATATGCAAAATAGAGTGTAAGTGTTTGCTTGGTTTATTATGTGTTGGTTGTAATAGTTGTTGGTATCTTAAGTGTTGTTCTGTTGTTGATGTTAATGGAAAGAATTTTAAGTTGTGTTTCAGTTGTTAACCTATTATAATAGACAATAATGTTCGACTCTAGTGGTTCAAGGAATCCTAGGTAACCAAGAGAGTGTTACTCGTAATGGCTAAGGTCATCAAGGAAGTTTTACACTCTAATCTATAGATGAATGATTGGATAGACTTACTGATGTGGTGCTTAATCTGGTTGTAATACCCTACTATTTGAGCTAGTAATATTTATAATTAGATAATAGTAGAGTGATGAAACTTGTGAAGTTTTGACATTTTGAGAATCTCCTGTTACAAACACTTTATTAGTTAATATATATATGGATTAACAAAAGCACATTTAAGGCCTTTGCCTTGGAATTAATAGGCAACAAATATATATATATATGAATAATATGTATTGATAGTCGAGTTTCGCTTACTCATCCATTTGGCTGCTGATAAGCTGAGTTATCTACATTCTTAACTAATGTTGAGTAATATAGATCTGTATCTAATTTGAATTCAAGGGAAATAGTGCGAACAGTTATCACATGGCATGGTTATATTATATAACTACTTACTCTCCCTACATTTTAGGAATGTGTTTGATTAAGAGGCCTCTACGTGTCTTGATAATCATTCTGATAACTGCTGCTTCAGATGTAACATTCGGTTATAAATATGGGAAAGAAACACTGTAAGAAACATTTGATAACTTTACTACTCTTAACTTTTCTTACATTCATTTTATTGACCTAGGCATTGGAGTGGCTGCATTGGACAGGCCTTGGTACCAAAAGTTTTTCCTTTCTGTGTAAAATAAAGTTCAGATCCAAAACCTACTAACAACATTTGGCGCTATCTATTTTTTCTCAAATACACCCATATGGCAAAAACTAAGTTGACTAAAAGCACAGGTGCTAGTACTTCCTCTCATCACCCTAAAGAGGGGAGTAGGCATACTGACGAGCAACGTTTGGCCAAGCTAGAGCAACTTTACCTTGACTTGGCTAAAGAAAATTAGGAACTAAACAAAAAACATGAAGAAATCATTAATCTCTTCTGTAACAGTGTTTACTCAAATCAAAACACAAAGCATGGCAATCACAATGCTGAGAATAGCGATGACTCAATGTATTCACCTAAATTGCCTAAAAAGCAAGTTGTGGTTATAATGGGACCATCAACTCCTATATTAAAAAAAGTTGACAAAGGCAAGCAACCATAGCAGGTGCATCATGTAGGACCTTTGCATGTTAGCACCCTTGCTGCAATGAGTAAGCAATTTCAAATTAAGAAGAGCCCCATCATTTTTGAGATCTTGGAGGAGGTCATGCCATGGCACATCAAGTTGTTGCAATTTGAAACCTATGATGGAACGAAAGATCTTGAAGATCATTTGGAGTATTACTGCACCTTGGCTAAGTTACATGACTTAAGTGATGCTGTGGCTTACTAAGCTTTTCCCTCACCATTAAGGAATGCAGCAAGTATATGGTTCAAGCACTTGAAGTCGAATACTATTTTGTGTTTCGAAGAACTATCATAAGTGTTCCTTCAACACTTGCTTGCCAATAAGCTTCCTATTAAGGACTCTTAAGTCCTTAATACGATAACACAACACGGACGAATGCATCTAGCTTAAAAATGCGATTAAGGATGCCATACAATGACGGCATTTGCGCAAGTTTCTAACGCAAGATGCTGAGAATATTGAGTGACCATCTCAGAGGAGACATGAAGACCAGGAGAATGTTACTTAACCAGCTAATGTTAGGAGAGATGGAAGAGATGAGAGTACCAGTAAAGCACCTAATGGGATAACCAATACTATTGTCAGCGAACCTTTTGCTATAGGTTGGTTAAGCTCTTCGAGTTTGACTAACGCCATGAATTATGTTTGTAACATCCAAGGAAAAAAGGTCAAGATTGACAATATGATTTCTTTCATAGAGAAAGATTTTGAAAACATCTAAAGGTTGCATGATGACGCATTGGTGATTAGTGTGAGAATCGCCAGCTTCGAGGTCAAGAAAATTTTTGTTGATACTAGAAATTTAGCAAACATTATTTTCCAATATGCTTTTGACCAGATGAGACCAAAGATCAAAGCACAGTTGAGATCTTACAATTATGATTTGTATGCCTTCAACAATCAGTTGTTTAAGTATCCAGAGTGATCTCTTTACCAATCTAGATTGGATATGATGAGCATGTTGCAAAAGATAAAGTGGACTTCCTCGTTGTCAAATGTTGGTCCCCATACAACATGATTATGAGATGGCCATGTCAAAACTTACTCGGCATCGTCCCTTCTACTGCTCATCTCAAAGCCAAATTCCCCACTCCTATAGGAGTTGGTATGTGCAAAGGGGATCAACAGTTGACAAGGTCTTTGTATATGCGGGCCTTAAGGCAAGAAGAGGTTTTTTAAGTAGAAACCTATTCGGAGGGAAAGTCAATTGGCATAGATAATGTTGAGAATGAAATGGAGGAAATCTCTTTAGGAGATGACCTTGGAAACCAAGATAGGGAAACCCTTATTAGCACACATCTATGAAAATTTAATCAACTTCTTAAAGGAAAATGCTGACGTATTTGCATGGTCTCCTTCAAATATGCTAGGTATCCCTAAAAATGTTATGGTACATAAGCTCTAAATTGATCCAAGTATGAAAGTGATCTAACAAAAGAAAAGGCATTTTCCCCTTAAAAGGCAAGCAACCATAGAAGAAGAAGTTCAGGAACTCTTGAAAGCGGGATTCATTTGGGAAGAGCCTTATCTGACTTAGTTAGTTAATTGTATGCTGGTCAAGAAGTCTAACGACAAATGATGCATGTGCATAAACTATATGGATCTTAAGAAGGCATGTCCCAAGGATTGCTTTCCACTGCCAAAAACTGATTAGATGGTCAATTCAATTGCTAGACATGCGTTGCTTTTTTTTATGGATGCTTTTTCAGGCTACAACCAAATTAAGATAAATAAGGAAGATGAAGTTCATACATCATTCATCACAAATTTTGGAACATATTGTTATACAGTAATTCCCTTTGGGTTGAAGAATACTGGCATAACCTACTAGAGGCTTGTCACCATGATGTTCAAACCCCAGATCCATCAAAATGTTGAAGTATATGTTAACGACATGATTGTGAAAAGCGTAATAGAGGATCGGCATCTTGCTGATCTTAAGGAGACATTTACAACTCTTAGGATATATAACATGAAGCTCAACCCGCAGAAGTGCATCTTTGGTGTAACTTCGGGAAGGTTTCTAAGATATATGGTCACTTAGCACGACATTGAAGCTAGCCTGAAAAAGATTGAGGTGATAATAAACATGAAATCTCCTTATACAATTAAGGAAGTACAAGAACTTACCTGGCGAATAGCTGCCCTTAATCGGTTTGTGTTGAGAAGCACAGATAGTGTATAGATTTCTTTAAAATTTTGAAGCATTCGAAGGAGTTTGAATGGACTAATGATTGTGAAAGGGCTTTCAATGAACTTAAAGAATTCCTTGAATCACCTTTGATACTCTCGACACCTTTCTTTGGAGAGAATTTATATTTATACTTATCAGTTAGCTACCAAGCTCTTTTTTTTGTATTGGTTCGAATCGATGGTAAGGAGTATCGACCCATTTATTATGTGAGTCATGTCCTATAAGGACTAAAGCATTGGTACACAAAAATTGAAAAGTTTGTATCGCAGTTGTTCTCTCAGCAAGGATATTAAAATCGTATTTTGAGGCTCACCAAATCATAGTTTTCATTGATCAACCATTGTGGTAGGCATTACAACTGCCAGACTCTTCTGAGAGGATGATGAAATATACCTTAGAGCTAAGTGCCTATCATGTACAATATAAACTTAGAACGGCATTAAAAGCTCATATGTTGGTAAATTTTTTGGTTGAGTTCATTAGTAAGAAAGATAGCATGGAGATTGCCAAGAAACCCGTATGGAACCTTTATATGGATGGTTCTTCCACTAGAGAGGGAAGTGGTACAGGCCTTATTCTACAAGCCCCCCACAACATCAAGGTTAATTATGCCTTAAAATTCGGATTCCCAACTAGCAACAATGGAGTGGACTATGAAGCTTTGATTGTCGGACTTAAATTGGTAAAAGAAATTGGTGCCTAGAAACTCGAAGTTTTCTTTGATTCACAACTAAAGTTATACGGCGAGGGAAGAAGAAATGAGCAAGTACCTATTGATGGCACGAACACTTGTGATAGAATTTTAGGCTTTTTCAATCCACAAGGTTCCGAGAAGTATGAATATTGGTGCTAATAAGTTGTCTAAGCTAGCCAGTATGACATTTCCTGACTTGAGCGACAAACTTTTTCTCGAATTTCTCCTACAAAAAAGTTTATCCATTGTCTCATAGAGCTATGAATTAGTTCCTTACTCAAGAGAGAAGTCCTAGATGGATCCCTTAGTTGATTATTTAAGAGAAGGTGTCCTCCTTTATGACAAGAAGGAAGCATGAAGGTTGGCATATTAAGCTATGAATTACATGCTAATAGATGATCAACTGTACAAGTGTAGCATGTCCTAACCTTATCTTTGATGCCTTCCTTCAAGAGATGCCTAATGGGTGTTATCCAAACTACATGGTGGTATATGCAGCAACTACATGAAAGCACAAACGTTGTATATCTGTACGTTGTGACTTGGCTATTATTGGTTGACAATGAAAGAACATGCAAGGATAGTTGTTTGGCATTATCTACAGTGCTAGAAGCATGAAGTGTTGAGTCATGCGCCTTCTATTGAACTATGGTGGCTATCTAGTCCTTGGCCCTTTGCCCAGTCGGGGTTAGACATTCTTGTAGTACACCCTTAGACGGATGGACAAGTTGAAGCTATCAACAAGATCATCTTCAATGGCTTAAAGAGGAAGGTTAATCAAGTTAAAGAGAAATGGGCTAATGAATTGTTAGATGTTTTATGGAGGTACTAAACTACCCATAGAACTGCAATAGGGGAAACCCCCTTTAGGTTAGCGTATGGCACAGAAGCGATTATGTCGATTAAGTTGGATCTACCTAATCTACAAACACAAAATTTTGATATGATGGTTAACCATATTGGATTGATGGTAAATTTAGACATAATTAAAGAAATCAAAGATATCGCGAGAGCAAGGATTGTAGCATATCAACATAGGGTAGCTAGGTATTATAATCATAAAGTGAAGCAAAAGGTTTTTCACCCTAGGGACCTGGTTTGCCGAAAGATGGAAGTGACTGGTACACGAGAAAAGCAAGGGAAGCTTGGCACAAATTGGGAAGATCCTGTTAGGGTTTGGGAAGTCGTTGATGAGAGGGCCTATCGACTAGAAAGGTTAAATTTGATTATAATACGTCGTACGTGGAATGTTGATAACTTGAAATTATATTTCCATTGATTCCTATGATGTTATGTGTTTTTGTTTGTTTTTTAAGGCAATAGCTTACTTGTTTTGCAAGATAATTATATTTGAAGTTATATTTTATTTTTAGATCTATTTATGATTGATGAGTTAATAAGTTCAAAATGCACGGTGAACGAACTAGTGTATGTTCAAGCCTATCGCGGTTAACAAACTTCATAAATCAATCCTACAGCTAAGTAAAACAGCTAGTCTATGTCTAAATGACTAACGAATAATATCTATAAGATACTCAAATTAGGCAGGTGAAATAAAACATACCAAGAAAATTAGGTGTGTGGAATAAAACATGCTAAGGAAATTAGGCGTATGAAATAAAACATGCAAAGGAAATTAGGCGTGTAAAATAAAACATGTTAAGGAAACTTAGCATATGAAATAAAACATGCTAGGAAATATGAGCATGTTGAGAAATAAGAATAAAATTATATAAGCCGAGAAAATATGATGTGAGAAATAAATTATGCCTGGAAGTGGCAAAGTGTGTTAAAGAAGATGTCCTAGAAAATACCAAGTTTTTTGAAGAAACAATTCTCATTTATCACGATACAATTACAATTACAATTTTTGGCCACTTGGCCTAGAACTGTCCATACAAAGGATAAATAAACTACAAGGCAAATAATCTTATGATTGATTCTTAGATTGAGCATTTTCTTGACCAAAAGCTGGAGCCTTTTCGGAGCATACTTCCTTTTCGATACTTAAGGTTCGAGAACAAGTGGACTTCTCTTTGCACTCATAGGGGATCCCCTTAGATAGATGTTCTTCGTCTTCCCTTAGATCCTCGACATAAGCCTCATTATCACCCTTCATATCAATCTTGGTGCCTGAATCCTCATTGTCATCTTTATCATAGCTACTGACTTTATCATCAATGTTAGTGAAATCTAGGCATGAGAGATCATAATCAGGGTAAAGCTTGAAGATTTCCTCTCTTGTCGCCTGGACCCCCTCCAACAACTTCTTTTGCGATAGTCTCTCGTATTGCTGACTAGGAGTTACGATTTCTAGTGCTTCTTCAATAGAGGGTCCTTTCTTTAGAGTCTCCTTTAACTTAGCCACACGACTTTACAATCTAGCATTGTTGGTCTCCAGTTCCTTGATTTGCACCTTGAGCTTGTCCTCTTCATTGCTCATTGTGCAGAGAGTTTGGCTCAGACCCCAGTACTCTTCCTTCTTCTTGTATAGCTCATCTTTTTAGGCCCTTAGCTTCCTTATACTACTACTGAACCTTGGCTTTAAGGCTTGAGACTTCATCAGCAACTAAGGAGTGGTAGTTTCTTGATAAATAGTTCATCTTGATACTTTTTGGCCTCTATCTCAATCCTTATTCTTGTGTTTTTAGCAACCACAATTTAACCTTTTGAGGAGTTGTATGCTTCCTCAATTTTTTGCAATAAGTCGACATAGAATAATAAATATTCTAAATCACCTAGCAGAATACATGAAAGATTATTGTTTTTACCTTCTTCATTTCCTTGTTGGCCTCATCTAAGGTTGTTAGAACGTAGCTGTTGATCTGAAAACAAACATGAGTATTAGCGACCAAACAAACCTAACCGTTGAAATGATGTAATATATACTTACATCATGCAGCTTGGTTGCGATATGAGCTTTATTACAACCACCAACCCTATTGACTTCCTTTGCAATTTCTCTATCCTTGGGAAGTATAACGCCTTCCATCATGGCTAAAGATTTTGTCTTATAGCATAGGGCTGAGTCGATATGTAAGATGTTATGGCTCTAACAAGGGACGAAGTACTCACTAACTTTTGTATTAGGGATGAATTTGGTGCTGCTAATGTCGAGAGCTTTGTTGCACATGGCCTCCTTCATCGTTTCATCTAATTCCTTAGGCCTCTTAGCTGGGGGTTGGCTAACAAGTTCCTTCTTACCTCTCTTATGAGTACTTGGCTCAGCTTCTATCATGAGTGAAGACCCTTTGGTGGCAGTTGTAGTTTTAGCCTCATTGTTGGGTTAGGTTTCTTGACTACCCTTTCTCGACTCTGCAACAAATGGAATATTCTCAGTTGGAGGTACCTCGGTTTGTGCGACCTTAGCTAACCCAAGCTTTTCACTCCCTTTTCGCTTCTTAGCCGGTTATGAGGCTTTCTTTTGTTTCACCACTTGTTTCACTATACCTTCCTTTGCTATTTTCTTGATAGCAGTTGGCTAAGTGGTAGTAATAGTGGTAGCCGTACGCTTGTTAGCTTTCGACTTCTTGGCCTTTGCTTGGGCTAATAACTTAGCAAGATTCACCTCACCGGTACCCATATCTATAATATAAAGTAGACATATTAATATTAATGTGAGGGGTAAGAAAGAACTTACATTCTCCATGCCGAGTAAGGCTTAAAGGCAACAATTCCTCTCCCAAGTCATGAGAACGGCTTTCCTCTTATAGCTATACTTAACATGGTGATTACTCATTAGCATACCTTCCTTCTTGGAAACAATTGGCTCTCCGCTCTCATAACACGTTATTATTCTCTTGGTGTCATAGAAGAAAATTTTGTTCGTCCTCCTTTCTTGGATCTTCTTTCCTGCAGCAGCATCATTCGGCATCAACTCTATGTCCTTAGTACCGTTTGGCTCAATCTATTGGGCCTAGAAATACAACTCCTCACCTGAAATGATAAACATGAATTTATCATGCCATTTATGGATTTTAGACTCTAACCCATCCATGAACTTTTGCTCATGCTTAGCAGTTGCAAGATACCAGCCATTAGGTTGCCTCCTAATTGTAAAGAAGTACCAAAACAGTTGAGGCATAGCCCTGACTTGAACTTCTTTGTAGATTATTTTGAAAGCCGCCAAAAGCCGATATGTAATTGGTGAGAACATACTTGGCGCGACTTGGAAATAATTGAAGAACTACTAACAGACGCTGAGAAAGGGAAGTGTAGCCTAAAGTTGAGATATTTTAAATAGATGTGGAACTCGCACTCCCTTAGAAAACATACCATTTCCTCTTCTCTCAACCTCCTAAGATTCCATGCTCCAGGAACGTCTTGCCAGTACTTGTTATATTTTGAAACAAGTACCCTGTTGGTGGTGCTAGTTGCTCCATTTAGTGAATCACATAAGCAAACTATGTTGTTGTGCAGATACCTAGCCTTAGATCTTCCTTTCTTGTCTTCTGGATAATTATCTACTATAAGAGAGTTGATCCGAGCGATTTTATCCTACCGTTCTACAATACTGTCTGTTGAGCTACCTAAGGAACATGTTGTCTCGCTCCTCTTTTGGAGGGGATAATTAACCTCAGACTCAATTACTTTAGAATCTGAAAGGATAAGTTGACGAATTATGTTGCAAACCATACCTGATTAACTATAGTAAATGTCATGAAAGTTGAAGAATTTCAAGATGAGATAAGATGTTAAGCAAGTGACGAAAACTTATGGATACGATTGAAGAAATTTGTTTTCGATTTTGAAATGTTCTTTAAATATAGATGATTTACCCTTATAACTATAAATGAGTCTCTAATGAAAATTATGCATTGCTTAGATCATGGCACGGATCATAACGTGTGTTTTGAGACAGAAATCCAATGGTTGTCAACCTTTAATAGTTATTAGGCATGAAGCATAATGATGACCAAAGTGACAGTTGTTGTACTTTCTACTGCTTGGTCTATTGATAGGTGGGAAAATTGAAAATTACGATTTTTCATTTAGAATGAGATATGTCTTCCTTCCCACCTTACTTGTTGTTTATGGAATTGTTCCTCATTCAGCCTCCATAGTATTAAATGTTTACTCCTCTAGTCGAATCCTTGAACATGGAAGTTGGGGGGCAAATGTTGATAGTCGAGTTTTGCTCACTCATCCATTCAGTTACCGATAAGTCGAGTTATATACATTCTCGGCTAATGTCGAGTAACACAAATTTGTATCTAATTTGAATTCATGGGAAGTGATACAAATAGTTATCGCTTGACACGGTTATATTATATAATTACCTACTCTCCTTATATTTCAGGAATGTGTTTGATCAAAAGGCCTCTACATGTTTTGATAATCATTTCGATAATTACTGCTTGAAATGTGACATTGGCCTATAAATACATGAAAGAAACACTGTCGATATTCCATAACTCTTTACTACTCTCAACTTTTCCTATATTCATTTTATTGACTTAGGCATCGGAGTGGCTACATCGAAGTGGCCTCGATATTGAAAGTTTTTCCTTTCTGTATAGGATAAAGTTCAAATCTAAAACCCACTAACAACAATATAAATAAAAAAAAAAAGGAGTTACAACATAACTAATAGCATTTATAAAGTAAAGTTTATTGAGTTAAACTTTAATGTTTTTGAATGTAAAGAATTAAAATTTTATGTGTAATACAATGTTCTACTAACATTAAAATATTTGAAACTTTTATGAAGATTGAACCAAGATAAGTCTGTACTTGAATAGTTACGAACAATTGTACCAAACTAGAAAAAGAAATTCCTAATATAACTGCAATTCAAAATATTTCCACCATCATAATCTATTCATGTAAGGATTGTACATAACAAAATGAAAAAGATAGGGATAAATAGCTTGCGTATATATAACTATTACGGAAATTATTAGAGATGCCCATAATATGTTCTTAGAAAGGGAAAATCAATATATAATATATACGTATGTAATGCTACAAATTGAATTTAATTTCATATAAAATATAGCTCATTTATGATCAAACTTTAATTTCTACTTTAGCATAATTGACTTAATAGTAACGGTAGAGGAATGAAGGCTTTAAAATATATAGATATACATATAATTGTTAAAGCAACTGTTGGCTAAATTTGTATAGATCGTTTGGAGAAATTGTCCACTTGGATGACTTGTTATCATCCTCCATTATGACTCATTTTCTTGGTCACTTCACTTAAGGACACGTAATAAAGCATTACATTGCAAGAAATTTACTATAAAAAGGTAAGTGAACCGACTAACAAAAAAGATAGGAAAAAGAACAAAAACAGTAACAATCGCATGTTGTATAAACTCAAATCATAACCTGGAAAAGCCATTATATATTCATTAAATACAGATTGAATGGAAAGAAATAAATATTGTCTCACTTACATTGGGGAAAATTTCCAAATAAGTTTCCAATCCTGAAAAACTCAAGGTAAGTTTTAATTTCCATCAAATAACTGTATTCTTTTTCTAATTAAGAATAATCCCTTAATAAAGGTAATTGGTAACTAACCTACATGTGCATGTATCATATTAATTATTATGAAATAAATGTACACAAGTTAACTATACTATGTAAATATGAGTAAATGAGTTATAGGAAACCAATTGAATTTAAAGGAAGGAAAGGGAGATCATTTTCCTAGATATACATAGCTCATAGTACATTGTTATAATCATACACTAAAGCATCGTGTAACGTACGAAGGAATAACTACTAAGCCAATATGCATAAGGTTTGTTTTCTAATTCATATGGACCTCAATAATAGATGGAAGACTTATAGGTAAAACTAAAATTATAAGATATTGTGCACTTAAAATAAATCTTTATTGGAATTATTTTCGTTCATAGGTTAATTCTATATAATTAAGTATTATTTAGTTATATAATACTTAATGATAATCTAGTAATTAAATTCGATAATGTTTATGTCAATGAAAACTTTTTAAAAGTTTTACCTTGATCAATTAATTAATAGCTTATCAAATGCAATTCGATTAACTATGAACTAATTATGCAACTACAACATTCCATGAGGGGAATGATAAAACAAATAAGAACTTTTTTGGAATTTCAAAATTTTGGATAAAATGGTATTTGATTATATTTGAAATAAAAGTCCTAACAATATTAAGATCATTGAAATATAGTGGGAAATAAAATGATTATGTCCATTTGAAGAATTACAATATAATATAGCATAGTTAAATGTAAGATACGAGTTGACCTTAATATTGTGTGTGTAATCTATTAGGTGAAATAGACTAGGATAGTCCACATGTTGAGATATAATATCATGCTACTATTAAATTTAGATAAGTGGACTTCTATGTGTTTGAGACTAGGCATATGTCTACTTAGTGTAATACTAATGATTGATTTATCGTTTACTTGGCTAATTAAACTTGGTTGTCAGATTTTGTTTCTTACCATGAATGTCCAGTTCTTTGGTGGTGAAATGTTGGTTGTTTCTTAAGCAAAAGTTGACTGAGATGTGTTCTAACTTATGAATGACAAGAGATAATTCTACTTTCTAGGTGTTCGCTTAAGCAAACCCTAAGTAAGGTTTTCGATTATGTTGGTAGGACCACTAAATTATGGCTAGATTAACTAACTTGTACTCGGTATGGAACTTGGAATTTGTGCTTGATTTGGTAATTGATATACTATTTATTGCATTCATGGCATGGCATGAAAGGACCTATGGGTCAAGTTTCTAAAAGCTCGAATATTGCTAAGTTGGGTTTTGAGTATATAGAATTGCATTACTGAACTATTTCTAGCTATGATGTGTAGTTTCAGCTAGGCCAATTATGTGTTGGATTTTGAAACCATAACAAGTGGTTTCTGTTTTACTAAGTAGGGGTCCTACTCCTAGGCAACTTTTTGTTGCCATAGGTTATTGGACGTTGTATCTAGATGCTTAGGTGTATCGACTAACCGAATGAGTAATTGGAAGAGTATAGGATATTAGTACCGATGCATGATACATGCATGAGCATAGCACGAATTCCTTGCACAAGCATATTGTCTTGATAACATGAATTATCAAATTAAATGTTTTATAATGCTGATAGTCATGAATGTATATTATGCTTATGTTGTATTTTGTTTTTTATCCACTCTTACTTAGCTCATAGAGAGTTGAGGGGATACTCATGTATCCTTAGGTTATGATGAGAACTGATTGGGCAATACCATTAGTTGGGGAAAATTCTTTTGAGAGCGCGTAAGACGGAGTCAGCTACTTTTGAAGAATCTTTGCTGTATTTTGACCTTAGATCTATAAGGGATCTATACATATGTAATGAAGAAAAAAAAAAGTATTTTGATTTAGGTTTAGTTAGGTATGATGGATGTACTCTTTTGTATAAAGAGGTGTAAAGCTGAACTCCGTTGTAATACTCTTTTGTTATAATTAGAACTTTTGTTAAATATAAATAGGTTTTCCTGTATGATGGTACATCTTGTGTTATACTGGGATGTGACACTAGTGATTGCCATAAATGAAGATTGGCAATGAGCTTGAAATGATTGCTACAGGGGTTGAGTTAATGAGCTACTCCAGAAGGGTAATGGCCAAGCTAACGCCTGAATTCAACTAACTTGACCTAGAGGGGTGGATAAGTTACTTGATGTAAACTAATGGTAGATGAGATTTAAGAAGAAGATGAAGAAGTAGGTAATGAGGAGGAAGAGTATTATAAACCTGAGGAGAGAAATGTCCAAGCTCCTCGAGTAGAAGTGATGCAGACCGTAGCCAAGAACTGACAAGGCCGGTCATAAGGGTAGGTTTAAGCTTGTTGAAAGCTTCAAAATGGGTATTGAGAAATACGTAAAAGAATAGAAATGAGAGAAAGTAAGTAAACCTACAAACAATTCCAAAGGATATGATGTACTAGTGGAACTTCCGAAGACTTACGATATAGCTTGATATGACACATGAGTTGGTTTGGCGAGGTTACTTGCTACCTAGCTTTGCTTAAGGCTTAGGATAAGAGTGAAATGAGAGTAAATAAACAATGTGTACAAAAGGAAAAATATCTAGTGTATTAATGTTAATATGATCTTTTGTGACTACATGTATAACGGATATTTATACTTGAGAGATTAGGGAAACTTGCCTAAAAATGGAAAAGACAAAAAGGGTATTTTCCTAAAGAAATATTGTATAAAGAATACAAAGGGTAAAAATGAATATTTGAGAAAAACAATAATTAATATAGCAAATTCTTTGTGTTCCTAGATACATGGCAGCAATGCATTGATGATGCTATTGGAAGATATAGACAAAATAGTATGAGGTGGTTGGTTGACTGAGTAGTAGTGTTGAGCAGGTGTGGACTCATCTGAATAGGAATGGCTAAAGATTTGCGTAGGATAGATCTCTCGATAGTAATGATGCCAAGTAAGTGGTCGTTTCTGACAGGATCGAGCAGGTGTGTAGAGTTTGGTTGTTATCAGGGCATTCTTCTATTCGGCACATAATTTATGAAATATGTGCAGTCACTCTATATAGCATGGAGAGTTGACCAGTAGCAAGGAGTAGTTCAGCCTTGGCAAGAGTCAGTTGGAGTAGGGGGATTCACCTTATTAGTCCTTTTAGTCCTTAAGCTCAGCTGCGGGTTAAAGGCTTAGTAGCTTAACTCTTATCATTCCCCTGGGTTGATTTAGATTTGGGATCAAATCTAACTAGTCTTTGTTTAGTCCTCCATCAAGGTGATATGGACTGAAGTTGGTAATGTTGAAGGTGTTTGAAACCCCATAATCTTTGGGTAGCTTTAACCTATAGGCATTGTTGTTGATCTTTTAGAGGATTTGAAGGGTCCTTTAGCCCATACAGACAACTTGTTTCCCCTCTTGCTCAGAAGCCTTTCCTTACTTAAGTGCAGCCATACTAAGTCTCCAGGCTGAAACTATCTCGTCGTCCTACCCTTAGCCTTCTCTCACATTCTTCTAGTAGCATGGTTGATCTATCGAGTAACTTTGTTATAGATGTATTGTAGGGAGTGTGCTTAGGCTCTCACGTCAGGGTCTTCTTGCTTAGACATAGGCACAAGGGTGTAATTGAGGGGCAACTCAGGAATAAAACCATAGACAACTTCGAAGGGGGTTTGCTTGGTGGTATTATGTATTGTTTGGTTGTAAGCGAATTTTACTACAGTCATACAGACGTCCCAATTAGCCAAGTTCTTACCCACTATAACTTGAAGTAGTGATCCTAAAGTACAATTAACTACCTCTATTTAACCATTAGTTTGGGAGCGATAGGAAGTATTGAATAGTAGTTTGGTCCCCATTTGACATCATAAGGTTCTCCAGAAATGGCTTAAGAGCTTTGAGTCTCTGTTTGATACTACACTTTTTGGCACGCTGTGTAACCGAACAATCTCATGCAAGAAAAGAGAAGTAATAGCTAAAGCATCATTAGTCTTAGAGTAGGGTACAAAGTGTGCCATCTTATTGAATTTATCCACGATAACCATTATGGAATCTTTGCCTTAGGCAGTTCTTGGTAATCCGAAAACAAAGTCCTTGCTTAACTCGATCCATAGTCTTATCAGGATAGGAAAAGGCATTGCTTTCTCTTATTCGGCATGACAATTGGCCCTCTTATATACAGTACAACCTTTAACAATCTAATACACGTCTTGTCTCCTTCTCGGCTAATAGAAATGCCCACTCAATAACTCATACGTCTTTCTCTCCATTAAAGTGTCCAAATAACCCTCCATTGTAGGCTTTCATGATCAGTAACTCTCTCAGTGAATAGGTTGACATGCATAATTTTCCACTTTGGAAAAAGTACTCATCTTCCTCATGACATTCATCTATTGTTCTTTGCTTAACACAATGCCTAAGTATGGGCCTGAAATGTAGTTCCTGTAGACATTATTCTTTAATACTCGCAAACCCAAACAACTTGGTTTATAGTTTAGTTAAGAGCACATGTCTTTTTGAAAGAGCATCTGTAACCATGTTTGATGGGAATCAAGCTATTGGACCATTGTCCTACAGCTGAGCCCAAAGACTAGAGGGATTGGCAAGGTGGATTGTCTTATTCTAGATAACTCTTGTCGAAGCTGGGTATCACTTTGCTGAGCAACTTTGCATGCCGAGTTGTATGACTTCCCATCTCTTGGAGATTGTGTATCGAATGCTAGAATGCTGAGATACCTACCAAACCATGCGCGCTTGCTCACTTAAGCTCGAGCCAACAACTTATTTAGTATCACTCTTACCGAGAGACCAAAAGAGAGAGACTTTGGACTAACATAGCTATGCCTACTTGGATAAACCATTTGACTGTATTCTTTTGTTTGTATCCTTTAATGGCATCACCATTACATCTTCACTACGTGTACAAGAGCCCACATAGAATTGGTTACACTAATGATTATTTTTCTTGAATATTCATTTTTACCCTTTTGTATTCTTGTACATTACTTCTTAAGGGTATTACCCTTTTTGTCTTTTCCTCTTTAGGCATGTTGCCCTAAATTCTCGGGTTTAAATACCCCTTGTACTTGTAGCTATAAATCAGACTAAACATTAATACATTGACACTTTTCCTCTCATAAGATGGCGAGTAACCTCACCGGATCATCTCATGTGTCATATTGAGTTAAGTCGTAAGTCTTCGAAGATTTCATCATTGCATCATATCCATTAGAGTTATTCATAGGTTTTTGCTTACTTTTTTTCATTTGTATTTGTCCTTTCGCATATTCTCCATCACTTCTTTTTTAAGCTTTTAGTAAGCTTAGACCCATTTCGCAACCAGCCTTGTTTGTTCTTAGTTACGGTTCATAACAATGTTGCTCTTCCCTTGTTTGTATTTTATTACAAAATTGAAATCCTCGAGGAATTCAATCCACCTCACTTACCACTTCAATAACTTAGTCTAACTTCAGAGGTACCTTAAAGACTCATGGTTAGTATAGATGACAAATTTTCTCGGCAATAGATAATGCTGTCATACTTGGAGTGCTCGAATGAGAGCTAAGAGTTCCTTATCATACATAAAGCAATTTAGTTAAAGTCCTCTAAGCTTCTTGTTGTGGTAGGCAATTGGTCGGCTTTCCTGCATCAAGATAGTGCCTATAACAACACTTGATGTATCACATTCTAACTTAAATATCTTTCAAAGTTAAGTAAAGCTAGCAAAGGTAGAGAAGTCAATCTTTTCTTCACCTCAATAAAACTTCCCTCCTCCTTTTCTCACTATTTGAATCCAATGTTCTTCATTAGTTTTGTGAAGGATGTAGCTATGGTGCTAAAATTCCTAAGAAATCTTCTATAAAAGGATGCTAGTCTATGGAAATTCCTCACCTCGGCACAAGAGGTTAGAGTTGGCTACTTGACAATTTCTTTGATTTTCTTGTCATCTACTTGCAAACCTCCTCTGCCTACTACATATCCTAGGAATAGCTCTTCTTCCTGGCAGAAACAACACTTTTTCAAATTGCTGAATAACCTCTTGGCACGGAGCATGTTTAATATGGCTTAGAGATGTTCACTATGACTCGGCATGTTGGTACTGTATACAAGGATGTCGTTGAAGTACACCACAACGCACTTCTTAATCGATCTCTCAACACATGCTTCATCAGTTGCATGAAAGTGCTTGGGGCGTTTGACAAGCCGAAAGGCATTACCATCCACTTGTATAGTCCATGTCGAATCTTGAAAGCAGTCTTCTACTCATCTCCTAACCTCATCCAAATCTAATGGTAGCCAAACCTTAGATCAGTCTTATTGAAGATCTTAGCTTTACTCATTTCGTCTAACAAGTCATCTAACCTAGGGATTGGGTACCGGTACTTGTTTGTGGTCTTATTTACAGTTTGACTACTAACACACATTCACCAAGTACCATCCTTTTCTTGGCACTAGTAGTGTCGGCACAACAAAGGGACTCTGACTCTCCCTTACATAACCCTTCTCTAGGAGTTCATTGACTTATCATTGAAGTTCAAAAGCTTGCTCTGGATTCATTTGATAAGCTAGCTTGTTCGGCAAGGTGGCACCAGGTATCAAGTCAATGCAATGTTCTATACCTTAGATAGGAGGTAAATCCTTGGGTAACTATTCAGGAAATAGGTTGGCACATTCATTCAGCAACTTCCTTACTTCTAGGGGTAGTTCACCCCACTCCTTCAACTCTAATAATCACTTAACCAACATGAAGGTTAGCGCATTGGCTTTAACAGCCTCCTAGAGCTCGGCTTTACTCATCATCAGAGTCTTCTTTGATCTTTGAGGAAGTTTTGCTTGTAATTTGTTAACTTAGCTCGGTGGCATAGGGTTTAGTGTAATCTTCCTTCCATCCTTCTCGAACACATAAGTGTTCTTATACCCATCATGCGTAAACTTAGGATTAAAAAGCCACAGTAGGCTAAGCAATACATGTGATATGCACATTGGTAGCACGTCGTAAATAATCTTGTTGGAGTAATTGCCAATTATGATCGGTAGTAGTACTTGTTGAGTGATATGTAATGCTCCCTTGTCATTCAGCCAATGTAACTTGTACGGTTTTGTGCGCAATAGTCGGCAACTTTAACTTCGTAATCAGATTGACTAATGCCACATTGGTGCAACTACCACTATCCATAATGAGTATGCATAGCTAGTCATTCACCTTGCAGGTGATATGGAACAAGTTCTCCTTCTGCTCCTCCTTATGTGAGTGTTCCATGTTCATTGCACATCAGATGATTAGGATCAATTGATCTAAGTCCTTGCCAAACACGTTTTCTTCAACCAGTTCATTTTCTTAAGGAGTTTCTTTCTCAACAAGAGTCTTGTCCTCAAGTTCTTCATCAGTATTATCTACTTCAAGTTTCGGGACATCTCCCTTGATGACCATAGTCCTTTAGTTAGGACACTAAGAAGTCATATGTCCAAACCCTTGGCACTTGAAGCACTTAATTTGGCTCATTTTCCTACCAGATCCTTGTATTTTCTCATATGTTTGATTGGTATGTCAATGTTAGGCCGACCTTCTATTTGACTTAGACATCTACCTTCTTAGTTAGCTTAGCACTTGGTTGAGCTTAGTAACTTCCTTGAATAAGTTAGCTCGGATGACTAGTTTTGCTCGGTGGAGGTTGGGCTAGCATTCCGTTTCTTCTCTACCTCTTTACTCATTAGGCTATTCATATAGCCTCATCCATCGTGGTAAGTTGTTAGAGTTCCACAATGTCTTAGATATCACTCCTCAAACCAGTTAGGAATCTGGAGACTTTTCGCGTTAGTAGTTCCTTTACTTCACAACGAATCATGAGTATTTGGAACTGTTAAATATACTTATCAACAGTTTGGCCTCCTTGTCTCAGCTCTTAAAGCTGAGCAAAAGTGTCTTGCAGATAGGTATCTAGTACAAACCTATTTTAGAGTATTCTCTTCATTTCAAGCCAAGTATTAATCTCTTGGTATCCTTCATCTCTTCATGACTTGAAAATTCCTCCACTACATGGTGGCGTAACTTGAGAACTCGACAGTAGTAGTCCTCGCTTTCTTGTAGTCTTCATATTGATAATAATAAAAAATACATTCCACATTCTCCTCCTAATCCAAGTAATCATCCGCACTTTTAAACCTATTGAAGCTTGGGATCTGAAGCTTCACATGCTTGGTAGCTCAAGGTATTTGAGCTCTCTTTTCTTCTTCATACTCTTCCATTTCTCTTGAGTCAATCCTTCTTCTCACTCACCCACCTACTTATCCACCTTGAACTTGTTGAACTAGGTTTTAACCTCTAGCAGGTCAAGCAACTTATGGGGTGTTATGAGCGGCTTCAGTAGGTTTGTAAGCCAATGCATGAATGGCTTCGATTAAGTCCATTAGGAGGTTAGCTACCTCATCAAGTCTTTCGTCCGTACTTCGAGGGGTGCCTTGGGATTGTCAGCCATGGTGATCAACACCACTGTTGTCATCCCCAACTCTAGCATTAACACTTGAGCCTACTATTCTCCTCAACAAACTCGAATTCAATCTTCAAATCTGAGCTACAACTAACACTATTGCTCTAAATCTAACAACATCGCACATTCTCCACACTAACAGTTTGCTATGTTGTGACACAGTAACAACACCAATAAATAAACCGCTAAAACTGAACCTGCTTTGTTTTTGGATTTTCGAAATAGGGTAAAATAGAGTAAATACTAAACAACTACTTCCATTGAATCTCTACACAACTTACCCAGAGAAACCTTTACTCTAAAACGAAGATTATGCGGATCATAGCCAAAAAATGACAAGGCTGGTTGTAGGGGTAGGTCTAAGTTTGCCGAAAGCTTAAAAATGGGTGGTTAGAACACGCGAAAGAATAGAAATGAGAGAAACTAAGCAAACCTACGAATAGTTCCAAAGGATATGACATACCAGTAGAACTTTTAGGGATTGATGGCACAGCTTGATATGACACATGAGTTGGTCCGATGAGGCTACTCACCACTTAGCCTTGCTTAAGGGATAGGATAAGAGTGAAACGAGAGTAAACAAGCAATGTTTACGAAAGGAAAAATATCTAGTGTATTAATGTTAATCTAATCTTCCACGGCTACATATACAGTAGGTATTTATACCAAGAGATTAGGGAAACTTGCCTAAAAATGGAAAAGACAAAAGGGTATTGCCTCAGAGAAGTAATGTACAAATAATATAAAGGGTAAAAATGAATATTCAAGAAAAACAATGATTAGTGTAGTCGATTCTTTATGTGGTCCTGAATATGTGGCAGTAATGCATTGTTGATGTTGTTGGAAGATGCAGATAAAAAAGTACGAGCTGGTTAGGTGGCTAAGCAGGAGTGTTGAGCAGGCATAGACTCGTTCGAACAGGACTGGCCGAGGATTCACGTAGGATAGATCTCTAGGCCTCTCGATAATAATGATGTTGAGCAAGTGGTTGGTTCAGATAGGGTTAAGCAGGTGTGTGAAGTTTAGCTGTTGTTTGGGCATTCTTTCATTTAGTACATAATTTCTAAAAAATATGCAGTCACTTGGTACGGCATGGAAAGTTGACCAGCAATAAGGAGTAATTTGAGCTCGGTAGGAGTTGGCTAAAGCAAGAGGATTCACTTTATTAGTCCCTCTAGTCTTTGGGCTAAGCTATGGGTTAAAGGCCTAGTAGCCTGATTCATGTCAAGAAGGATTAAGATGCATATCCCTAGTTTTTCTAAAAGTGGTAATGCTAAGTACTACCTGGATTGGGTAGATAAGATTGAGAAGCAGTTTGAGTGCCATGAAATGCCTAAAAATGCTAAGGTGTATTGGAGTTTATTGGCTATGCTACTATATGGTGGAAGAATCTACAAGCCACTTGAAGAAGAGAAGGAGAACATGAAGTTAGGAATTGGGACAAAATGAAAAGAGTCACAAGAAGAAGATTTGTCCCGTACTATTATTTGTAGGACATGATCAAGAGGTTACAAGAGTTTAGGCAAGGAGGATCAAGTGTTGATGCTTACGTAAAGGAATTCCAAATGTTAATGATCCGTTGTGAAGTAGTTGAACTTGAGGACCAAACTATATCTCGATTCATTAGAAGGTTGAAGTATGAGATTGGAAATATTTTGGAGACTATGGACATTAGTACACTTCATGAAGCTATTTAAGCTACTTAAAGGATTAAAAAGGCGTTGATTTGGGAGGCTCTAAGCTCCTATCAATTGGCTTACCCCTAGCTGACCTATTTTGAGCAAACCTGTATGATCAGAGTTGAGTAAAGTTGTTGAGGTTCGACCTATGCAAAGTACTCATGAAGAGGAAAGGGAGATCTTGTGGAAGTTTAAGAAAGGCCAAAGCTTAAGAAGAAAAACAAGTGTGATCAAGTGCTTCAAGTGTTAAGGGTTTGGACATATGGCTACACAATGTTCGAACAGACTAGTGATGGTAATCAAAGGAGAGATGTTGATCATTAAGGTCGATAGTACTAATGAGGAGATTGAGGAGCTTAAAGAATTTGGACATCCAAAATAATTTGAGGAAGAGATCATTTACAGTGAAGAGGGTAAATTTATGCTTGCAACCACGGTGTTAAGGAGAGCGATGAGTGTGAGTCCTGTGCTAAAGGATGTGCAACGAGAAAATTTGTTCCACATTAGCTGTAAGGTTAATGGGTTATTGTTTGCATTAATTGTCGACAGTGGCAACTACACTAATGTAGCATCTGCATTCATTATCTAGTAACTGAAGTTATTGACCAAGCCCTATCCTAAGCCTTATAAATTGCATTGGCTCAGTAATTGGGGAGCCTTACAAGTGAATAAGCAAGTGACTATGCCAATTTGTATTGGAAACTATCTAGACAAAGTGCTCTGTGATGTATTACCCTTGAATGTATCTCATATTCTTCTATGACAACCATGAATGTTTGATTAGAATGTGATATATGATGGAAGGAAGAACATATGTTCCTTAGAATGTGAAGGCTAGAAGGTAAAGCTAAGCTCTATGACTGTTAAACAAGTTAAAAATGTGCAGACTCAATTGAATTGAGTTATAAAGAAAGAGGCTTTGGTGATGACCTAAGTTGAGTTGAAAAGTTACGGCTTATCTACTGATCAAAAGGTTACTTAAGATGAGAGGATTAGATAAGGAACTATTATCTACTTAGGTGAGAATCTTATTGAATGAGTTTACTAACCTATTCCTTGTTGAACAACTAAAAGGTTTTCCTTTGATCCAAGGCATTGAGCATGCAATAGAATTACGGCCAAGAGTTGCATTACTGAACAAACTGGCCCATAGGTTGAATCCAGAGTAGGCTGCGAGCTATAGAGACAAATAAGTAAGTTGATTAAGAGAGGGTATGCATGAGAGTCCCTAAGCCTATGTGTCATACTAGCTCTATTAGTGCCAAAAAAGGATGGGACATGGAGGATGTATGGGGATAGTCGAGCAATCAATCGCATTATCATCAAATACAGGTATCCTATACCTTGACTCAATGACATGCATGATGAATTAAATGGAGCAAATATATTCTCTAAGATTGATCTCAAGTCTGGATACCATCAAATCCGAATGTGAGGGGGAGATGAGTAGAAGACTGCATTTAGAACTTGTCATAGACTGTATGAATGGCTAGTGATGCCATTCGGCCTATCAAATGCCCCGAGTACATTCATGAGATTGATAAATCGTGTGCTTCGGGAATTTATTGGAAAGTTTGTTGTTGTGTATTTAGATGATATTCTTGTCTATAGCTCTAATTTGGAGACTCATTGTCAACATCTTTAAGAAGTTTGAGTTGAGAAGTTTTATGCCAATTTGAAGAAATGTGACTTTTGCCAACCGAAAGTAGTCTTCTGAGGGTTTATTGTGAGTGGAGGAGGTATATGAGTGGATAATGAGAAAGTGAAGGTGATTACCGGTGGCCTATATTGATTAGTTCAACCGACATATGAAGCTTCTATGGCCTAGCATCGTTCTACATTCGATTTATAAGAAATTTCGATACTATTATGGCCTTGCTCATCGAGTTATTGAAGAAAAATGTATAGTTTAGGTAGGGGAATAGGAATAGAGGAGTTTTGAAGAAGTAAAGGAAAGGTTGACTACCATCCCAGTCTTAGCTCTACTAATCTTTGACAAAGTATTTGAAGTGGAGTATGATCCATCTAGACTAGGCATAGGAGCTATGTTGATATAGGAAGGCCGACTTATTGCCTATTTCAATGAAAAGCTTATAGGAGCCATATTTCATACTTTTTATATGATAAGGCGTTTTACTCCTTGATTGAAGCTCTAACTATCTAGCAACATTACCTATTACCCAAAGAATTTGTGATCTATATTGATCATAAATCTTTGAGATAATTGAAGAGCTAGCCAAAGTTGTATCGAAGATAAGATAAGTAGGTTGACTTTATGAAGGGATTTTCCTATGTTGTCAAGTATAAGAACGGCAAGAACAATGTAGTGGCTGATGCCCTATCATGACGACATTCACTCTTAATCGAATTGCAGACTAGATTACTTAGATTTTCTTTGATCAAGGACTTATATGTTGAGGATCCGCACTTTGGTCCGATCTATGCAAGTTGTAAGGATGATCGAACACTTGATGATTATCATAGGAAAGATGGATACTTGTTTAGGAAAAGGAGGCTTTGTATCCTGACTTACTCTATTCAAGAATTACTAGTATGCAAGGCGTATGGTGGTGGATTGTCTAGACATTTGGTAAGCACCGAATTCATGAGGTATTAGTCTCTAGATTCTTTTGGCTAAGGATGATGAAAGATGTCCAAGTCGTATTAGAAAGATGTGCCATTAGCAAAAGAGCAAAAATCTGAGCTAAGCAAGGGTAATATTTACCTTTGCCGATCTCGACTAAACTATGATTTGAGCTGTGTATGGACTTTATGTTAAGACTGCTAAGGATGTCCTAAAGGAAGGACTCCATCATAGTGGTCGTTGATCGATTTAGTAAGATGGCATACTTTGTGCCCTATTCCAAAACTAATGTTGCTTCAGCTATTTCCTCTCTTTTCTTGCAAGAGATCATCAAGCTCCATAGAGTACCTAGGATCATCATTTTAGATTGAGATCCAAAATTCATGAGTCATTTTTGGAGGACCTTATGGAAGCGGATGGGAACCAAATTGTTATTCAGCACATCCAGCCATCTATAGACCAAGGATAGATAGAGTTTGTTAATAGAACATTAGGAAACCTACTCAAAGTTACTGTTGGATGGAACACGACTGATTTGGATCTATGCTTACCTATAATTAAGTTCACCTATAACAAGATTGCCCACAATGTTACGAGTATGTCACCCTTTGAGGTCGCTTATGGATTCAACCAAAGATTCCACTGGATTAAATGTTCCTCCAAACTAAGGTGAGAGTCAATCAGCTGTAGAAATATCCATGGTCATCAAGGCAATGCACCAAAAGGTCATAGGACATCTAAGCCGAGTTGCCACCAAACTTAAGAAGCGAGGTAAAGTATGAAAGGGTAGAGATTTTCGGCTAGGTGATTTAGTTTGGATCCACTTCAATAAACAATGATCCTTAAGTTTGAGGAAGAGTAAGTTATCTGCTAGAGCTAATGGATCATTTAAAGTGCTTGAAAGATAAACCCCAATGTGTATCAGATTGAGTTATCTGAAGATTACGAAGTCTCAGACTCTTTTAACATTGCCGACCTCAATCCATATGTTGGAGAGGACGATCAACAACAAGCAAAACTAAATTTGATCCCAAATCTCAAATAGCCCAGAAGGTATGATAGAGATCGTGGACTAATTACTCACTCCTAAGCTCGATGACTCGCCCATATGGTTTGCTAAGCTATCTAAGGGGAGTTAAACTTTGAAAAACAATACCTTCACTACCCCAACCTATCAAAGTACTCCATTTCAATCTCTTTCTATCTCATTTCTAAGATCCCTAAGGTGGTCGACCTGACTACCAGTTAACCTCTTATTGTTGCACTAGTCCTACACTAAGTGCTGAATCTACACATTGCTGAGCTAATACATGTTCGAGGCTGAGTTATCGACTTTCGAGCTGACCAGCTGAAGCTGATTCAAAGAATGGTGGCTTAATGGACCAACCTTACCTAAGCCCTAAATAGCCAAGCTATTAAGTTGTTGTTACAGTTGACTTGACCCAATTTGTTCTGAATTAGCTTTGCTTAGTATACAACATTATCTAGAACATAGAATGGACGGTAGATACATATCCTACTTTTTTGACATCTTTATTGTCGTTTTTGTAATTGAATATCCTTTTTGTCTATTTACAACTTTACCCTTTTAATGTATTCCTTTTTCCTTTTCAAGTAGGGATCTTTTTGTAACTTATGTCAACCCATGGCTTACCCTAATTGGGTCATATAAATACTTGTAACATGTAATAGCTACAATAGTAGTGACATTGAATTTCAGACATTATTCCCCTTTTCTTCTAGAGCTTGCATTTTCTCGTTGAGGATTGAGACCTGGAAGAGCTCATATCAATTCCTTTACTAAGGATTGTTGCATGCAACCCTAAGCCTAATGTTCGTGCGTCATATCATGTACTAGCTTATTTTGTGTGTGGTTTTATGGTGCATCATATCCATAGAGTCAGTGCGCGAGATTGCTAAACCATTGACTTCCATTTACTCTTTAGGCCATCTTGTGATCCAAAGCCATTCCTTTGGTTCGCGTGATATCAATAGCTATGTATCATTCCTTTCTTAATGATCTATATCACCAGCCCTAGCCATCTAGTTAGTCAATACTCTCGAGCATTTGTATGATATATCTAGGAACTTAGAAAACTTAGCCCACTAGTAACCAAAGTTGTGGTTACGATTATTGATTAATGCAAATCTATTTGCATAAAAATCAATTTATATAAACAAGGTTGTTTGGTTTTCAAAACTATGCTTTTGGAAACTAAATTGCTTGCTTAACCAAAACTTTTATTTTCAAAATAAAACTTTTCCAAGCGAAATCCCAGTTTTAGACGACTTGACCTATAGATCATTTTCATGCCATGTTATAAATGCATCATCAAATACCAAGCAATACTTAGCAAATTACCAACCAAGCTTACTTGTTATTTATTAGCCTAACCTATACTTTATTTCAATTTAATGTCTAAGACATTGGTATTGGGTTCACTTAAGCGAAAACCTTAAGAGGCAAGGTTAGTACCTGATTCCTGTATCAAGTTAGTATAGAACCAAGCATCAGAGGATCAATCATCAGCTTAGCAATAACATATATTGTATTCACAAAACATGAGACAACTAACAACATAAAGCATATATCCAGAAGATTAAGAATCATTTTAATAACTCATCAAACAACATATCACATTTACATACAAGACTAAGCACATTCATTGTAGTTAGCAACTTGGGCTACTTAGCAAATTCCCAAAGCTTACTCTTGCATTCAAAGCTCTTCTTAAGCTTACTTTACCATTGCCTAAAGCTCTGGCAGCTTGCCTTGGCATCACCTCTTTGTCTCTAGATGGTGTTGTTCTACTTCCAAGTGTTGGTTAGCTTAGGGAACTCATAATCCTCCTATTTTGCTATATTTTTTTTTTACAATTTTTTTTTTTGTAAAAATCTTTCTTAACACTTCTTGAGCTTTCTATTATTTTTCCAACTCCTAAAATGGCTAGGCTAAATTTCAAAAGTGAGCTTTTGGTTTTATTGTACCCTTTTAGTTGATGGTGAATTCTCTACAGTTCCAATTGTCCTTTTCCCCTTATTTTCCAATATTACTTTATATGTAAAGTGTTCTAATTCTATACCAACAATGTGCCATGGCTCTTTTTGGTTGAAAATGATCTACTTGTGTCCTCTTGCAAATTTTAATTTATTTAACTTAGTTATAACATTATTTTAAGAATATTATATATGGCTTTTTTCCTATTTTGGGTATACACCTATATACATGAAACTTATACTAGCTATTTTATTCCTAATTTGCTTTAAATCATTATTTCTATAGGTCAAGTAATTTTATATTTAATGTCTTGCTAGAATCCGGTCTCATGTTTTGGGTTTACACTTATAATATTTGCTATCGGATAAAACTACATTTTTTATTAAATTCAATATTTTTGCTTCTTTATTTTACAAAATGAACCTTACTAGGGTGCTTCTTTTAACTTTTGTGACCCTATATTAAAAATTCTTTTTGATTTTGAGTATATTTTCCAAAGACCTAAATCTGCCGATTTCGAGTAATTATGGTCACTTTACACAATAGTACTTATGACTTGTGCTACTGATGACT
The DNA here is from genome assembly GCA_024138015.1 of Lumnitzera littorea. Taxonomy (NCBI): domain Eukaryota; kingdom Viridiplantae; phylum Streptophyta; class Magnoliopsida; order Myrtales; family Combretaceae; genus Lumnitzera; species Lumnitzera littorea. Next base: position 71,250,316 of record JAMXBB010000012.1, on the reverse strand, counting down.
ATTTTATTTCCTCATGCCTAATGTCATATTCTTAAAATTCCATATTTAAGGTGAATATGTCACCATTTCCACTCCTCAATAGTCAGTTGAAAATCGGGGCCTCATAGTAGTCTTGATCATAATGTAAGCAATAAGCTTCATATTGATACCTATAGCAGTAAAAAATAAAAGCATGAGCCAAAGTCCATTACGTACACAAGCACACTCGAATGCAAGACCTTGTCATAAACATGCACATAATATAAGTTAAATCAAGTATAAAGCCAATAGTTAATTAATTATCTTGAATTTAAGTCAACAACCAACAAAGGGGTACTTATGATTTCGCCAAACTATGATCTTTGTCTACATATATAGGTACATATAGATATATGTTTTCCTTTAAGTCCTTACACTTAGAGACTGGAGTCTAGAGTCCTTGAATCTTAGAATTATAGTTGCATCCTCTCATATGAAAGTCTACTAAGGAGATCTCGCATATGATTATCAGTTGCACCTTTAAGGATCTACCATTACGGGCCCCTAAAGCGAGTGGTTAAGCACAATTAGCAATTGAAATTAATTAGGTTGGTTTATTAGTCTAGTTTGTATACTATGTTCTAATAAGCATAAGCAAACAACCAAGCACTACATACCTGAAAAGTTGAACCAAAACCAATTTCATATCCCAAGTCCAAACTCAAAGTCTAAATCATGTTCACAAGTTTGAATCCAACCAATAACAAGCTCGAATCAACTATGCAACCTAAATCTAGTAACCTATCAGTTAGAATAATAAACTTAATCTTTCATTCCAATTCAATTCAAACATCATTATTAATCCAACCAATCTTTGGATAACACTCCTTAAAGGCTCCATAAACTCCTATCTTATTATAGGATTTTGGGATAACATTTGATTGTGTAATTTTTGTAGCACTAGACTAGATAAGACTTTATCTCATATTTGATTTATAACTTTTGTTTAGTGACTAAACAAAAAATTGGGTTGATAAACTAGATAAAATACTCAGATTTTGTCCTATTTACACCATAGTATAAAAATGAAATTCAGAGGACAAAATATACATATATATATTTTGCATTCCTAAAAATACTCTTCCAAATTCATTATTTTTTTATTTTTTTCTATCCTAAAGCTCTCACATCTTACTCCAAATTAATATTATTTTTATTAAATATTAGAAGAAATTAGTTATTTTATAATATAAATAATTAATTTTTAATAGCTAGCAAATCTACGACTTTTTATTTAATACTACACATAATTTATTTAATTATATAAATTCAATAATTTGTTCAAATTGTATTTCATATAATATGAAAATATAATTAAAATATATATTAGATGATATTAAGGATATAAATGTTAAAATATAATAATGAGTCTAATACTTGCATATACCAAACAAGTGATATTACAAAATTATGTCTTGTACTATGCAAATCAAGCATGGTACAATGAGCTTCTATTGTTCAATCTTCCATGTACTTGTCATATCTAGTTTTCTTGGTCCTGTCCAATTCTTACAACCAAACGCTGCTTAAATGTAATTATAGATAAATAAGAGGGTAAGATTAGATTTTAGCATAGGAAAGGAAAGTTTAAAATACTTGGAATGAGGATTTGGAGGTTTAAGAAATAACATTTCAAAATAAAATTTGATTCTTTGCGTTGTTGGTCAATTTTTGTTTTGATGTGGGGATACCTGCAAAATGAGAAAACGGCTACTAAGGGTGTTGGAAGGTGCTCCGGTGTGGCCATTTCGATACCTAACTCAATTCTCTTGTCATGTAATTATAATTGTCAAAGTGTTAAGAAGAGTGAGAGAGTAGAAGACGGTTCTTTTAACGGAGGGTCTTGCTGGGTATTTATAGTTGGTTAGCGAAAGCTGTATGCGTACTAAATTATTGGACCAAGTTTAAGTATTAGGTCGGTTAAATAAGCTTACCGAATAGTTATAAAAAAATGCTTGTCAACACTGTCTCCCAACTCTCTTTGGTGATAAGGTTGAAAAAGAGAGTAAATAGGGAGGTTGATTCTATAAAGATTCTAGAAAGGTTTGTAATCGAACCCTGAAGAGGTTAGAGTGCTTGAAGAAGTAAAGGCCTAAAGAGGAAAGGGTTAGAAGTGGTTAGAGCATTAGTAGATATTAGTATGCCTAAAAAGGTGAAGGCTTGAAGAGGCTAGAGTGCCTAAAGAGGGAAATGCTTGAAGAGCCTGGTATGCTTGAAGAGGCTAAAGTGCCTAAAGAGGCGAGGGCCTGTAAAGGCAAAAGTACCTGAAGAAGCGAAACCTAATGAGGCTAAAGCACCTGAAGAGGTGAGTAAGTATGCAAGTCATCCGAGGTAGGCATGACTTATGCTAAGTAGCGCCATAAGATAGGCTAATTGGCCTTTAATTTGTTGATGTATAGGACTGTAAGCTTATTCACTTGTCGTCCATGTAAAGTGTTGAATTAAAGCATTTAATCCATCGCCATTTAGTGGCTTAAGATTTTTAAATAGCTAGTCATCTATAACTTAGACTTAAGCTTTATGTATCGTCATCAAAGCTTATTTCTGAAGTGAGAGATTCACAAGTATCCTTTTCTCGTTGTCTGTCAAGTATAGGACCTAAGGATTAGCACTTTATGATTTGATTGTCACCCGTAGTGTATGAGGCTTAGAGTTATTAAGGAGTAGCCCATTAGCAAATTATACTCCATGTGGGCTAAAAATAGAGAGCATTTCTCTAGCCCCAATTTGTCTTTGAATTCTCATTAGAGTATCATGTAGATAAATAATACATTGTGGATGAATCAAGTGTGAAAATTGATAATTAATTGGCACAAGGTACAATATAAAGGATATATCATAAAAGTAAATAATCACTTGATTCATAAATAATAATAGAGGTTTTACTCATCTTTCATCAATGTGAATTAATGTGTAAGTGGGGCTCCTGAAGAGTCATATGAATTGGCCCTTGCGTACGATATGGATCAACTTTCCATTAGCTTATGCTAGGATTTGCAACAAGTGTCCTCAGACTTTTCTAGCTTAGTACGAACTTGCTGGGGCTAACATAGCATAGCATAGAAATCTGTAGTTGTCATCCTTGAAGTTGAGCTCAGGAGTTTGTAAAGGGGACTTCAATGCTCGAAGCTTTTACGGTCGCTCAATTGGAGCTTGACTAAAAGGAGTTTGCAACTCATGGTGCGAATTCTCACTTAAGTGTCATGTTCCATTAAACCAGCAATGTTTCACCATCTTGATTATATCAGCCTTCGTTAATCCGTGGGCCCCTCCATCTCAATGAGCAATACATACCCTTGACCAGAACCGACAACAAGATGACTTGAGTTGGGTTTATGTTTACAAAAACAACTTTACTAGAAATTTTAGTGACTCTTAGCGCCTTCGATTACACGACTATTTCCTCTTTTTGTGCCACTTGAAATTTGTGGATCAAATAAAACCACAATCTTCAACAGCTGCACATGCTTGATTTTGCTTGTTGTTGGTCATGCTTATTCGCCTTTAGATTAGTATGCTTTTAAGAGTTGTAAAAAAGCCTGAATTAAACTTTTGGCTTGTGGAGCTTCAACTGAGTCCACCCAAGTAAGAATTGTAGACGCCAGGCCATGTTAGTGAGAAGCTCGATTTCTCGGCCACTATTGTAAGCTGGTAAGAGTACTTTGGCGTGAAACATTTTGGTCAGCAAGGGATTAGTACAACGCGAGACATACAATATATACTGCAGCTGTATGATAAGCTCTTGTTTTGTTGCTACCTGTATTTCTTGTGGAATTGGAGGGTCACTTAGAGCGGTAGTAGTGAAAGTCTGGTCATCAAAGTAGAGAGCTCTAATTTGCTACTCGAATGCATGCGTGGCTGACCACCTCAGTGACTAGCTATCCATAAATACGTCAAAGTTGCTTAGCAACCTGATATAGCTTGGACTTGCTCGGCTTCTCGGCAATTCAGTACGACCATGGAACTTTAGCTACTCGGCTACGATGCTTGGTGACTTTGTGTGACTTGAACAAGGAGCTCGGCATCTATTCATTTTACCACTGATTGCTTAATCGGAACTTACTTGGTGGCTTACTATCTGCATGTGGTCGCATTAGATAATATAGCCCAATTGGTATATACTCTTTGGTAGGGAATTCGGTAATAGATTAGCTTCGTCAGAGAGCATAAATTGGGAGCTCGTTTTGGGCACTATCCTCATTTTCCTCGGCGAGTGGAGAAGTTGTGTTGGCCATTCGGCCATGAGATACAGAGCTTGGAAAAATAAACTCAACTTAAATTGTTGCTGAGCTTAGTAGTACGACACAAGTTGAATTACTCGGCACGAAGGATGAAAGCTTGGAATAGTGGAGCTAAACTCAGTACCTAGTAGAAAAACTCGGCATTGTGGTAGCCGTTTGATCTAGAAGAAGCTTGGAAATTCCAGATATCAACTTGGACATTTATAAAAGAATAGCACACACTTGTACTATTTGGCATCGTAGGAGCTCTAATCTTACTCAACACTTGGATGATTAGATAAACTTGCTTATCGGCCATTGTCATTGGTCAGCAAAACTTGCTCGGCAAGAAGATGGACAATTATTCGGAAAATATTCATGGCCGCTTGGTACTTGGCAAGGATGTACTACTGCACCGAAATAGATGGATTGCTCGAAATTACTGTTTTGAAGGCCTTGGGTCTTGATCGGTGTACATTGAAGCAGTTCATCTGCTTCTAATTTTCACCCAAAGGCTCAACATATATTAAAGATATAGCTCAGAAAACAATGGAATTGAGTTACTTAAGAAGATGTCGAACCCCACTTGCTTATGGAAAACAGCTTCGATCCGTGAATGCTTTGGCACATGTGTGTGCTAGCTGATGCTAACATGATAAGCATGTCATGTGTGAATAGCTCGGCACATGTTGTCTTACGACTCGAGTACTAGTCCACGACTTGATGACCAGCGTTCGGCCAAATGCTTGAAACAGAATGAAGGGCATCTTGTAGTAACTCAATGTCTCTTCCTAGAGAAGAGTGATCCTCTCAAAGTGAATAATCAAGCTTTGGGAATTCAAACAAAGAAACAACCCAGTTGCCTTAGTTACCGTTACTAGTCAGACCACGATGGCTAGGAACCATCAAAGGATGAAAATACAGTTACTTGAACATGTAGACTTAGATGTGGATGACAAATAATCATTTTCTAAAAGAAAAATTATCCTTTTTAATTCTTTAATATCATTGGAACTTTTCAACAGTTTGAAGTAGATACATATGATAACCGCTTTATTGTGTTTGTAATATGGTGCATGTTAGTAATGAATGTTAACCAGCAAAATGGTAGTAGTTAACTGAAATAGTGTTTCCTTCATTTTATGGTACAAGCAGGCTTTGAGAAACAAAAAAATTGCATATCTAGAGAAATCATATATGCCAATTGAAACATCCATAACCATAAAAATATGAAGAAGAAAAACAGGGACACTTAGATTTTAAGCTAGAGGAACATAAAGATCCTAAAAGCCAAAATAAATGTGTAAAATTTGAAAGAATTTGCCTGAATCCTTTAATGATTCCGAAAAATCACTAAAATTGTGGTGGTGGATTTTGGTAGATGGTACCAAACGTTGTTGGTCGATTTTCATTTCGGTGCATGTACACTTGCAAAACGAGATAATGGCTACGAGGGGTGTTGGAGGATACTTTGATGCGGCCGTTTCGACGTGGTCACTCTAATACCTAAGTCAGTCCTCTTATCATGTAATTAGAATTGTCAAAGTGTTAGGAAGAGTGAGAGAGTGGAAGACGATCCTTTTACCTAAGGTCTTGCTGAATATTTATAGCTAGTTTGCAGAAGCTATATGCGTATTGGATTATTAGATCAGGTTTAAGTATTAAGTTGGATAAATAAGCCCACCAAATAGTTATAAAAAAATGTCTGTCAACACTTTGTAAAACATGCTTGTAAATAACTCATAATATTTAAGATGCTTGAAAATGGTTTTAGAGTATAAAATATACTTTAAGAAATAGGTTATAACATAAGGAAGTTAGTTTAAGAAAAAGAAATGAAAGAAAACTTGTTTTAACCATCTAGTGTAAACCAATTGCACGGTTTAGGGAACTAGCTGGCTGGTCCTTTCTGGCCTTTTGTGGATAGAAGGTAGGTTACAACCAATCCTGCGGTCCATACAAAAACAGAAGCAAAACTTTGAATTCACTCCTAAAACCAACTCATATCCAATTTTTCCTTCATACCCACTTTAAATACGCTTCAATTACTCATGAACCCATCATCATAACACATTTCTACTCCATTTAAACCCAAAATTTGGATTCAATAACTTAAATCACTTCATTTCTTTTCCATTTTCTACAACACCTCATAAACTTATAAAACAAGAGGGAAGATGTGGGAACACTTACTTAAGGTGAAGTAAACACACAAGAAATCCAAACCGTAGTTGTAACCCACCAAGAACTGTAAAGAACAACTCATTTTAGATTCTTTTCGTGCTTAAATCTAAGTAAAACTTCCCTAAAACTGGTAGTAAGCTTAGGAACGAGCTTAGCTTAAATTAATCTCTAAGATACTTACCTTAACTCTTGATAAAGTTGTCCTTGGTGAAGACTTGAGAATATCTAGCCAAAATCTCTTAAAAATAAGCTGAGATTAATAAGAAATAAGTGGTTTGGGGTGCTGTTTGGTCCAAAAACGAATTTACTGAAGACAATTCTTCATTGCTTACCTTAAGCCCTCACTTAGTGCTTTTCCTTAAGATTTTTTTTTTTTTATGGAAAAAACCCTAGTATTTAGCTATTAGAAGCTATGTAAGGAAAGCAATTGGGATTAAGAGAGAGCTTAGAGGCTATTTATGAAAAGGAGTAAGGTTTTTAACTAAAAGGTTGCCTTAGGTGGAGGATAGGGTTTTAGTAACCCTACAAAAAGACTAAAACACCCTTGTTTTTGAAAACAATTTTCCTTGGCATTGCATTCTACCTAACCTAAAATGACTTTTGTCCTCGAAAGTTACCTAATTTTAGAAATGATCGATTAATTTCTTCTCATTTCTTTCCCAAACTCCTAAGTTGTATCCTCTTTAAGATTGCTTGCTTAACTGTTATTTACATAACTATCAATTTACCTCCTAAAGATCTCTTCCTCCATACTCTCACTCTTAGTAAGCCATTGTACTCCTAATCTAGCTCTTCAACTTCCAACCACTCTTGATTTATCCGCCTTGTGGTCCTTCTAATTTGTATACTTCCACTCTTGTCTCCAAAATGGCAAGGTATTCACTTCATCATTATTAGATTGATCAATCCAATTCATTTTTATCGACATGTCAACCTTTGTATTCTCATTTATGGTTTTCACAACTACAACATTAATATGCTATACTCTAACACATTAATTTCACCTTTCTACCAAGCCAAAGAATCATAACATATGGTAGCAATTTGATTGTTATATATTGTCTCCAATATTGAAAGATCAAAATTATTCCCAATAACAAAAGACACTAATCACTAATCATCATGTGCTGTTAAGCGAGTCTATAACTCCAAGGTAATTAATGAATTTCACCATGTTTATGTTATTCATTGAATGAATTCCATTTCCTAAAAGAAAATAATTCTTAGATCAGATCAAAACTTAAGTCCAACACTAAGTCAAGACTGCATATAGAAGCAAAAGAGGATAGAAAACATCCAAAAGTTTTAGGTTAACTAAAACCATCTATCACCAAAGAATTTTCAACACTTACCTCTAAGAATCCAGTCAAATGTCACTTCCTAAACATATATCAAGCTACTAAATCGGTTCTTATCAGAATTTACTTCATCCCTACTCTTCAATCAACTCTAATCATACCTAGCTTCAAAGGTTCTCAAGCTCTATACTCATCTTCTAACTATATACTCTACTCCTGGATCATTTACTATTGCTTCATTTGCTTGTCCTAAGATCAAATTAAGTAGTTTTAGAGTTAATTATGTTTATCATTGATAATTTATGCGTTTCTTAACTTATTTATTGAAGTTTAGCTAATTTGTTAGTTCTATGCAATCTCATTTTTTCCTTAATGCTCGTTTTATCACTTATATCGTTATTTTTTTTTATTTGTACTAAAATGTTTATATTCTCTATAGCTCAACATAAGTACACATGATGGAGCTCATGGATATTGACACATCACTAACTTAATTGACAACTTGACTCGACTCAAACTGACTGACTAGACGTCACCTTTATTAACTAAAAACAAATCGACTTCACAAGCTATGAAATGAAAGAAGGACTCATTAATCTATCCCGTACTACGCATACACATGCTAAGCTTCTGATTCTTTTAAATCCCATTCCTTAAATTAGTTTTCTATTCCATGTTCTATTCTTATTTGTTGCTATTCACTATGCAAGGTTTGGTGAGTAACCTTATGTTTGTACAATTTGTACATAAGCGTCAGGTTTATTACTCTAATAGTTGCATCCATTTTATATAAATTCAGTGAATGCAAAGTTACAATTTGTGATATGTTTCTCAAGTTTGTCTCTTTTCTACTAAGAGTCAACCCTATTAATTAAGTTTCCTCAATTATTTTATGTTTACTCTTTATTTTGTGAATTTAATTTAATCATACTAGAGGGGACAAGCTGAACTAGTCCTTCTATCATCCTCCATCTTACTTTTATTTCCATCTTCACAAACATATGCACCAAAGCATACTATAGCACAATAGATTAAGAAGGATTGAAAGGATATAAGAGTTAGGAGAGACAAGTAATAGAAATAGGTAACTAATTACAAAATTAAGGCAACAAGGAAAGTAGGAAGATAAGTTAGGTGGAAAGAAATAAGTAAAGTGATGTGAACCTTGAGAATAGATCTCGGCACCCAACACCAATAAGCTTATATGATATCCCAAGAAAGCTAAAAGCAGTTTAAAGACCTTAATCCTTTGATTATAACTAATTAAGAACCAATTGTATGTGAAAGCCTTAACTCATTGGTTATGAGGAACCAAGAACCAATAGCATAAGAACCTCAATTCGTTGTGATGTGCCTTAGAGCTTAGTTATCACAAGGGCTTACCATAGGGTCAAAAATGGTTCTATCAAAGTATTGAAGAAAGTAGAAATGAGTTGGTTCATACTTTCCAGTAGCTTCATGAAATTGTTCGCCAAATATAATTCACCGATGAACACCACATGGCTTACTCTTCACTTCATATGACGTACAAGCAAAGAGCTAAGGTTCATTGGCCACTAACCTCAAGCTATTAGCAAGATTAGATAAGAGTATATAAATATGTACTTATAGAGGGTTTCCCTTAAGAACATAAAGGAATATTCATTAGCTATTGAAGGATAAGATGATTTCGGCAAAAATGATAAGGGATTATTTATAGTAAGCCCCTAGAGTTACAAGGAAATACGTGAAATTACATAAAAGGGTAACATAAAGTAAAGAAACCTTGTACAATGCCAAAAATAAGCAAATGGGATAAGTGAGACAAAAAGAACATAATACATTGTTAGAAAAAGGGAATGATAAGTGGCATGTTGCTATTGTAGTTGGAGATACCCTATTTTTGCTTCCTTTTAATTTAAAACTTTTTGAGACTATGGTAAAGGGTCTAAATTTAGAAAAATACAAAAAAGAAAATAAAATCTACAAAAAAAAAAAAATAGAAAATTTAGAGAAAATGCAAAAAAAAAAAAAATGTAGAAAATTGAAAAAAAAAAAAGAAAAAGAAAAGAAAGAAAAGATTTACATAATTTGAAAAAAGAAAAAGAAAAAAAAAAAGAAAAGATTTACATAATTTGAAATAGAATAGAAAATTTTAGTAATATTAATACTTTTTAGATCTTAGATAATAAAAATAATAAAGAGGATGTTAACTTAGGCTTAGATTTAAATATAGCCCAGGCCGACCTAGTCCATATGTACAATTTGATTACACATGTAAACAAGGCATTGGCTAACAGCTTGATAATAATACATTTTGACTTGCACTTAGGTTTGACTTGGAGATCAACGGTTTGAATCTCACTAATGGCATAAAGTGCCTTTATTTTTTCCTTTACAACATACACTGCCATGTGTCAAGAAATCACTAGGCTATGTGTCTAGTCATGAAACATGTCACTTAGTGATTTGACTACATCAGCCATGACACTTATCATAATACACATACATTATGGACACATGTTAGCCATGTGGCATGATACGCATCACCACGTTGACATATACGTCATTGGTCGCATGTCATTTCAAGATACGTAGTATATTCTCACTAGATCATACGACTGAAATAGTGCCACATTAACATGTTTTTCCTTCTCTTTCTCCTCCTTTCCCTTTCATTTAAACACAAGAACAAGCTTCACAGAATTCATTGTCGGTCAAACTTCTGAAATTTAAGCAATTTTCATTAAATGCATTTAATTCCTAGATTTTCCATGATTAGATAAGGACTTATGAAGATTTATTTTTAGGGGGTGCGGAGAAATTAAAAAAAAAAAAAACACAACACTACACCAATCATCTCTATCCTCCATGCCCCAATACATCTTTAACCAACATCCCAAGCGGCAGTCAACATCAAACCCCCATCTTCACTATTGAACACCAAACAATAAGCCAATAGCGTGGCCACAATATCCTAACACACATACAAACCGCACCATCCATACAGGCTCAAACCTGTAACTAAACCCAATCTAATGTTAGTCATTAGTAACCTCAATATCAACGAACCCAATCATCTCTTTGTCAAACCCAACCATTGCCCAACAAGTTTTGACTACATATGTAACTTTTGATCACCATAATCGCACACCCAAACACACTTGCTTAGCCACACCTAAGCCACTCGCCATAGACCCAATGTTACAATGAGACCTAATCACAACCCTTTCTTATCGCACTGGCCACACATGAATGAATACTAAATACGCTCATAATCTAACAATTCCATTCACCATCGCAATTGACCTTACGTGTAGTGACCCATTGACCCACTCCCTCTCTTTTGATCCAAACCCCATACAATGAGCTATAACCCAACTGAACCACCACTATTTGACATCAATCCCCGACCTCTTTCTCACACTATACTCACTACCACATAATCGATAACCCATACATCCATCAACATCAGGGCTTCAACAACCTTGATCACCCTCAAACCTTTCGATCAAACCTAAAACCATTCCTTCTACTATCTTCACTCAACCACCTATGCGCGATACACACAACAAGATCCTTACAGTACTAACGCACAAACCTAGACTCATACCCTCCATAATGTTAACTCAATTATTATAGTTGTTAAACCCCAAGCTCTACTACTGCTCATCAAATACGGTCGTGTTTGCCACCACTCAAAAACCTATCTTGAAGCCTTTGTCACTCCTAATCACTACTAGATCAGGCCAAATGCAACTTCCCCTCTCATCAACAATTGCACCCAACTCTAACTACCCTTGAAACCGCCACCAAACACTTTGACACCCGTCCTAGACCTACATTGTCCAATAAAAATCACGTGAAAATGTGATTTCCCTAAAGATTGGGCACTCAAATCCCCCTTTATAGTGTTGCTACTGCAATGCACGTAGTCGGGTCAAATGATTCGTGTCCACCCGAAATCTAACTCTAAACTTGCTTTAAGACCGACCTATTGACCTGTGCCCCTTACTCTAAGTTTAGCTACATGCATCTCCTCTTGTCTGGCTTTGTTTCATGTTACTTTTTTTAATTTTTAATTTTTATTTTATTTATTTGTTGTAACCACAATTTGTATTGTAAATTGTAACAAAAAAAATTGAAAAAGAAAAAGAAAGAAAAGGACAAGAAAAATAAGTAAGTTGTGTTTGTTTTATTTTCTTCGATGAACCACAAAAAAATAAAAAAAAAATAACATAAAATATGATAAAGTAAAATAAAATAATAAAAATGTTTTATTACTTAGAAAAACCCTCTTCCTAAATAAATAAAGATAAAATTGATTGTTTTCAAAATTAAGATTTCTCTTAGGATTTTTCAAAAAATAAAAACACTAAATTAGGACCCTTCTTGTTTAGGTGCTCTTCGAAATCAAATCAAATGGTTAAAGAATTTAAACTCGATTGTTTTTAAGCTAAAAGACATCAAAAAAATTAAAATTTTACCAAAAAAAAAGAACTACGTATATATGATTTTGAATAGCGGGTACGTAGGCATCTCTAGATCGACGTAAGAAATGAAAAATTTAGTTTCCACACCACCACCCCCCCACTCCCCCCTCTTTATAAATATTCAAATGGGAAAATAACTTTATTTAAATATTAGTTTTTGTCTTGAAAGACGAATTCAAAGAATTGAGTCTAAACTTGGAAATTTGATGGTATTCAACTCAACCCTCGAACTCAAAATCTTTGGTTTCTAACTTTCTCCTTAAATTTTTTTTTTTTTTTATGTAACCCAGTGTCTAGATTAAAATCAATCTACCAAATTGATTTTAATTTAAACCTTTTCCTGACTTTAGTTGAGTGACGACTCCAAATATTTTCAAAGCACATTTAAAAACTTAGATTTTTCATAATTTTTAGTTAGGGGTTAATATTAAATAAGTAGGATTTAATATTGATTGGATTAAGGAAAATTAATAAAACAAAAAAAAAATAAGGCTCGATGGGATGGCGACTCCATTAGGGACATCAAGAGGATTAACCATCTAACTTTCTAAATTTAGACGTAATATTTGAAATCACCTTATTGAGTATAATTTATTTATTTATTTACTCATTATTTTCTATGTTTGTCTATAGTTGTACTAACTTTCTTGTAGGGTTAAAATTATTTAAGTTTTTTTTTAATGGAGGTTTTTTACTTTCTGTATCATATTTATATGATAGAAATGATCAAACTTGGACCGTATTAAGAATGTTTAGGCATAAGATGGCAAATAACCAAGTAGATAATCAAAGAGTTGATATGTTGCAAACCTCCCTAGGATTCATGAGCAGTTGCTAGAGGCTAAAATTGCTTATTTGAAGTAGAAGCTTGAATGCTTTTAAGCTCATAATCAGGACCTTAAAAGCCCTTCTTGGATAAGTCATTGGGGAAACTCATAAACTGCTGGAGGACCTTAGAGCTTGTCTACGAGACTTAGTTTAGGGTTTTTCCAATTTATGACTAGGAGGCCTAAAATAAGTGTCAAGTTTCATTTGATAAAAATAAAAAATAAATGTTAGGCATTCTTCTTTTGTTTTCTATACTCTAATTTTTCAAAATAATAAAAGTTCTCTTCAGTTTATCGTTCTTCCTTCTTTAGGATTCCCTTTTTGTAAATAAAAGCTTCAACATAACTCATCTAACCATTTTTCTCTCTCCCTTAAGTAAATGTAAATAAAACCCATTGATTTGCAAATAGAATCCCAAAAATCACCATCTTTATCTGTATTTATACTTCTCAGTTTCTATAAAATAAAGCCCTACCTTTCTCTCTTACAAAAATAAAGAAAGAAGAAGAAATAATAATAATAAAAAAGAAATTTGCAAATGGTGACAAATTCTTATGTGGTCAACCTAAATAAAGATTTACGGCCTGTTAAGGTAGTTGACCCAAACATAAACCACTTGGCTTTTTAAGGCATCCAACAAATACAATCCATAACCCATTAAGGCAGTTGACCCAAACATAATCCCTAGCCCATTAAGGTAACCAAGCTAAGCCAAGCCAAAACCCCTGGTCCATTTAGAAAACAAAGCTAAACCATAAACTAAGTCAAAACACAAACACAACTTAAGTCTCAAACTTAGATCAACTGAAAAGTATCAAAACTAGGGCATGTTTTAAGAAATTGGGAGGCAAAGCCAATCTTCACCCTGAGTAAATGAATATAGATTCCTTCCTAAGAAATTGGTAACTCACTTTTGAAAAGTTTTAAGATGAAAAGAGGCAAATTATATCCTATATACTAACCCTTAAAACACATTGAGAGTTAACTAACATAATGGTGAAGATATTTTGGACTCATTTCTCAAAGGAAGTCAATTTTGAATTCAATACATAGATTAAAATGAAGTTAGGCATTCATTTTTAAATCCTAAACAAAATTATCTCATGTCAACCCTGTTAGACCAATTTGGAAAATTTTTCAAATTTAAACCTTATCAAGAACCACCCTAAATTAGGGCAATTTAGAGGTTAGGGTCATTGATAGGAGAAAAGGATGAAATTGGTTTGTGCTTGCTTTAGTAACATTAATTCAAAGATGACTTTCATTTTTCGTTAGTTATTTTTTTTTTTTAAATGAAGAAGAGCCAACTCCTTTTCAAACACCTTAAGCCTACACATAGCTCATCTAAGCCTATATGCTTAGAACCCATGGATTTAGGGCCTTTAATCTCTCAATGTTAAAGACTCGACAATAGAAGCCTAAAGAAAAGGAATAAAGTATAAAAAAGAAAAAAATGAAAGAATGGGGCAACAAAATAATATTAAAAAAAAAGAAGAAGAAGAAAGAAAAAGAAATTGGAAAATTGGACCCAAGTGTAAGATGGAAGCCTTAGAGGATATATTACATCATAGTAACGGCAGCCAAACTGAATCAAAAGGCCGGGAATCAAAGCCTAAATAGCCCAAAAAATATAAGGCCCTGAATCACATTTCAAAGCCCAAAAACACAATCTCTATATCCACTATGAAGTCTTTCTTACCTATGTTGAATCACATAAGGCTTTCCTACTGACAATACCAACCTTACCTAATAAAAGCTCTTTCGATCTTAAAGGATAACTTATCTTTAATAAAAATTGTTTTTGAAACTAAAGCAAACATATTTCTAATTTTTCCTAAAGGTTCTTAACTTGTACACCTAGGGTTGAATAAAAGTACTTTTTTTTTTTTCAAAATAGGCCTTCTCATTTGCCCTTTTTGAAATCTTATGACCAAAAGCCCAAATTCATGATATTGAATCGAAAAAGACTTAACGGATTGATTAAGGTGTTTCACTTGCAAAATAGAATACAATTTTTAAGACTGTAATCAAGAGTGTAATATGGATCAAGAGTTCGTAAGGAAGGCTTCTTCGACTAGACTAATCATAAGTTACTTTTTCTTTAGGAGATGAAGGTTTAAAATCACAAGGCTAAACTAGGAAGCTAAATATTAGGGTCAGGAGACAATGAGATGCCTCACATGCTCACCAAGAAAGCGTATGATTATAACATTTTCTCTTTAATAAGAATTTATATCCATAAGCAAACTTTCAATAAAAAAAAAAGAGAGAGAAAGTAAAGGCTTGTCATAAGTTCTTTGTCCATTTCCAAATCCATGCTCGTTCAATTAGCCAAACTTTCAATTTAGGTCATTTATTTCCTTTTCAAGGTGGTCACATATTTTAAGCTAATCACATCAATCTAAGTCTTTAAGAGACTTAATCCCTAACACATTTCTTTCATAAATGGTTTTTCGCCAAAATTCTTTGTTTATATTTTTCAAGAAGTTTTTTAAACAAGTTATGTTCCTTCATTTTCCTCTTTAATCCTTCACTAAGTTTCCTTTAGGGTTGTAGCTAACTCTTAAAGTGCTATTCCCTCTTTTAGTTCATTTTTAGGGTTCTAATTAGCTTTTAAAGTGTTGCACCCTCTTTCATCCTTTTTAGGGTTTTAGTTAGCTCTTGGAGTGCTATCCCATCTTTTATCCATTCATTTTAAGGGTTTAGCTAGCTCATGGAGTATTGTCCCGATCTACATTTCATTTAGGGTTTTAGCTAGCTCTTAGAGCGTTGTCCTATCTTTAATCTATTTTTCCTAGTTAGCTTATAGAGCACTTGTAAACCCCTAAAATTCTCGATCTAGCTTTTGAAGTAAACTTGAGTATGTTAGATAATCTAGGAGTTGATAAGGCTAATAAAAGTGAAAACCCTAAAATACCTAGTCAATCGCGTATAAAATTTTTCTATCCTAAATGTATGTAAACATTGAAGATTTTATTCGAAAGTGATAAAACCCTAAAACTATAACCTTAAAGACATACGAGCACTAATTTATCATAATATACCCTAAAACCTTAATTGATAATATAACCTTTATATTTTGCTAAATCATTAATGAAAGATCAGAGATAACTTTCAAAAATGCATATATATATTTAGAATCCTTAAGTAATCCTTTAGAAATTAAGATATTGTATCATAGATCACATTTATCTTCTAAGTATATAATTAGGATAGTATTACATAGAGTTAAGAGTGTAGTTGATGCTTAGGTTAAATGTGTTAAATGTAGTAAACCTTAATACCCTAATTGATACTTTTCATACTAGTTATACTAAGTAGCTACCAAATGATGTATATAGGATATAAATACCTAAAATAAGATCAAGATCTCATAATCTATTTTTACTAATCAATTCATCAAATGCCTCATTTCCCTTCATTTCCTTAATTTTTCTCTTAATTTTCCTTAATTACTACATTATATATACTAAATGGCATATGCTTTTGGAAAGTTGACCAAGGTCAAAAGGTTGACTAATTCAACACATGTTGATTAAAGTCAACATGTAGAAAAGTCAACAAAAGACACTTACACTTTAGAAAATATCTAAACCATCTAATGATTTCTTTTCTTTTCTTTTCTTTTACCTTTTCTTTCCTCTCCTCCCCTTTAATTGTTGTCCACTTCTTTTCCTTCTAGACCCCACCATTTTCTTATTTTCAAATACAACATAAGACAAGAAGAAACAAACCCTTACCCCACTCCATTGCTGTGACCTTTCCCTTTCCCTTTCACTTTCAAAATTTTCCAAATTTGTCTTCATACTTCAAGAGCAAATTAAGATATGTGATTATGTTATTATGTATTGCTTTATATTACTTATTAGTTAGGTGAAGAGGTAGACTAGATAGGTAATTATGTGTTATATGTATCCATGTTGAAGAAGGCATAAAGTTTCTATCTTTAAGTGTAGAAGAGTAGAAATCATGGTGAAGTAGAAGGAGATGCATGTGTATATGTCTTTAAGTATATGTACATGAGGATATACTAGAGAAATACAAGTATAGAGACCTTTGTACATAAGTATTCATTATGTACATAATCTATACTAAGACATATACTAACTATACATACCTATACTATGCTAAATACACTTTTAAAACACAAAAAGAATGAAATTAGAGAAACTTTCTTAAGAGAAAATTTTGGCATACAAAATTTGTATAAAAATACTTATATGATCGTATATGTATATGGATATATGTACAAGTATAAATACAGTATAAGTATATGTATAAGTATACTAGTATATATATAAGTATAGTAAAGTTATAAGTATATAGTTAGTTTATGTAAGGTGTACATAAGACACTTAAGTATGACACAAGTATGAGGTAAGGCATATGTAATTAAATGATGATGTAAGCGATGATGCAATTAAAAGATGACATAAGCCATGACATAAGCGAATAATGATACAAGCGATGACACAAGCGATTAATGATGTAATCAATGATATAAGCATAAGTTTATAAAATAAGAAATAAGAAGAGTACTTAAGAATTAGGTACATAAATTAGTAAACCCTAATACACTTCCTAAATTGGATTAAACATAATTAAGTACATGAATTGGTAATAGCAAGGTAAAATTCTCTAAGTATAAGAATTTAAGGATTAACTAAATCATAAGCATAAACATAGGATACAAATATAAGAAATAAGAATAATTAAGCTTCAATAGTTAAAATTTTCATAAATTTAGTCTATATCGTAAAACACAGGTCTTAACGTCCAAAATGGACATCACCGTGTGAACATGCATCTGAAAATGATGAAAAATGACTATAAACTCATAAATATTAGAAATAGAACGAAAAAGATATATACGATTAATGATAAAGTCTAACTAGATAAAAGTTGATAGTAATTTAAGTAAAATTAGGTAAATAAATATTTAGACTAATTTAATTACTTATTAGTGTTATTATATCGTAATGATCAGGTGATCCCGAGGTAGGCGAGGATCTCCCGATTGATTACTACAATTAAAGCGAGTTGTCATGGCCGAGTGAGTATTTATGATATGATTCCATGCTTGTCTGTGATTATAGATAGTAGACCTAAATGTTATTGTTAATTGACTGTTGTGTGGGGTTGAGAAATGCTTGTATATGTTATTATGTACTAAGTTATGAACTTACCTTAAGTATAGATAATACTTTGTTTGTTGGATGGTAGTGTAGAAAAATGATTGTGTGTACTATTGCATAGTCACATCATAATTGGACTTAATTATACTCGGCTCATAAAAAGAAACCGGTACATGCATCAACATGCATTACATAGAAACAATTCTAGCCGTCATATCATACGGAGGTAAAGAGAGGCCATTTGGGGGTTGTTATTATTAATTTATTGGTTCTGTATGGTGCACTCGTACAAAATGACCTTACCTTAGCCCGCAGGAATACTAGGCATTAGAGGTACCAACCGCTTGGCTAAGGGTCGAGTCTAGAGGCCTCCGTTTAGGGGTGAGTATAGACTGTGGGGGCCCACTGACGATTATACTAGAACTTGGTTTTTATGAAAATAAAAGACTTGTTTGATTTAAGTACGTAACGTAGAGTTCTGTAGTAAAGTAAGTTCTAGTATAATATCCGAATTTGATTGGTGCCGTATATACTCTAACCCTGACTTTAGAGGGTATTAAATTTGAGTTACGTATATGGACTAGTTAACTATACGTATTATTTGGCATTCTATTTGATCATTTATTCATATGCATGAATATAATGTATTTATAACTTGCCTGTGGTGTAACTGAGGGTTTTGCTCATTAAGCTTAGGCTTATACCCACTTAGACTTTTGCTGTAGGATAACTTATTCATAGAGGTTGGCTGGGAGATGCCATAGGTTAGCTTAGGGACTTAGGCAAGAGCGAGCCATCCTGTATATTGAGAGAGAACAGTTTATGTAGACTCTTACTTATGTACTCTTGTTTTACTAATAATATAGACTTGGATATACTATATTACTATGTATTGTAAACTTTGTAGTTCAATTTTTATATAAATATGTTTTTGTGATGATATCATGCGGATATGTATGTTCTTGGGAAACTAGTGGTTGCAGAGTCTTGTATATTATGTGAAGAGCTCATGATTAAAAGGGTAACTAATCAGGCGTTCTTCGTACAGTATACGTCATCTGCTATGACTAGGTCGTCCTTAGTTCATGACAGCCCTTCCCATCATCAATTTCCCATAAAATTTTAGTGAGCTCATAGGGTGCTTCACTTTACTAATTTCTCTCCTAACTAGCCTATAAGGCACTTCTCTTCACCTATTTGTTTTAATAAGCCCATGCGATGCTTCCCTTCACTAAACTCTTTTTAGCGTTCTTAGCTAGCCCACAGGGTGCTTACCTTTTGTTCCATCTTTTGGGTCTTAGCTAGCTTTTAAAAGTGCTATCTCAACTCATTTCACTTAGGATCTTAGCCATCAATCAATCCTCCTTTTAGAGTTCTTAGCAAGCCCATAGGATGCTTCCCTATTCATCAATTCTCTTAGGGTCTTAGTGAGCCTATGAGGTGCTTCCCTTCATTAATCTCTCTTTAGGCTCTTAGCAAGCCTATAAGGTGCTTCTCTTTACTAATTTCTTAACATGCCCATAGAGTGCTTCTCTTTACTAATTTGTGGTAACAAGCCCATAGGGCACTTCTCTTCACCAATTCCTCTCAGCAAGCCCATAGGGTGCTTCTCTTTACTAATTCCTCTTAGTAAGCTTATAAGGTGCTTCTCCTTGCCAATTTCACTTCAATGTACCCATAGGGCACTTCCCTCAAATCAATTTCGATTTAAGGTTGCTATTTCTCAAGAGATGCTTCCCCTTATGTTAGTGAGCTTAGAAGAGCATGACCAGGTTTCAATTTAGGGTCTTACCTAACTTAAGGAGCACTTTACTCGTTCATCTAGGTTAATGAGCTCAAAAGAGCACAAATAGGTTTTCAAATAGGCTCTAATTTAGGGTTGTTAATCCTTGAGAGACGCTCCTTACCTAGGTTAATGAGCTCAAAGGAGTATAACTAGGTTTTCAAATCAATTCCAATTTAGGGTTGTTGTCCTTTAGAAACACTCCTGCCTAGGTTAGTGAGCTCAGAAGATCATGACCAAGTTTTCCAAATCGATTCTAATTTAGGATTGCTAGTCCCCAAAAGATGCTTCTAGCTAGGTTAGTGAGCTTAAAAGAGCATGATTAGGTTTTCCAAATTGATTCCAATTTAGGGTTGTTAGTCCTCGAGAGATACTCTTACTTAGTTTGGTGAGCTTAAAGGAGTATGATTAGGTTTTTAAGTCAATTCCAATATAGGGTTGATAGTCCTCGAAAGATGCTCTTACCTAGGTTAGTGAGCCTAAAGGAGCACAATTCCAATTTAGGAATGTTAGTCCTTAAGAGATGCTTCTACCTAGGTTAGTGAGCTTAGAAGAGCATGACTAAGTTTTTCAAATCAATTCCAATTTTAGGTTGCTAGTTCTCAAGAGATGTTTCCGCTTAGGTTAGTGAGCTCAAAGGAGCATGACCAAGTTTTCTAAATCAACTCTAATTTAGAGTTGCTAGTATATGAAAGATACTCCCTCTTAGGTTAGTCAACTTAGAAGGGTATGACCAAGTTCTAAATCGATTGTTCTAGCCAACTCTTAGGGTGCTATACCCTTCTAAATTTACTTTTGTGTCTTAGTTAGCTCTTAGAGCACCTCCTTTCTCTTTACTAAATCCCCAATGGACCAAGCCTAGGATAGCTAGTTAGTTATAATACTTCTTAGGGCAATTTCATCCTCCTAAGAAAAAATAAGTATCTATTTTATCTCTATAGCAATGTTTTACTCAAATTTCAGTACAAAGGAAAGCAGCTATAGACATTTTATTTTTTCCCTTTAATTTAAAAATTTTTTAGAATAGGGTAAAAAGTTCAAATTTAGAAAAATATAAAAAAAATAGAAAATTTACAAAAAATCACAAAAAATAGAAAATTTGGAGAAAATACAAAATAAAATGTAGAAAATTGAAAAAAAAAAAGAGAAAAAGAAAAAAGAAAGAAAAGATTTAGATAATTTGAAATAGAATAGACAATTTTAATAGTGTTAATACATTTTAGGTCTTAGATAATAAAAATAATAAGGAGGATGTTGAACCTAGGTTAAATTTAAATCAAATCTAAGTCAACCTAGTTCATATGTGCAATTTTATTGCACAAATGAACAAGGTACAAGCTAATGGCTTAATGATAATATACTTAGACTTGCACTTAGATTTGGCTTGGAGATCAAGGGCTCGAATCTCACCAAAGGCATAAAGTGCCTTATATTTTTTTCTTCACAACACACATCACCACGTGTCAAGCTCTACCACTGCTCATCAAATACGATTGCATTTGCCACCACTAAAAAACCCATGTCGTAGCCTTTATCACTCCCAATCACCACTAGATCGAGCCAAGCGCAACTTACCCTCTTGTCAACAATCATGCCTAACTCTGACTACCCTTGAAATTGCTACCAAATGTCGTAGCACCTATCTTAGACCCACATTATCTAATAAAAATCACATGAAAATGTGATTTCCTTAAAGATTAGACACTCAAATCCAACTCCATGGTATTGCAACTGCAATGCACATGGTTAAGTTGGAAAACTCGTGTCAAACCCAAAATTCGACTCCAGACTTGCTTTAAGATTGACTCATTAACCTATACCCCTTGCTCTAAGCTAATTCGCATGCATCTCCTCTTGTCTAGCTTTGTTTCATGATACTTTTTACTGTTTACTTATTTTATTTATTTATTTATTGTAACCACAATTTGTATTGTAAATTGTAACAAAAAAAAAAAACGGAAAAGAAAAAGAAAAAAATGGACAAGAAATATAGGGAAGTTGTGTTTGTTTTTTTCTTCAGTAAAACACAAAAATTAAAAAAAAAACATAAAATAAGATAAAGTAAAATAAAATAATACAAATATTTTATCACTCAGAAAAACCCTTTTTCTAAGTAAGTAAAAATGAAATTGACCCTTTTCAAAATTAGTATTTCTCTTAAGATTTATCAAAAAAATAAAAACACTAAATTTAGACTCTTCTCGTTTAGGTGTTTTTTAGAATCAAATCAAATGGTTAAATAATTTAAACTTGATCGTTTTCAAACTAAAACGCATCAACAAAATTAAAGTTATCCACAAAAAAAAAAAAAAAAGAATTGCATACGTTTGATCTCGAATAACGGGTCGTAAAAAATGAAAAATCTAGTTTTTTTCCATTTTTTAACTATTTAAATGGGTAAAAATAACTTTATTTAAATGTCAATTTTTGCCTTGAAAGGTGAATTCAAATGATTGAGTCTGAATTTAGAAATTTGATGGTAGCCATAAGGGTTTAAAAAACTTAGCTACTAAACCCAAAATCTTTGGTTTTTAAATCTTTTTCTTAAAATTGGTTTTTCATGCAACCATGTGTTTAAATTAAAATCAATCTATCGAATTGATTTTTATTTAAACCTTTTCTTGACTCTAGTGAAATAGCGACTCCAAGTATTTTCAAAGCACGTTTAAAAACTTAGATTTTCCTTAATTCTTAGTCGAGGATTAATATTAAATGAGTAGGGTTTAATATTGATTGGATTAAGGAGAATTAATAAAATTTAGAAAAAATTAGGCTTGACAATAGCTATACTTAGGGCAATAAAATATTAGGGTATAGTTGTTTGATCAAAGTGACTGGTTGGCAAGAAGAAGCTGGGAGGTTGGCATTAAGGTGCTTAGTCTTTGTTAGGTTGGCACCAGAGTTCTCGACACTTAACAGGTTGGCCTTACTAGAAATGTTTGTGAGCTCAGCATCTAGGCAAGAGATAGAGCTAATAAGAGTATGTTGAAGTTGAGCACTCAAGGAGTTCATCATCGGTCCTTCTTAATATTAGAATTCCTCTTGGTTGAGAGATAAGAGTCTCCTTCTAAAACCTTGCAATCCCTTAAGACGGGCTCGGGTGAGAGGTCTAGAGGTTAGTATTCCATCAACTTCCTAAGGCTGTTGAAGATTTGCTCTCAAACCTTGGTTAGCTTCTTCCTCTGGAATATAGGGCCTCAAATTAGAGACATTGAAGGTCGGTGATACTTCATATCCTTCTAGCAATTGTAGCTCATGTACATTGTCATTTATTTTCCATAGAACCTTGAATGGACCATTCGATCAAGTTGATAGCTTGCTCGTTCTCTTCCTTAGGAATCGCTCTTTGCTGAGGTGAACTCATACAAGGTCTCTTAGACTATAAATAATGCGCTTCCTCCCTCGATTTCCTTACTCTTACTGTTAGGCCACTATTTTGGCTAATTTCTTAGCAACTTTCTCATGTAGTTTTTGAAATTCTTCGACATGTTGTAGGTTGATCTGACTTTCCACTTGAGATGTTGGGTTGATAATCATGTCTAAAGGTAAACTTGGGTTGCTGTTGTAGACAATCTTGAAAGGTGATTTGCTTATTGAGTTGTGGATTAAGCACTTGTAGGCAAACTCAATGATTGGTAGGCATAAATCCCAATCATATAGATTCTTCCCAACTATAGCTCATAGAAAGCTCACAACTAATTAGTTCATAACTTCGGTTTAGTCATTTGTTTAAGGATGATAGGAACTATTAAACATCAACTTGGTGTCGAACTTTTTCCACAAGGTTCGCTAAAAGAAACTTGTAAACTTTAGGTCACAATAAGAAACAATACTTATAGGGATCCCATGTAGTCACACAATCTCCTACAAAAAGAGTTTAGCGATATATAAAACATAATTAGTCTTATGGTAATGGATGAAGTGGCTCATTTTACTGAACTGATCAACCATTACCATGATAAAGTCATGTTTCTGAGTTGTTGGGGGTAAGCTGAGCATGAAATATATGCTCAGATTAGTCCAGGGTTGATCAAGTATAGGTAGATGTATATACTCTCCATAGGGTTCCTTCTTTCCTTTCTCTCACTTGCTTACCTTGCATCGTTCTAGAACCTTATGTACATCCTTCACTATCCCCTACCAATAAAAAAATGCTCTTTTAATAGTTTGATAGTCCTCTTCTCACTAAAATGGCTAGCTAAGCCTCTAGCATGGGCTTCTCAAATAAGTAGTCCTATTATCGAGCTACTTGGCATATACACTTATCTACCCTCCATAAAAAATCCTTGGTTCAAATAGAACCCATCTTCCACTCCTCCATAGTTACATTTGACCATCATGGGTCTAAAGTATGGATCTTACTCATATTGATTTGGGAAAGTACTAAACCCAAGTATTTGAGCTCATAAAGTTATAACGAACACATGCTGACTTAATAGGGCATCAGTAACGTTATTGGAACTTCCCTTCTTATATTTGATGACTTAGCAAAAAGTTTCCAAGAATTCTACCCACTTAGCATGACATAGAGAGAGTTTTTACTAACCTTGCAGATGCTTTAGGGACTCATGATTAGTGTAGATGATGAATTCTCAAGATAGCAAATAATGCTGCTAGTTCTGAAGAGTTTAGATAAGGGCATAGAACTCCTTATCGCATGCTAAATAGTTTAGAGTAGCACTATTTAGCTTCTCATTGAAGTAAGCAATAAGTAGGCATTCTTGTATGAGAACAACACCAATTTTGACTTTAAAGGCATCACATTCTATTTCAAAGACTTTATCAAAGTCCGATAACATAAGTATTAAGGTAGAAGTTAACTTGGCCTTGATATCATCAAAACTTCTCTAAGCTTATTTAGACCACTTAAACTCAAAATTCTTCTTGGTCAACTCAATTAAAGGGGTGGCTAAGGAATTGAAGTTTCGTGTGAACCTTCGGTAGAATGAGGCTAGACTAGGAAAACTCCTCACATTTGATACATAGGTTAGAGTAGGCCAATCAAGACTTTCTCTTCGTCAACTCGGATACCTCTACTAGACACAACATATCGAAGGAAGACAACTTCACTTTGAGAAAATATACACTTCTTCAAGTTATCAAACAAGCATTTAGCTTAGAGAATATCAAATACAGATTTCAGGTGCTTAATATGAGATGAGAGGTCAACACTATATACCAAGATGTCATCAAAATAAACCCTAACACACTTGCCAATCAATGGTCTCAAGATACAATTCATGAGTTGCATAAATGTACTTAATGCATTTGTAAATTTGAATGGCATTGCCAATCACTCAAAGAGACTGTTCTTCGTTTTGAAAGCTATCTTTCACTTGTCTCCTAATCTGATTCTAATTTGATGGTAGTCACTTTTCAATTCTACCTTCGAAAAGATTCTCACATCATGTAGTTCATCTAACATATCATCTAATTGAGGTATTAGATATCTATACTTGATAGTGATTTTGTTAATAACATGGCTATCAATGTACATTTACTAAGAGCTATCCTTCTTCAACACCAGAACAAGGCTTGACACAAGGGCTCATGCTTTCCCTAACATATTTTTGGTTGATCAACTCATCAACTTGCTTCTTTAGCTTGGTTGCTTGCTCGGGGTTGAGTCTATAAGCAGGTCAATTTAGTAGAGCCACTTAAGGTTGAAGGTTGATGCAGTGTTCGATACCTCTAATAAGGGGTAACCTTTTAGGTAGCTTAGCAAGAAATAGGTTGGCATATTCATGGAACAAGGCCTGCACCTTGTTTGGTAGAGCTTTGTTCTCCTTTAGCTTGAGTAGTCTTCTCACCAGCAGAAAGACACACTCTTCCTTCTTAACTTCATTAGAGATTAGGCTTAGGAGGTTACTAAGGTCTTCCTTTGCAAAGATTTGGAAACCTTAGCTTAGGATTCCTAAACCTCTTTAGGGCTTATAGGGGTCAACATAACTTTCTTTTTATCCATTTGGAACATGTAAGTGTTCCTATATCTATCATGGAGAACTCTTAAGTCAAATAGTTAGGGTTAGCCAAGAAGTATGTGTAAAGCACACATCGGTAGAATGTTGACAACACCTCATCCTTGTATCAGTCACCAATAGAGATTGGCACTTTGATTTGCTCGATAATTGGAAGTTCGCCTTTCTCAGTAAGCCAATGGATCTTGTAAGGTCAAGGATGAGAATAGGTAAGCAACTTCAAGGCCTTCACTACTCCTTGTGTTATCACGTTGGATAACTTCCTTCATCTATAGTTAAAGCATATAGGTTGCCATTCACTTGGTAGTTTGAGTGAAAGAGTTTCTCTCTCTGTTCATTTTCATTAGTAGTAAGGGCACTAAAGGATCTTAGGACAACCATATGATATTCCCCAAATTTAGGTTTGGTTAAGGCATCTAGGTCTTCTTAGAATTCTTCTAACAAATTTCCAATGTCCACCCCTTCTTCTCTTTCACTCACACTCGTTACCTCGATTTGTAGGGTCTCACCCTTAATGGTCATCACATGTTTGTTCGAACATTAGCTACCAACATGTTGGAAATCAAGGCACTCAAAACACCTGATTTCCCTAGTCTTTTGTCATGAGCTTGGACCTTAGTACTTTCTAACCTTATTCTCCTTAACTTTAGCCTTACCTTAACTATCTTTTATTCTGCCTAGAACTTAACCATGTTTGTCCTACTTAGAACCATAAGGAGCTCGACTAAATCCTCATCAACTTAGCATACCAGGTTAACAACTCCAAGCTTGACTGAGTTGACTTTGCCTCTACCTTTCAACTCTTTAGGCAATTCAGATAATCTCATCGATAGTCCTAAGTCTCTACAGTTCCTAATTGTAGGTTGCAACCTAAAAATAAATCTTACAATGGTTCATGCTTCTAGCTTGTCAACTTCACATCAAATCATCAATAGTTGAAACTTATGAACATACTCATTTACAGTTTGGCTACCTTACTTGAGTTCTTGAAGACATTGAAAAGTGTCTTGTTCACAGTTCTTGGGAACAAATCTACTCCTCAAAACTCGTTTCATCTCATTCTAAGTTCGTATTTCGCATTAGGCTTGCTGGCATATGGTCTACAACTCCTTCCACCACATTGCGGCATATCTAAAAAGCTCTGAGGCAACTATTCGAATACAAACGACATCCTCATAATTATGGAAATCAAATATTTTCTCAACTTTTTCTTCTTAGTCCATGTATTCATCAGTACTATCAAATTTAGAAAAGCTCAAAACCTTCACTTTAATGTACTTAGTCTTTGAGGAGCTCGAAGCTCATACTTGTCATACTTAAGAAACTGCTTTACTTCCTCATCTTCTTTAACCTCTTCCAAATCAAGTCTTCATCGTGTAATCCTTTTAGTTGAGTGAGGTTGAGCTAGGGGAGCATTCATAGCATCAGGAGTTCTAGTCTCCACTCTTTATCCTCTTGGTCTATCTTGGATGCCTTATCTATTCTTAACATTTCTTTCTTGAGGTTAGCCTTCCACTAATCTTTGCATAGATATGGCTAAGTTAGCCACTATGGCAGTAAGGTTCTATAAGTACTCATCTGTGGTTTATGGGGTTTGTTGTTTGACATAACTACAAACATGTGCATTGCTCTCAACATAAGCAACCTCTCCTTGTACACTAGGATTCGACATTCTCTCAACAAGATTTTCAGTGCATTCACAACCTAACAAAAGATTCCACATAAGATTATTAGCACTACAATGAATTAGCAACTTTAATAACTTGGTCCATTTTGTAAAAGAGAAAATAGAGTACAATAGAATATGCAACTACTTACAATAACCAATTACCACAAACACTTAGCTTGAGGTTATCGGTTGTAACCTCAAGCTTTAATACCAAAATTATATGATGTGCCTTGGATCTCAATTATTATAAGGGCCTATTGTAGGGTTTAAAATAAGTCCTTTGAAGTATCGAAGAAAGTAAAAATGGGTTAGTTCAGACTTTCTAGTAGCATTGTGAAGTTGTTTGTCGAATATAACTCATCGATGAGCATTACATGACTTAGTCTTTACTTGATATGATGCACAAGCAAAGAGTTAAGGTTTACTTGCCACTAACCTCAAGCTACTAACAAGATTAGATAAGAGTATAGGGAAATGTACTCGAAGAGGGTTTCTTGCAAGAATACAAAGGAATATTCATTAGCTATTAAAGGACAAGATGATTTCCACTACAATGATAAGGGACTATTTATAGTAAGTTGTAATACTCTAGGGTTTCAAGCCACATGATAATCGTAGGTTTCGAGCCCCTAAATTTAGGGCATTAGGCAATGTTATTCGTTTTAGTCTAAATTTTATGATAAGGCTAGAAATGTTAGATGAAGTATTCTAGTAAAATCAATTTCTCAAAATAAGCTATATAAAAGGATTAATTTAATAAAAACATCAATTTACTGATAAAGCCGATAATTGTTGAAAACGTAAAATTTGAGCTTTAAGTTATAGTGAAATATTAGAGATAAGTTATTTAACTTATAAAAATAGTAGATGAAGTTAAATTATATATATTGTACTTGTATTTACATAGAATATACATTATATGTATTAAAAATATACATATAATAATAATAAATTATTAAAATAAGGTAAATTAATATAAAATAATAGAAAATATTCTAGAAAATAATTTGTTTAATCACCAAATGATGTGGCAGCATTGGATTAAATTAAAAACATGAGTCAACAGCTCCAAACCTAAGAAAATGACACCTAACATATTGGATTAACACAAAAATGACACCTAAGCTAAGAAAATGACACATGGCATGATGATTCATCAACCCATTTAACTCCAAACTTATAAATAAACACTCAATGTCAAATACAAACATTTTGTAGCAAACTAAATTTGGATAGGAAAATTAGGAGAAAATAAGAAAAATAAAAGAAAAATAGGACACGATCTGGTTTAGGGTGGTTCACTAGAATAGAAGCAACTTCATTTAGAGTGGCTAGGGGGGTTGAAAGTGGGTGGCACGACTAGCTTTTTCAACAAGGCCTCACTGCTGGAGGGTGGTTGGAGATGGCATGTTTAGGTGACTTAATTTTCCAACCAAAACTTATCAAATTTTCTAAAAATACCAAATGACCTTATTTAATTATGAAATTTTGTCTCATGGGATTATTTTAGATGTATATTGATGTAGCAGTTTTATTTTAATTCAATAATTAGTGGAAATATAGGTTACTTAAGAAAGTGCCCTATTTGGGTGAATTTTAATTGAATTTTTAGAAATATTAAACATTGTTGTTTTGCGCTCAATTTTTTTTTGGATAATATTCTTAATAAATTTATTTAATTATGGTAAAAATTATTTTTGACAATAAGCATGCTTACTATTTATTATATTTATTTTAAATGAAACTAGTAGTTTTACCGAATTATTGAAATAATTAGTTTTTGAGTAAATTAATGAATGTACCCAACAAGTTTTGACTTCCAGAAATTTATAAGCATATTTGGAACACTTAGTTTTTATCTCACATGTAAATTTGTTTATTTTCCCTAACTTTTCATATTTCGAGCTAAAACCACTATTTTGGTAAAAATAGATAATAGTTAGTTTAGTGTAATTGATGATCAATAATTAAACTACATATTTTTGTGAGTCTATGGGATTTTTTGTGAAATTAATTAGGCTTATATACTATTTATTCTGTATTTTCCTAGTATAAGCTTATATATTGACCTAATATGTAAAATAGTAAATAGTACTACTATGATAATTGATAAGATAATGTAAGATTAGTATTTTAGGTATAAAATAGATGTTAGTCAAGTTTGGAAAGTGTGATTTTTACGATTTTTAGTTTAGAATTAAAGTTTATTCGGGTTAATTATGAAGTTACGATAATGTACAACGACTTAGTAATGAGAAAGGATATTTTCAGGCTTCTAACTATATTGGTCAATCTTATTTCTTAAGATATCTTAATAGTACTTAAAATAACAAGCATTCTGATATAAAGTTTACTAAAATCAAATAAGGAATAAGTGAGATATAGTTAAATGAAGTTTAAAAACGCGATAATGAAGACTTATAAGAGTTTGTGTTCAACCCGCTGTTAACTTGGAGACTATGTTTATATTTTCCTAAGTGTAATAAGTAAGGAAGGACCACATCATGAAGTTTAGGATTTTGCACAACTATTAAGCCCATGTAAGTGGATTTAACCTATGCCTAGAGTAGATATGTTACTACTCATAATATTGTATGCTAGTTGATCTTGTGTTGATTGAATGTGGATATAACTTGAATGAACTGATATACTACTATAGTGGATGCTGATGTGATGATTTTGAATTATGGTAATTATATCTTGATTAAATTGTTATGTTGCTCTATTGGGTATTGATGTGGTGTTTACATGGTCTTTATGAATGATTACACTAACTTGAAAAGTTAAGTGGTTACTAACCCAATTTTCTAGAAGTTCACCTAAATGAACCCTTAGTAAGATATTAGATTTCCATTAGGAAGAGATCGAAAACTAGAATTAGATAGCTAGGTTGAATAAAACTTAAAGACTAGTTATGCCAAATGATATACTTAAGTTGTTATTGCATAGCATAACATGACATGGCATAGCATAACATGACATGGCATAGCATAAAAAGGGACCAATGGGTCAGAATTTTCAAAATGAGGTTTTTAAGTGATCAAGAAAAACCATGGCTTTATGAACTCAGTTTTTGGAAATATACAGGTTCTCATTGTCCGAACAACCTGACTACTTTGGTGATTTGATTTGTTTGACTACATTATGTAGTTTAATTTGGTAAAACAAAATTGGGGTCCTACTCCCAAGCAGTTCCTTATTGCTTTTAAGCATAGGTTAATGACTGTTTGCAGTTAGATTTGATAAATGCAAAGTTTTGGGAGTCTTACTCCTAGCTAACTCCTTGTTAGCTCTAGGTTTGTAGACATTGTATGTAAATGCTTGGGTATGTTGACTTACCGAATGAGTATATTGGAAGGGCATAAGATATCAGTATTAATACATGCTACGTATATGAGCATAGCTTGCTATATTGCTAGTAATAAATTCCTGGTCAGGCTAATGTATGTGTAAAATTGAACTTGGTGGTTATGGTTTAAATGTTTAAGTTGGGATATTGTCTATATTATGTTATTTGTTATCGACTCTCACTCGGCTTTAGTAGCTAAGGGGATAAAATGTTTTATTCTCAAGTCAGCAGCGTCATGAAGTGCCTAACATTGGGAGGAAAGGGGATGTTGGGGGAGGGGGGCGGTTGTGGGGGTAGGGTGGGGTTGGGGTGTGTTCTAAGAGCTTTAGTCAAAGTCAACAACTTTTCGATAGAACATGTACTAAGTCAGAAGTCCTATTATTTTGAAAAAAAAGGGGGTTCATGTTTTGATGTAAATATTAAGCTATATATATAATTTGTTACTAAATATCCAACTAAATTACATTGTAATATCCCTATTATCACATAAATAAAGTTATCTTTTGATGAACGAGCAGGTTGAGATAAGTTTTTAATAAGTATTGCTGTGTGATGGTGCATTCTGTACTAAGTCGGAATGTGACATAAGCCCCTAAGGTTATAAGGAAATACATGAAATTACATAAAAGGGTAACACAAAGTAAAGAAATCTTATACATTGCCGAAAATAGGCAAATAGGACAAATGAGATAAAAAGAACATAATAAATTGTCAGAAAAAGGGATACTTAGGGTAGTGGAATAATGGGGTCTAGTTGTTTGATCGAAGTGATAGGTAGGAAAGAAGAAGTTGGGAGGTCGGCATTAAGGTGCTTAGCACTTGTCGAGTTGGTACTGGAGTTCTTAGCACTTAATAGGTCGGCCATACTAGAAATGTTCATGAGCATAGTATTTAGGCAGGTACTAGGGCTTAACAATGTATGTCAGAGTTAAGCCCTCAAAGAGTTCATCATTGAGCCTCTTAATATTGGAGTCTGTCTTAGTTAAGCTAAGCAAATAGAAGTATCGTTATAAGACCTTGCAATCCCTTAAGACGAGCTCGGGTGAGAGGTCTAGAGGTCGGCATTACATCACGTTGGTTGTAAATGAGCCACGAACCTTAGTATAAAGATTGAACACCACAAGAATAGAATTGTTGAGAAGTTTAAGAGTTCTTAAAAGAACCAAAAGAAAAGACCTTCAACCTTTCTCAAAGATGAAGATCAATATTTACTTATAATTTAAAATTCTTAGTTGTTTTTTAATTACAAATGAGATGCCTATTTATAGGCTTAAAGATAGTAATTAACCTAAAGAAAATCCTTAAAGATAACTCTTAAAGATAATTCCTAAAGATAATTGTTAAAGATAACTCTTTAATAAAATAATTAAAGAAAAGAGAAATTAGGCAATATTAACCTTAGACAAGCAATCAATTAGTTAACCAAGATAAGCTAACTCATGGCAGCTTCCAAAATGGGCTTAGCTGATTGGCTAAAAGGTTGGATTGACTACATGTCCCTTTTTTGATGCTACTCTTGATTGTCCTTCTGAGCTTCTATACATATGTAAATGATGTTTGTTGCCTTTGGACTTCCTTCTTAGCTCGACTTAAGATAGTTTTCAATGTTTTTTCAACGCTTCAATCATAAACCCCTTAAATTTCTCTTGCAACTTCTTAGCTCTATCCCTTTTAAATGGGTCTTTTAGTTTCTTATAGTTGGTCCAATGAATCAATTGTTTTTGGAACTCCATCATTTTTACTCTCTTCAAGAGGATTTGTCCTCGAATCATGGTTTACATCATAAAGAGATAAATCAAAAACATTAAATGTAACACTAACACTATACTCACTAGGGAGATCTAATTTATAAGCATTATCATTGATCTTTTCAGTGACTTGAAATGGTCCATCTCCTCTTGGTTGCAACTTGGACTTCTGTTGAGTTGGAAATCTTTCTTTTCTCAAGTGTACCTACACCCAGTCACTTGGTTGAAATATGACTTTCTTGCGACTTTTGTTAGCTTAGGTGGCATATTGCTCATTTTTCTTTCCAATGTGCTATTTGGCTTGTTCATGGACCTTTTTTACCACTTCTGCTTTCCTTTTGCCATCTAGATATGCATGTTCAGAAATAGGTAGTGGCAACAAATCTAATGGGGTTAAAGGATTAAAACCATCAATAATTTCAAAGGGTGAAAATTGATTATAACCAAATTCAATAAATGGTAAACATTCTTCCCATTAACTTAACTTTTTTTTTTTTTTTGAATAACAGCATGTAAAAGAGTTGTCATCGTCCTATTGACTACTTTGGTTTGACTATCCATTTGTGGGTGACAAGCAGTGGAACATAAAAGTTTAGTCCCTAATTTTCCCTACAGTACCTTCCAAAAGTAGCTAAGGACTTTAACATCTTGATCATAGATTATACTCTTAGGAATCATATCTATTTGCACAATTTCTCTAAAGAATAAGTAAACACTATAAGTAGCATCGTCAGTCTTATGGCATGGAATAAAATGGGCCATTTTAGGAAATCTATCCACCACTACAAATATAGAATCGTAGCTCCTTTTTGACCTAAGAAAACCTAAAAGAAAGTCCATCAACAAATCAAACCAATGTTCACTAGGTATAGGTAAAGTTATGTACAACCCTTATGGCAATACCTTAGACTTAGCTTTTCTACAATTGATACATCTATTACAAATTCATTCGACATCTCTTTGCATATGTGGCCAATAAAGGTGTGCAATCAAGACATCTAAAATCTTTTTCACTTCAAAGTGTCCCATTAGGCCTCCTCCATGTGCCTCACACACAAGTAACTCCTGAAGAGAACACCTAAGGATGTGCAATTTATTTTCCCTAAACAAAAACCCATTGTGCCTATAAAACTTATCAATAGTAGTATTCTCACAAGCTTCATAATTATCAGCAAAATCATGATAATTAAACATACAATTCTTTTACATGCTCAAATCTTAACAATTTAGCATCAAGAGTTGTAAACAAAACGTACCTATGAAATAATGCATTTGCAACCACATTTTCCTTACCTTACTTATTCTAATTGATGTATGGAAAGATCTTAATGAATTTCATCGACTTAGCATGCCTATGGTTCAACTTTTTTTGCCCTCCTAAGTGATTCAAAGATTCATGATCTATATGAATTGCAAATTCTTTCAACTAGAGATAATGCTACTAAGTTTTCAAAGCTTTGATAAATGCATAAATCTCCTTGTCATAAGTTGGGTAGTTTAGGGTTGCCCAATTGAGCTTTTCATTGAAATATGCTATGAGATGCCTCTCTTACATCAAGATAGCTCCAATGCCCATTCTAGAAGCATCACATTCAATTTCGAAAGTTTTTGAAAATCAAGTAATGCTAGCAAAGGTGCAAAGCATAGTTTTTCTTTTATGGCATGAAAAGCATGTTCTTGTTCTTTACCCCATTTAAATCCAATAGAATTTTTAATAATCTTAGTAAATGGTGCTACTAATGTAGTAAAAATTTTCACAAATCTCCTATTAAATCTTGCTAAACCATAAAAACTCCCAACTTCAGCAATATTCTTAACTATGGGCCACTCTCTAATTGTTGTAACTTTTTCCTCATCAACCTCAATCCCTTTTGAACTAACTACAAATCCTAAGAAAATTACCTTTTCATGCAAATGAACACTTTTTCAAGTTAGCAAACAATTTTTCTTTTCTCAAAACATCTAACATGTAACACATGATTTATGTGCTCATCAAGACTTATGCTATAAACTAAGATATTATCAAAATAAACAACAACAAACTTTCCTATGAATGGATGCACAACATGATTCATTAAATGCATGAGAGCACTGGATGCATTAGTTAAACTAAAAGGCATAATCAACCATTTTTATAAACCATACTTAGTTTTGAAAGCTATTTGCCATTCATCCCCCTCTTTCATTCTAATTTGATGATACTTACTTTTCAAATCAATTTTTCAAAATACACAAGTACCCTGCAATTCATCAAGCATATCATCTAACCTAAGAATAGGATGGCGATACTTTACTGTGATTTTGTTGATGTCATGGCAATCAACACACATCCTCCATGATCTATCATTCTTAGGCATGAAAGTACTATCATTACACATGGGCTCATGCTCTCTTTAGTATACCCTTTTGCATTAAGTTCTTCAACCTATCTTTGAAGCTCCTTTGTCTCCTCAAGATTACTTCTATAGGCTGGGTGGTTTGGAATTGTTGCTCCAAGTATAAAATCAATATAGTGTTCTATTCCTTAAATGGGTGACAACTACTTAGGACCTCACTAGGAAAGACAGCTTCATACTCCTACAAAAGAGAAATGGCTACACTTGGCGAAGAACTTTCAAGAATACTAGTGTTTAAATAAGCCTCCTTATACATAAGTATAATCACTAGCTGATTTGCATAAAAAGCTTTTTTGACTTCACTGTGTTTAGTATATAAATTCAATTGCCTCTTTTCTTTTCTCTCATCATTCTCTTTTTCATTTTGCTATGTCTCTTTCTACTCAATAACATTTTCCCTTTCTTTTATTTTCTTAAGCTTTCTTGTTTGGTTGCTATCTTTCTCATTTTTGTTGTCACTTCCTTCCTTACCTACTCTCTTCTCATCTTGATCTTTATTTATCCTTAACTATTTCTCATAAACTTATTTTAGTGACATTGGTGCCAAAGTAAATTTCTTACCCTCCTTTATAATGGACTATCTATTTTTGAATCCATTACGGTATGCTTGTCTTTCAAATTGCCATGGCTTACATAATAGAAGATGACCTGTATGCATGGGAACAACATTGCAAAGAACATTGTCATGGTACTTCCCTATTGAGAGGGCAACTAATACCTACTTAGTCACCTTAACTTCCTTACAATCATTTAACCACTACAGTTTATATGGCTTAAGGTGCTTAATAGTTGGTAACTTCAATTTCTCAATAAGAGT
Source organism: Lumnitzera littorea (assembly GCA_024138015.1). Classification (NCBI taxonomy): domain Eukaryota; kingdom Viridiplantae; phylum Streptophyta; class Magnoliopsida; order Myrtales; family Combretaceae; genus Lumnitzera; species Lumnitzera littorea. The sequence continues at coordinate 71,214,421 of JAMXBB010000012.1, read as the reverse complement.
TGTACTAGTTAGATTAATGTAACTTCCCCTATCTATGATTACATTACATACTTTATCTCATACATGGCACCTAGTGTAGAAAATATTCTCCTTCTATTGTTCCATCTTATATATCTTACTTTGTGCACTTAAGGGGCATCGAATCACTAGTACTTCTCCCTCATTAGCATGTCATCTCTAACATCCTCCAATGGTGGCATGTCATTTGAATCACTTTCACTAGTTGTTACATACTTGTCATTTTTAGCTCCTATCATAGCCCTCTTATCTGGACATTATGATGATAAATGTCCTAGTCCATTACAATGAAAACATTTTAGATTACGATAACAAGTTTGGGTTTCAATTTTACCTTTACTTTTGTTGGAGTCTTCATTCTTACACTTAGGTTAAGCAAGTTTTGATGTTGATATGACTTTCTCATCACTCTTCCAACTCATTTGCCATAAAGTAGAAGGATTTGAATTAGGATTTGGCTGAGTACCCTTTTGTTTAAGTTGTCATTTAACCTTTATTTCCATATGCACCATATCCTCCAACTCGACATAATGTTACAATTCTACAATATTGGCAATCTTACGATTCAACCTATTTAGAAATCTTGCCATAGTGGCTTCTTGATCTTCCTCTACATTAGCTTTAATCATGAGTACCTCCAATCTCCTTATGATATTCCTTTACACTCTTAGAACCTTGATTAAGGTTATGCAATTTTTAGTAAAGTCCTCTATAATAGTGCCTAAGAACATACTTTCTTCTCATGATGGCCTTCAATTCTTCCCATGTCTCCATAAGCCTCTCATGATTTCTCCACTTGCTTGTCATAAGATGATCCCACCAAAGTATAGCATAATCAACAAATTCAACAATAGAAAGTCTTACCTTTTTCTCCTCCAAGTAATTATGGCATTCAAATATCATTTCCATCTTCTTTTCCCATTCCAAGTAGGCATTAGGATCATTCCTTCCTTGGAAAGAATGAATCTTTATGTTGATGCTTCCCAAATCTCTATCAACTTGGTAACCTCATCTCTTTCATCTCTCTTACCATATTGCGCCCGTATCTAGTAATGCCTTCTTCCTTGTAGTCTTCTTCTCCTTCATATTCAAATTCATCACGTAGTAGTTGCCTTACTTATCACCGTATTATACAAATGTGTTGTGTTTTCTCCCTTTGCAACTTTGCTAATGCAGCTTCCTATTGTTGCATGATCTCATCATAAGCAATTGTTAATTAATCCAGCTTATGCAATGTAGTATTCATCCCTTGTATTATAATGTCCATTGCTCCCTTCTCATCATTACTGGAAGACATATTTATAACTTTGTACAAAAGAAAAGAATATGTTATTTATTATAACAAGAAAAAAAAAAACCTTTCTGCTCTCCTTTACGTGTATACTATGCTCATTAATCAAGTTGCTCAATCACTCGTGTCACACTCTTTATTGGCTTTTCTTCCTCTATTAATCTTATCACTCTTTCCTTTTCCACTCTTGATCTTTCTTTATGAGGTTCTCTATTGACCTAATAAATTGTACTTAAGATATACTATTCTCTCTAGGTTTAAACTAACATACCTTGGATCTTAGAATAAATATAACTTAGTAATTAAGACTTGAAAGAGAACATAAATAGGGAAACAAGAAGAAAGGAAAAATTCAAAGATCAATAATGAATAGGAAACAACTTGAATTTTCTTTTATTTGATTTCTCTTCACTTTTTTTTCAAAACTTTTTTCCCTTTTTTCCCTTCTCGTTTTTTTTATTTTTATTTTGAGTGACTCCACCTCTTCTTCTTCTAGTTCTTTTTTTTTTTTTCTTTCTGTTGGCTTTGTTCTTTTCCCTTATCTTTTTTCATTTTTTTTCCCTTTTAGATTACTTGATATGAATCACAAAGGACTTATGAATCAAACAAAAGAAAATGAACCAAAACAACTATGAGAATGAAAACAAAGTGATAAAATTTGATGCCAAGCTAATGTGAACCTCGAGAATAGATCTCGACACCCAACACCAATAAGTTGATACGATATCCTAAGAAAGTTAAAAATAAGTTAGAGACCTTGATCCATTGTTTATAACCAATCAAGAATCAATTGTATGTGAAAGCTATGACTCATTGGTAATGAGGAGCCAAGAACCAATAGCATAAGAACCTCGACCCATTGGCTATAAATAAGTCGAGAACCTTGGTATAAAGATTGAACTCCACAAGAATAGAATTCTTGAGAAGTTCAAGAGCTCTTAAAAAAACCAGAAGAAAAGACCTTCAATCTTTCTCAAAGATGAAGTTCAATATTTACTTGTAATTCAAAATTCTTAGTTATCTTTCAATTACAAATGAGATGCCTATTTATAGGCTTAAAAATAGTAATTAGCCTAAAGATAATACTTAAAGATAACTTCTAATGATAACTCTTAAAGATAATTTGTAAAGATAATTCTTTAAGAAAATAATTAAAGAAAAGGAAAATTAGGCAATATCGACCCTAGACAAGTGATCGGTTGGCTAACCACGATAAGCCAACTCATGGTAGCTTCCAAAATGGGCTTAGCTGACTAGTTAAGAGGCGGGGTTAACTGCATGTCCCTTTTTTGATACTACTCTCAATTGTCATTCTTAGCTTTTGTACGTATGTAGATGATGCTTATTGCCTTTAAACTTAGTTCTTGGCTCGTTTTAAGATATTTTCCAATGTTTTTCACTGCTTCAATCATAAACCCATTAACTTTTTCATGCAACTTCTTAGCTTTATCCCTTTTGAATAGCTCTTTCAATTTCTTGCAACTAGTTCGATGAGTTAATAGTTTTTGGCACTCCATTAGAAAGATAGAGATTAGACCTATAAGTGCTAGTGTTAAGGTAACTACTCATTCTTAGTCTAGATTAAACACAAATTTTACCCCCTTCTCTCAATTATTCACTACACTTCTGCCACACCACTCTAATCAATTGCTTAAGCTTTTCTAGGATTAACAAACTTAAGCGCATCTACATTCAATTGTCTTAAGTCACTAGTGATCCATTAACCTAAGTCTTCCTAGGATCCATCTCCTCAGCTATTTTATTATCTTCTAACCTAAGTGCTTCTAGGTTTCGCCAACTTTGCTCTTAGAGCATCCGTTAAGCTCTTTAGTGGTCATCAAATGTAAGTTCTTTTATGTTTCATAAGCCTATAATTCATCTAAGGTCCATAAAGCTAAGCTCCTTATAGGTTAAACAATTTGAGCTCGGATACCACTTAAGCTATAACACCTTATGAACTTAAGAGTACTATAACCTGTTACGTATCCTTGTTATTCTAATGACATGTTAAGGCTTTAAAATAAACTATAACCACTAAAGTCATTTTTAGTAACTATTATCAGTACAACAAAACAAACTTCCTAATTTAGATAAACCATAGCAATTTCAATAATACATAGGTGAGTCATCTCCATAATAATCATACCCTAAAAGCAATATTTCCAACTTATATATAAATAGAACTAAACATGTTTGCAGAACATGTTGATTCTTTGTAAAACATGTTTGTAAATAACTTATAATATTTAAGATGCTCAAAAATGGTTTTAGAGTATAAAATATGCTTTAGGAAATAAGTTATAACATATGGAAGTTGGTTTAAGAAAAAGGAGCAAAAGAAAACTTGGTTTAGTCTTCTAATGTGAACTAGTTGCACAGTTTAAGGAACCAGTCGATTAGTTCTTATCAAACTTCTATAGACAGAAGGTAGAGTACAACCAGCCACACGATCCATACTAGAGCAATAGCAAAACATCGAATATACTCTCAAAACCAACTAAAATCCAATTTTTTCTTCAAACTTTCTTCAAATACACTTCAATTACTCATCAATCCATCATCTTAACACATTTCTACTTCATTTAAAACACAAATTTCAATTCAATAACAACTCAAGCACTCCATTTCAACTCTAATTTCTACAACACTTCATAAAATTACAAAGCAAGGGGGGAGATGTGAGATAACTTACTTGAGATGAAGTAAACACACAAGAACTGTAAAGAATAACTCATTTTAGATTCTTTTCATGCTTGAATCCAAGTAAAACTCCTCTAAAATAGGCTATTAAGCTTAGGAACAAACTTAGCTTAAATTAACCTCCGAGAAACTTACCTTAACTATTGATAATGTTGTCCTTGGTGAAGACTTGAGAATATCTAGTTGAAATCTTTTGAAAATAAGTTGAGATTAACAAGAAATGAGTGGTTTAGGGTTCTATTTGGTCTGAAAACAAATTTACTGAAGATAATTCCTCGTTGCTTACCTTAAACCTTCCCTTAGTCCTCTTCCTTAAGATTTTTTTATTGAAAACCCCTAAGCTTTTGGCTACTAATATCTGTATAAGGAAAGGAATTGAGATTAAGAGAGACCTTAGGAGGCTATTTACTAAAAGGGGTAGGCTTTTTAGCCAAAAGCTACCTTAAGTAGAAGGTAGGGTTTTTGTAACCTTACAAAAAGACTAAAACACCCTTGTTTTTTTAAATAATTTTCCTTGGTATTACAGTTAACATCATTAATGAAAACTCATATATATCATATAGAAACTCATGTCTTATGTAACATAGATTTTTATATGATTATCAAAGTAAGCTAACTATCATGTTAATTGAAAAGTGCATATTACCAAAAGAAATTGATGAAGCACTAGAAGCATCTCCAAGAGACATTGCTAGTAAAAATATGTTATCAAGAATATTATGATCAATGTTTAAATTAGGATTAATCCTTTGCAATTGTGATACAAGCATGGATAAGATATTTCATTTTACTTCTTTGTTGCTCAATTCTTCATTCCCATTCTATATCCATTTCTTTTTGCATCTTTACCTTTACCTTTACCTTTACCGTAATATATTTGATAAGATCTTGGAGACTTTTTATAGATAGCACACTAGCTACTTTATTTCCTTTCAAATAAGATAGAGTGACACCACTCCCACAAAGTTTAATATGCCCATTATGTTATTTTCCCATCACTTTAGAAAGTACATTAATTGTCTCATGACTTCTCTCGTTTTAGTCAGATTGTCGGGAATGCAACACCTCAATGCAAGCTTACTCATTATCAAGTGCATGGTAAATTTTATAAGTATATTTTTAATATTTACCAAAGAGAAAGAATATAAATACAAAGAGAAAAAAATGTATAGAATACATACAATTTTGTTTGGTGTCTCTATATCTGATTGTTTGTATACTCATTCTAGATTTCTTTTTTGAGTGACAATATACATCTCTAATCAAGCAAGTAGTCATCTTCTTTCGCATTTTACTAAATAAAAAATATGAGCAACATACTTACTTAACTTACGATACATGTTTTGATATTATTATATAATAATAAAGAAAATATAAGACAAAATTCTCAGCAATTCATTGCGCACCTCTACTAAGGGTTTTTGGTCCCTTAGTGTGTATGTCTTTTGTGTTTCTCTCTGTTAATGTTATTTTTAGTAGCAATTTTTTGCTTATTTAAGAGATTATAAATAGTTTTTAAATTATGTGCAAATTGAAAATCATATAAATATAATAAATTAGTTTTCCTTCGTATAATGATTTTTCTTTAATCTACATTTATAAGTCCTCCATTCATCTTTAGTCATCTCCAATCATTTCTAGGACCCATTTTTTACTCTCTTGAGGAACCATATATTTTTTCTACGATAGTAAAATAATTAGCTTAATTAGATATGCTACATAGTCATTGATTAATAGTACATAAAATTCATAAAGTTCACAAAATAAATTGAAAATAAGGTTTCATACAATATTTAACTTGCACATAATTCCATCACTGGTCCTTAATTATCATTGTATGTTAACTTGTGACATCTAATGATGCAAGGCTTGCTTTTCAAGCCAAGGTCCCCAAAAAATTACTAAATTCATTCAAGGTTCAATCATATTGGCCAATAGATTGATTGAACCCATTTAAAATAATTAGCTTATGTTCTTCATCACTTCAATCATGTACCTCTTCCATTGTTATTAGCCTTTGAGTATTCCTCTTTTTTGAATGTGTTATTAAAAATAATAGCAATTATAAAAAGTCGATGGAAAAACTTATACATCTTTCCAAATGATAGCGAAGAACAAAATGTTATACCTTTATCTTGAGGATTTTCTTATTCTTATTGTTAATCCTCCACTTCTTCTTCTTGATCATCCTCTTCTTCTTCTTGATCCTCTGCTCATGTTGTTGATAATCTTCTTCATGTTCCATCCCTTGAAGAGTATGATTTCTCTATAGTATCTTTAAGTAATTTGAAGCCCCTATTGCATTTAGGATTGTTGTATTTGGGGTTTTTTAGTAATTGAGAATAATGAGAAGCTGATTTTTTTACCATCCTTGATGATTGATATTGTGGTTGTTTCTATAGTTTAACTCCTTGAGAATGTGACAATGATATTTGTTTTCTTGATGGATGCTTCTTGATAGTATATTTCTTCATATGATTCATTATAATTACTTATACATAACCATGTTTAAGAAAAAGAAAAAAACTATTAGTTTTATAATAACATGTAAACAAATATAAAAATTAAACAAATACATAAGAAATGTACTTTATTTAACATGCATGTTTCATAACACAAATTTGTTATTTCTAATTGCCATAAAGGGTAAATCTCTTCCGAAACTTTTAAATCCATCTAATCTAAATCTGTATCATCAAAATTAGAATATTCACCACCATCTTCATCATAGTTTGAGGGTTTGTTAAGTTTATTGGCATGTCAAAGGCTTCTCTTGGTTTATCATCTCGAGATAGATTAATATTCTCTATATCAAATGTATCAACAAATTTAGGTTATATCTCTTGCCCGTACCTATACATGTTTCGCATATTGGAATCACTTTATTCGATGACATCAAATAAATCTCTAGGCAATCTTTCCATGACATAATGCCATCCTTTCTCAATGAGATGTTCTACATAGAAAACTTGATGAACTTGTGAGGCCATAACAAAAGAATTATTTAAATAATATAGCTTATTGAAGTTAAACTCTGTGTAGCCATAATTATCTACCTTAATCTCAAACCAATTACATCGTAGGTGGATAAAATCTGATTGACCCCAATAATTTACTTCAAGAATCTCTTGAATGGCTCTATAGTAAGTAACATCTCCTCTTATTGGATTTCAATCCCTAGATGATGCAAACCTACCATTCCATGATCTTAAGGCAACTCTACTATTTTGAGTTTTACATCTTATATCATGTTCTCTTATGTGAAACATGTACTTATTAATGGAATACCCTCTATATCTTTTTGTGAAAATGTTAGGACATTTTGATAATCATATATATATTGAAAATATCATGACCATAGATCATTGTTCCTTTAAAGAATAGTATAAAAAATGACTACCACTATTCATTTAGATTAGCAAAACCAAAACTAACAATAGATTGACTAGGAACAAAGAACTCAATGAAGCATTGATATAACTAAAAATTGATAAAAACACTAAAATAGGTAAAGATCCAAATCTAATAGCCAAAGACATCCACATTAATTATTTAACAAAAAATGTAAATTAAAGATAGAAAGAAGAAAAAAAGTATACCAACACAAGAAGGAGGATTTCTTATCTTATAGCAACTTATGTTCATGACACATTCATGTGATATCCAAGCCAAAAAAAAAAAAATTAAAAAAAAAAACTTTTTAGTTAGTTTCAATATAAATATCATAAAACAAGTTTAAATTGTCATACAAACCTATAATGTTTCAATTAAAATATTATATACCTAGAATCTTTATACAACACCTAGAAATGCCTTCTATTGTAAACACCTATGAAAATACAAATCCAACAATAATAAAATACAAATATTGTTAGAAGAGAGAGAGAGAGAGAGATAAAGGGAAAGAGAGAGAGAGAACTGACCTCTAGCTTTTTCTTTTTCTCTTGCTTGTTGAGAGAACAATATGATTAAGAAGGCAATGGGACTAAGAGAGAGGAATACAATCAAGGTCAATGTGTTTTACATCTATTAGAGTTTTTTTTTTTTTTTCTAAGTGCCTTTTTTTCCAATTTTCTTTTAGTTGAGTGAGAAATGACTTAGTGAGGAATACGAGTTACGTATTATGTAAATGTAGTATGTCAATAAAGGTTGACATATATAACGTGTACAAATCATGAGGGGTAATTGATTTGAAAACTCTTCCTTTCATTATTAGTCATATTAACATTTTATTGATATTTATATATCACTTGTACAAACACGAGATATGTAATATGTAATTAATCTTTTTTCCCATTTTTAAGTTTACTATTGCCTTTTATCTAATTTTTTATTTATTTGGTCTTTTTATTCATAAGTATAAAAATAAAAGGCAATAATCTACAATCATTGTAAATCTAAATAAAGTAATGGTTATTAATACCAGTTGCTTAATATATCTATAGTAATGGTTTTTCCATCAGGTGTTGCCAAAAATAAATATTTATTATAATGATTGCAAACTATGCTTTAACTGTTGCCTATTAAATTTAAGGCAATAGTTATCAAACAATTACTTTGTATACTATTGCTGAAAACATAAAATAACGTAGTTGGATTAGGATATTTAATACCTCCAATAGATTCAATCACAAACTAGACAAATAGGAACTAGTAATGTTAATATCAAATCTTCATTTGGTTTAGTTTTAAAACAATGAAGCATTAGGTAAAGATAAATAGTTACCTAAGATCAATTAATTTACCTTATCTCTAGACAAGAAATGAATTTAGTTAGCCCTTTCAATTCCTAAATACTTGATTGAATTAAAGTATATATCTGTATGTCCTTCTTTAATCCAAATGAACTAAATTACATATATTAATTAGGAAAGATTTTTTCAAACTCATTCCTAATCTAACATATATTCCAACTAATCAAATATATACACAGTGAATGAGAAAATAAAGATTCAACAAAAGATCAATTATTGCAAAAGAAAAATATTCATTAACTAGTAATACAAATGTTTGATTCAAAGTTTCAATTAATCACATAAGAAATAGTAGGGTTAACATTAAACAAAACAAGAATATGAAGAAAGGAATGAAAATAACCTTCAAAAGAGGTTCTCAAGCCCTAATTCATGCTCAAATACCATTTCCTATCACTTCTTATTATTGAATTCCATAAAGAAAGTAACTACTCTAAAACTCTAAGATTCATTTAATGAATGGAATAATGAATGACTTCTCTCCCTATTCATAAGGCCTTTTTCTATTTATATGTGCATGGAATATTTTAAGGCTTTAAGTCTCCTCAAACTAAAAAAATCCGCATGAAAAGGCGTGTTCATAACCATGTTTTTGGCATGATCTTCTTCTTATCAAAAATCACAAATTCATGATCCAGATTCTGATCCTCTCAAACATCAATTTCTTCCTTCCTTTTGCCACAATCTTAGTTCATGGTAAACACACTTGGGTGTAATCCTTTTTTAGGCTTCAAAACTCATCTATATCAACTTCAAATCATCCAAAACTTGATTATATCCTTCATACAAAGCCTGAAATCAAAATATAACTCAATTTAAGTACCAAAAATTACTCAAAAAACCTAAGAAGCACATAAGAACGTTATAATAATAGCTTATAACATCAAGAATAATTAAGAATTATTGATATTGTCATGATCCTAATGGGGCATAGTAGAATTGCAAAAAATTTTCATATTATTTATACATTCATGATACGAAAACCGTCTTATAAGTCAAATATAGCAAGATTCTAATTAATTAGTCACTAGGGTTTCTAATTTTTAATTTATTAACTTATTGTAATATACAAATAACTAGGGATATTCAATATTTCACAGTTTGTCAAAACTATAGAGAATTGGTATCCCTTACCAAATAATAAGATCATATAGTAAAGATCTAAAATTTAAACTTTACTAAAATTACAAAATTTAAGTATAAGAATAGTAACTATACTTAATGTTCCAACTAGCTTTGCAATTTATTTTTAAATTTTATCTTCCAACTATATCTCGATACTTATACTCAATACTTAGTTTTTAGCCCATACCTAAATAGCTATCAATCTACGAAGGAAAAACTATTAGGGAGTAAGCTACATGAGCTTAGTGAGATATCCTTCAAACTGTACTGATAAGTAGGTTATCAAACAATTAGTTAACAAACACATGAATGCATAGACAAGTAGTATGTAAAATAATATATATGTAGTTAACTAGTGTTGTATGCAATATCGTATTTAAAACTCTTTAAAGTAAGGGTTAGAGATACATCGGCACTAATCATAACCAGGTTCTAGCACTTGGGGTTTTTTAACCATAAATTTAAATTCTGTAAATACATTATCATTTTAAAGAAATCTTGTAGTACATAAAATCTTAAGTCTAGCGATGAGGTAGCCCCTATAGTCGACTCTCACGCCCTACAGTGGTAATCTCTAAACTCAACCCCTAGCTGCCTACGGTTGGCGTCTCTAGCACCAAGTAAAGCCACAAGTTAAGGGTAGGGTTTTATTATACCAATGATCTTACACTATAATAATCAAATCATGTGAGAATCTATCCCTATAAGGCCCTTCATTACTAATCACGTGAGGTAAATATTGTATGCAATGCTTGTACTTATGCATGATCCATTTAATTTAAGTTAAGTCGTATATAATTAAGTCAATTTATTAAGTAATCAACCAATATCAACAAACCATTCAATTTTGCAGCAAAAAATCAAGTAGTTGGTTATTTAGTTATTATGTTTCACAATATTTTACACAACACATAATTAGTATTTAAGCACATGTATAACTCGAAACCCCCTTGGATTAATTTATTAATATTTACTTCAAGTGCACTAATTACAAGAACAAAACAAGTATAAAGTTATTAAAAGTACTCACTTGTCTATAAGATTAGTTTATCAAGGATCATAGTAGTCCATTGGTAGATCAATGTCTATATCGGGATCACTTGACATTTAGGAAATTTGCAAGGTAATAAGTAATTGGTGAAATTACTAAACTATATATGTATTTAGTAATAACTACCTAAACTAATTATTTATTTGTATAAAACTCCCAATTTTAGTATTTTTCTCATTTATGTATAACTTTTTCATTTTAACTTCAATTTTTATAAACTTATATTAATTTTTATTGTTTTTTAACATACTTTTACATAACAGAGTCCGTTTTGGACGTTATAATCCGTACTTTTCATGATGGTTTAAAAATATTATGAATTTTATTATGTTGACCCAAATATTTTTAAATTATTATTTAAGCTTTTCTTTCTAGATTTATGATTTAATAAATATCTAAATTTTATATTGTTGTAATTTCATTATTTTTAAGTTTATTTTATCACAATTTGCTTATTACATTATTTTTAAGGTTAAATACTTATTTATTTCACTTTTTGTTACTTTAGTAATTTCCGAATTAGTTAATTATTTTATTATTATTATTAATTACAAATTTAATTAAAAATATAAAGTGCTAATGAGGTAGCTTCTTGGTTTTCTATGTGTCATTTTATGAATTTTTTTATATTTTTCCTATTTTGTAACATTACTTAATATTTATTCATATATACCTACTATTATAATTTACTAAAATTTTGTAAATTAACCTTATTTTCTCCTTTTAAGTTCACAGCATAAATATATATCTGTTATATTGCTTTATTTAATGATTTAGTATTTTAGTATATTGTACATATACTATTTAGGCATATACATGTACTTATATTATATTGTACTACTAATATACGTATTTTATACTTATACATACACTTATATACTTATATTTCCTTATCTTATTTATACATATGTACATACATAAATTCATAATATAACTTGCATACAAGTGTAGTAACTTAGATATACTATATACTATACATATGTATATATACTATACTTATGTATTTTAATTAGGATGTATATATATGTATATATATATAAAAGAAAATATAAATAAATCAAAATACATACTATATACACACATATATATATACATATATCTCTTTATACCATATGTTTACATAATCAACTATAGCATATATGTGCATATAATTATATACCTAAATATTTTTATACATGTATGAACACATGTACATAAGAAAATACTAACTTTGTATACATCTAAAAACATGTACAAATGGCTTTATTACAAGGAAAATAAAATACAAATGAACTATATTACATCTTCCTAAAATACATGTAATTTCTTAAAATATACATGTATAACAAAAGTATTTGTAAAATAATAAAATAAATATATTAAAAATACTACTTAACTACTTCTTTTATGTCTTGAATAGTGATTGACCAAGAGCTTTTCTTCTTCTTCTTACTCTACTTTGTAGAATCAAAATGATAAGAAACAAAAGAAAAAAAATTAGGAAATGAGGGGAGGGGGTTCACGGTTTTCGAGGAGGGAGAATATAGGTGTTTTACTTTGTTTTAGTTAAGCAAATTATAAGAAATTGGAGTGACATTGTAGCTAGCCATAAAAAGCAACAAGGAAGAAAAGTCAAAAGTAAAAAAAAAAAAAATCATGAGATGAGCTCATGGATGAGGTAAGCTTGATTAGATTTAGGCTTTATCTTTTCTTTTTTCATTTTTAGTTTTAAGCCACATTTTTAATCACATGGGCTACTAAAACATTCTGGAAAGCAAACATGGAAGGGAAAAAAAAATAAGGATGAAAAAGGAAAAAGGAAAGAAGGAAAACGAAAAAATAAAAAGCATTAGGTTGACTTTTTTAAATGTAAAATTATAGAATTAATAATAATTATGAAATAATATTCATAATTTTATAAATTTTTTTAATTAAATTGTTACTCATTACGTTTATAAATATTTAAAAGTTATCTTAATTTATTAGTTAACGATTTTATATGATTATACGTGTTGGTCGATAATTATATTCTATTAGGCTTTAATACTTTTAGGGTACATTTACACATTTTATAAGTCTAAGTTTATGGTTTTAGAGTTTTTGTCAAGTTCGAGTTCAATCTCTAGTATTTATGCAAACATAGGGTTTGAGATTTTTATATACGATTAAGGTTTCGATAAAATTTTTAGGGTTTTTTCATATTCATTTTTGGTTTCGAATTTAAAATTTTAATCAGTCTTAAATTTATCGGTTTTGTTGACTTAACAAAAATGATCTACAATACCAGAGTCATCTCCACACTGAAAAGCTAAATTTATCGGGTTTACAAATATGGTATTTTTCTCATTGATGAGTTCTCTCATTATTATTTGGATGATAACAAAAAGAAGTTAAAGATGTTTAACAAGTGTGCTAAGTGTGTAGGATATTAAGACCTATTTAATTTCTACTTATGTTTTGATTTCAAGAATTACAGACTTAAAGATGAAATTAGAGGATTTGTATAGAATTAGATTTCGATAATTCAATATAGATTGAGTCTAATATTGAACTTTTAATGGATCAAAGGCTTAGCTCTGCTTATTGGATATATTTAGGTTGATGTATCCAATCTATTCTACTAAGTTAGATACGCATCCATGGGGATTAAGGAGATTTAATCAAATAATTTTTAAAGCAAGTATATCTTGAGAAAAAGCTTATGATAGAATCTTATTGGAAATATTTTGTTAGACAATTACTAGGATTTTTGAGATATTTGATGTATATTTATGAAGTTAAATAGAGAATTTCGTAGGAATTTAAGTAAGAATTTATCCAAAGTTTAAATCAAGCTAGACGTGTACAACAATTTCAAGATATAGATGAATCTTATCAAGTTTGTTGTAGATGTTTATTTCGAATTCAAACAAACAGTTACATATTCAAAACAATTAGATTTGATAGAAGATGTACGTAGAAAGTATTAACAAGAAGAATATCAAAAGATAAAATTTCAAATTTAAGATTATCATGCTATGAAGATATGCTCATGATTTTTAGGAGATATATCAGAAAAGGAATTCAAATTTTTTGAAGGATATTATACAATTTGCATAGTCGAAGCAGAGATCATATATAAAGACATGTGCATACTTGATTATACATTGTAGTAGTAGTCTAATGTTCAAATTAAACACAAATAAAAAGAAGATTTAGCTTCTTCAAGTTAAAGAACATAATCACTAATGAATAACTAAAGATATTTTAAGATTTTTTAAGACTTTTCAAAGATCTCTCTTGGGATTTAGTAGAGAGACGTTATCTTAAGAGAGAATATAAACAAGGAGGTTCAAGTTTTTGAGGTAGACTAATCTGTAAACTTATACTCTTGAGAAAAATCAAAGACACAATTAGAAGCTAAATTAGAGACAATATTGTTTATTTGATTTTATTATTCTATTTTCTTTTTGAGCTTATATTTCGAGGAATATTGTATTTAGTCCTCATATCTTTGTAAATCTCATTTTTGAGTGTTAGGATTATGTATCGCAAGAGAGTTAACATTATTATGTAGATATGTGATTAGGTAAAGATAGCCTAGTGAGACAGAGTAGAAAGATTGTACTTACTTTCTCTCTTGATTAAAGTATTGAAAGTGGATAGTAGAATAACACCATTGTAGAATACCAAGTCTCCAACAGTGGAGCTAAATGAGTGTAATAGGCATAAGGTCGAAGCACTATAGTTCTTGTAACCTAATCTTCTCAACCTTGCTCCCTTTTATTTTGTGTTTTGTTTATTGCTCATATATTGTTTTATGCCACATTAAGCAAAGTAATCATAAGGGGACACTTTTATAACATTTTACAAAAATCTTAAAATTTTCTAAGGAGCCAATTCATCCCCCACTTGGTTACTTTTGGATCTACATTTGGCATCAAAGCTGAGGTTTTGATCATATAGAGTTCAAAGATAGATAGTAGAAAATAATATATCTATTGCTACAAATCATGCTTCCTATTTCATTAGTACTAACTTTGCCTACTGGAAATACAGGATGGAAACTTATATCAAGGTAACTAATTTTGATTCATAAGAGATTATCAAGCTTAGAGACATCCAAATTGAAGTTGATGGAGATCAAGTGCTTGTAGAGTACAAGAAAAGAGAAGAATAATTAGGTGAAAATTTTGTTATTAATGACGATAGCTCCATTTGAATATTATCTTCTTTCTTCTTGCAGGGTTGCAAAAGATATATGGGATACCTTAAGTGAGATTTATGAAGGAATCGCAACAATAAAGGATAACCGGATTAATTCTTTGCTTCAATAATATGAATTGTTTAAATGTCATTTGGGTGAAAAAATGTGTGATATTTTCAATCTTTTTACTACTATAACTAATGAGTTGGCTTGGCATGGTAAAAAGATTGATGACTTTGATCTTATCTAAAAGATGCTGAGTAATTGAAGATGCAAAAGATATATGGGATACCTTGGGATGCTAGGAAGATGGCAATTGAAGAAGCTCAAGATCTATCTAAACTCACATTAAGTCAACTAAAGGAAAAACTGCTTGCTTATGAGTTTTATATCAAGCATATGAATAAACTAGAAAGCAATAAGAAGACAATTGCGTTTAAAGCTCAAGAAGTCAAATGAGAGACACATTCAGAAACTGATGATAATAAGGACATAGTCTTATTGGCATGAGGCTCAACAGAATACTCAAGAAAAGAGGTAAGAAGAAGTTTTCCAATAAACATTGTTTTTCTAATCGTTCCAAGTATAATGCAGGAAAGAGTTATAAGGAAGAGAAAAAGGAAAAAGAAAGTGAATAAAAAGAAGGAGGAAAAGAAGTCAATGTGCTACGAGTGCAATAAGTTTGGGTACATCAACTACCAGTATCTAGTCTTATTAAACAAACTGGATAACTACAAGAAGAAATGGAAAGCAATACTGGCCATTTGGAGTGACCTAGATGAATTTGAGACAAATTTAGAGACAAACTCAAAAGAAGAAGAAGAAGCCAACCTATGTCTTACAGTTATTTCTGAGGTAACTTTTGACTTTGAAGATGAAATGCTCGACAGTGTATGTTGACATATTAAAAGTTTTTTAAAAACACTTGAAAAGGCTAATGTAAAGTTGATTAAACAAGATCAAGAGATAAAGGAACTAAAAAATGAGAAAGATGCATTATTTCAAACAAATTCTTCACCAGTTGATGAGAATGATATATTGAAAAATAATAATGAAGTTCTATAAATTGATGATGAAAATCTACGAACAAGTCGAGACAGCTTAAAAAAAGAAAATATAATTTTAAGAAGCAAATTAAGGAATTGAAAGTTATAATAGATGGTTTGTCTAATACGACTAACACAAAATTTAACAAATTTGATAAAAATGACAAAAAGTTTCATATGTTGTTATCTTCACAATGGATAGATAATTTAAAGAATAGAGAATCCTCTAATTTAACTAATAAAATTGCATTTGCTAAGGGTAAGGAAGTTGATATTGAATCAACTGAAAACAGTAATCTACAAGAGAAAACTATGCTTGTTGTGCATGGTAGCTAGTATAGCAAAAGATTATTCAAAATAAGAAGTATCCAATTAGAGGATACATTAGAGACAAATTCAAAGGCTACCTAAGTTGAAATTTGAAGAATTAGGTAATTCACAAGCATCAAGTATCTAATTCTTATGCATGCTTTTTCTATAATAGACCTGATTGTATTGAAAAATATTGTTTTTATAAGATAAACAAGCTCAATACTCAACAGGTTAAATCATCAAATAATATGAGCTTAAATTTTGGTGGAACTAAACTAGTTTAGGTTCTAAAAAAGAACTTAACCTTGTTTTGGTAACTATAGGAATATAGAGCAAAATTAAAAGGAATGTGATACCTAAATTGTAGATGTTCACATCATATATCGAGAGATGCTTCATTATTCACAAGCTTAGAGTAGAAAGAAGAAAGTTATGTCAAATTTAGAGAAGATAGTAAAGGAAAATAATCACAATCAATAATATTGGTATTCCTCCATATACTATAGAAAACGTGTCTTTAGTAAGAGGCTTAAAGCATAATCTATTAAGTATTAGCTAAGTACATGATAAATGTTATAAAATGATGTTTGATCAAAATAAAGTAAAGGCATATGATAAAAAATGCATTAAGTTATTTGAAGGATTTTGTAAGAAAAACATTTATCTTGTTGAACTTGCTAAAGTAGAAGTCGAGAGTTATTTTTATCTATTTCTAATAATGTATTTTTGTGGCATAAGAAGCTATAGCATGTTAACTTTAATCAATTGGATAATTTATCTAAAAACAACCTACTTAATGGTTTGCCTAAAATAAATATAAAGGATGATGTTCAATGTATAACTTGTATTAAAAATAAGATGCGTACTATCTTACATGAATCAAAGCATGTTATTTTAACAAAAAGAACATTAGAACTATTGCATCTTGATTTGTTTGGTCCAATATGTATATGAAGTTTGGGTAGCAATAAATATGGTATATCAATAGTTGATGACTTTTCTTGATATACTTGGTTCTATTTCTATGGTACAAAAGTGATGCCTTTTAAGCTTTTGAAAAGTTTTCAAAATAAGTTCAAAATGAAAAAGGCTTTTCCATCATTAGTTTACGAACTAATTATGGAAAAGAGTTTGAAAATGATGATTTTACAACATTTTGTGAACAAAATGGTATCACCTACAATCTAAGAAATGACACAGACCTTATTAAATGAAAGTGGTGTAGTATAATATTTCTAGGCCGAAGTGATCTCAATATCTTGTTACATGGTTGTTTACCAAGAAAACATCATATGTGCTATGCAAGGGAAGAAAACCAACCGTATCTTATTTTCATATATTTGGCTCTACTTGTTTTATCAAGAAATTTGGTCTAAATCTTAGTAAGTTTGAGGAATGAGTGGATGAAGACATATTCTTAAGATACACTTTAAATAGCAAAGCATATTGTGTCTTTAACAAAGTAACAAGAATTATAGAGGAATCCGTAAATGTGAAATTTTTTTAGGAGGCTAAAGTTGGTGATTCCTATGATGACATACAAGTAAAGGCAAAAGGTATAGATGAAAACATACAACAAGGTTAGATAGGGACTTCTAGAGAGCCTAAAGTTGAAAGCTTAATAGAATTGAAATAGAGGCTAATCTAGAGGCTAAATTAGAAGCTTTGCAGGTAACATTTGAACCTTCTAGATCAATCAAATTTAAGCTTTATCATCCTCATAAACAAGTGATTAGTAATATATATTCTATAGTCATGACAAGTGCTAGTTTGAAAAAAATAGAAAATCATTTTGCTTATTGCTCGAGATTGAACCTAACTCTATTGATGAAACCTTGTTTGATAATAGAATCATTAGTGCCATGCAAGAAGAGCTCACCTAATTTCAAAGAAACTAGGCATGGATACTTATTTCTATGCTTAAAGATAAATCCATCATAGGTACCAAGTGGGTATTTAAGAATAAATTGAATGAACATGACAAAATTATAAAAAACAAAGCAAGGTTAGTAGTAAAAGGCTACTTACAAGAAAAAGGTATCGATTTCAATGAGGCTTATACACTAGTTGATAGATTAGAGGTTACTAGACTCTTACGTTTGCATGTTATAGGGGATTTAAATTATTTCAAATGGATGTTAAAAGTGCTTCTTAAATGGTTATGTTAAGGAAGAGGTTGTTAATCTTGTTATTGTGTTTTGATGATAACAAACGATGGTAATAAAAAGGGATGGTATTAAAATATTTACATGAGTGTTTACCTTGATTAGATATTGCTATATGTGTTTAATAGTTTCTCAGGTATATTAAATAAAGTCTTCTAAGTTCTATCAGAAGATCAGTCAGAGTACTGATCAGAAGGTATGAGAATTAAAAACAAGGATTATGTTTAAAAAAAATAAGAATCATCTATCAAGACCATAAGAAAACCCAGCTTCATTTATTGAAGATATTTGTAAAATATGTTTAGTATGTTTTACTAAGTATAATTAAAATCCACAAGGATAAGATCAAATTATTCTTGTTATAAAATCTGTCTAAGATTGGAAAGTTTTGTTTTAAAAGAAGCTTTTGGTCAAGCCATTTGAATCTAAAAAGGACTCATATATTGATAGCAAAGTTTACCTTCTATATACGTTTGAAGTGCTCAAGGAAAGGAAAGGAAATATCACCACTCTTGCAACATGTGTATTAGGGAAAGGATCTCACCTATATGGAAGGTCAACAAAGAAGATATCTCACAAGTTATTTTTGTCAAAGCAAATATTTGAAATAAATTCTCTTAAAACTTACCTTAAAATAGGTTTCTAGTTGTTACAATTTTGAGTATATAATGAAGGCAAAATCTTTACAATAAAGACAGAAAAATGAAAGAAAAAAGAAGACAATTAATACAGTCATTCTAAAGTGCTGCAAACAATCCATTTCTAAGAACAAAAGATCAATTAGAAACATAGACTTATCTTCATACTAGTTCTTATTTATCAAGAACCATTTCTTTAATTCTCCTTATTGTCTTTTGTAATCCTTATATAAGTTTTATTTTAGAGAGTTTTTTTTTTTTTATATATATATATATCTTTGTAGTTCTAAGTGATTAGCCTAAGAGTAAGGCTAAATAAGTCAAAGCAGAGAATATTGTTTGTAACTTCTCTGAGTGTTTGAATATTGTTGATAGCAAAACAACTTCAAAAAGTAAACTGGGTCTTTAGTAGTAAGGCTAGAAAAGTGCAGTAGGTATAAAGCCAAAGCACTATAATTCGTTTGCCTCTAGAATAGTTTCGATAAGATAAATATGAGGAATGTCTGTATAATAATATAATTATTTCAATGTTATATTGTAAACGCATGTGTACAGGTTCGGGTCCTTACGGGTTTGAAGTGTTGGCAAAGTATCCAAGTGAGCAAAGAGGTAACTGTACAAAATAACTACTTGCATGTGGGTAAAGGTGATCAAATTCAAGTTTGGAGTGATGCTTGGGTTCCTGACTATAATAATTTATAGACATTTTACATCCAAAGGTAAAGTTTACATTCAGAGTTTATTAAAAACCACATGTTTTGCAATCTATATACAATAAGTTAGGAAACTGGTAGGTTCCTAAGGAATTCCCAATTAGTTTCCTACTCTTCTAATGCTCATCTCTTTATTTTCATGTACCTTATTCATATTTTCTTGTCTATTTATCTTTTAGTTGATATCTTAAGTAATCAAGGGGTTGAGTTTTTCTTAAGCATTGCATTTGTTTAAAATTTGATATAAATAATCAATTTTCACTCCCTCTTAGTTACTTAACTAGGACCTACAAAGGTAAATGTAGAACAACCTCTATGTTTTGAGGATCTGTTTAAAGAAGATAATATATACAAGTTAAGAAAGGCCTAATATAGATTAAAACAAGCTCTACAAGCTTGGTAAGAGAGACTTGGTGAATTCTTAATTAAAAATGGATTCTAAAGAGGAAAAATAAACATGATATTGTTTTTGAAACATTATGATACTAATCTATTAGTAGTCTAGATATACGTTGATGATATTATTTTCGAATTTACTAATGAACCATATTGCAAGGAGTTTATAGCTTATGCAAGTTGAGTTCAAGATAGGCCTTATAGGTTAATTAAACTTTTTCCTTAGATTTCAAATAAAGCAAGCATAATGATGGGATCTTTATGCATCAAGAAAATTTTACAAGATAGATCCTAAAAATATTTGGACGTGAAAATGAGAAAGGTATTACTACCCTTATGTCTAATTCAACAAGATTAAACCCAAATGATACAAGTAAGTAAGTTAATGAAAAATTATATAAGAGTTTAATTGGATCTTTATTGTACTTAACTACTTCATGACCTAATAAATTATTCGGTGTGTGTATTTGGGATTGATTCCAATAAAAACCAACTTAAACGTACTTATCAGCTGTGAAACATATTTTTAAGTATATATCTGGCATAGCTAAGTTTAGAATCTGGTACCAACAAAATCAAAGTTTTGATTTAATTGGTTACTCATATTCTAAGTATGTAGGTTGTAAGATAGATAGAAAAAGTAGCTTAGGTACTTGCTACTTTTTAGGAGATAAGTTAGTTTCTGGGTCTTCCAAGAAGCAAAACTCTATCGCCCTATTAATAGCTGAAGCCGAGTACGTTTCATTGGGCAATTACTATGCACAAATCCATTGGATAAAAAAATAGTTGTCTAATTATGGCTTAAATTTAAAAAATATTTTTATGAAATGTGACAACACAAGTGTAATTAACTTGACAAAAAATCATGTGCATCATTCTAGGTCAGAACATATAGAAGTAAGACATTACTTTATCCAGGATTGTATTAACAATGGTGACATAAATGTAGAATTTTTTCCTACAAATAATCAACTGGCTAATATTTTTACAAAGTCTCTAGATAAAACTAAATTTGAATATATAAGGAATGGAATTAGTGTGTGCAATCCCTTTTCATAAAATTTTTGTGTTGATTAGCTTATTGTATAATATCTTCTATTATTCATGTTGTGTATTTAATATTATGTTTGTTTGTGATTATTTAGCTAAAGACTATTCTTAATTTGATTACTATGATTTTGTAAATTTATTAACATTGTATGTATTTTATGATTATGTGTAAGTGTTTATGTATTTTAATATATAATAATCCAGTTTTTGTAAAATCCTATAACTAGTATGATATATTGCAATTAATTAAATGAGATATTTATTTTAGTTAATTTAAGTAGTTAACAAAATTTATAATTATAATCATTAGGTATAATCAAAAGTCTATAAATTAATTACCTTACACTGTACCATTAATAGCAATAAATGAGGGTTATTTTTTTTCTTCTTCTTACCTTACTCATGCGACCTGATCATGTACAAATTAAAAATCCCCATTTTCTCTTGTTTTGTGCATGTAGCTCCACGACTAGTAGGTGCTCCTTCTTTCTAATGGCTTTTTCTCTTATTCTCTCTTTGATCTTACAACACTCTTCTACTTCCTAACAGTTTAAGGCATGATCACAGTCTCTGCTTTTATAAATTTAACTTCTCTATCTCTCAATCACTTCATCATTTTAAGTTTCTTTCTCATCATAATCACTTCACAAGCTTAGAAAACTCATCAATGGTACCTTGCAAGTCTGCATGATTGGGTCTTAAAACAGAGAACGACTTAAAGAACTCTAAAGAGAATTCGTAATCTCTTATTGATGAGCCATCTGATTTGAATAAAAATCCTACTTTGAATTAAGAAAACCTAAATCCCAATCAAGAAAACCCATTTGTAGAGCAAGAAAACCCTAACCTAGCTCAAGAATCCTGAAACCCCAATCCTTAATCTACAAACCCTAACCCTACTAGTGTTGGAGTCAAAATGAGTACACAAGAAAAGGAGAAATCATTAAGGGTTTTAAGTTTATCAAGTGAGGAAATTGCAAAAACAAAGGATGAACTATTTGAGAAAGAATTAAAGGAGGAAGATTCTAAGGATGTAGACAGTTTAGAGAAATCAGAAGCACTAAGAGACTGATTTAGCAGATGAAGCAAAGACAATTGGAGTGCAATATGAACAAATTAAAGCTAACAAAAAGAAAGGTAAAACCCAAGACAATCTATGTTTCCACTATTAAACAAAAATAGTATATTGAGCTGCATTTTTTATTTTGATTATTTCAAGAGAAATCACTTTTACTAGGATGAATTTCTAGACGTATTCGATTGTAAAAGTTTAAGTAATGTAGATTTAGTTGTCTTTGTAGAAGTGGTTTATGAGTTTAATCGAAATCTAGAGATGAAATTGAGGGATAAATCAGTATCAAATGTGTTAGAACAGGAACTGGTAATAACTAGAGATGATATTTTAAAGTGCTTCAAATTGCTTAGATTGATCAATGATAAGCAATTGATGAAATGAAGTAAGAAGGAATTTTTTGAAAAATTGAATTAGGATGAAAGGATATGGCCTAGTAAAGAAGTCGGTATTTTTAATTTTAGGTTGTTGGTTAAGATGTTACACAAGCTTGTAATATGCTGCATTCTTCCTAAAAAGGGTAGTACAACAAGTATATTAAAGGAAGATGCAATGGTAATTCTTACCATACTTAGGAAGAAAAAGTTTGATGTGGCATTTCAGATTATAAGATATGCTTTTATGACTAACGTAAAAGGGCTATATGGAAATTTATTGATGAAATTGTTTGAATATAAGAAGTTGAAGCTTCCTAAAAAAAGAGATCCTCATTAAGATTATTGGAAATGCACATATTAATCACATGGGGATAAATGTGAAAAATAAGATTTGATTTATTGATCATTGGGCATTTGATGTGCATGAAAATCACAATAAAAATAAATTGCCTAGGTCATTGTTTGAGAGGGAGCATTCAAAGTCTGATTAAGAGATTGAATTATGGCTAAATGTGAAAGTAGCCATGAAAAGAAAGAGCAAGTAGATTGAGAAGGCTAAGGAAAAGAAAAATAAAAAAGATTATGAAGTGAGAATAGGTGGTAAAATTGAGATCAAGGAAGGAAAACAAGTGTTTGAATCAAAGGAAGATTAAGAGGAAGAATTAGAAAACAAGTTTGGTGAGACTTCTTTAAGCAAAGGATTAAAAGGAAACGAGATTGAGTACATTGTTGAAAAGAAAATAGATTGGCTACTAATAAAGTTATAGGAAAGCCTTCAAGAATTAGTTGGGGCTACATCTAAATCACCATCACTGGTTATAACACCTGTTGCACTCATTACCCAACCATAGTAGGATGTCATATTGATTCCAGAACCTATGGAATCACAAGTTTTACATTCAGAAAAATCAATGTCTATCTATCGTAAACAATCTATAATTCCTACATTTGTCTAACCACTAATGAGTCTAATTGAACAATTCCTAATTACACCAGCTTCTCAATTATCTGCTTTAATACCATCATCTACACCTCAAGCATTATTTGCTATTTCAGATGTGCCATTTGATGATATCACACCTCTAGTTCCTTAACCTATTGGTTTGCTACTACAATGGAAGGATCTTACTCTACCTTGTTCCAGTTCCTCTAATAGGATCAAGAAGAGTTGCTCAAAGAAAAAGAAGAAGTAATTTATGTTTCCTTTAGTTTATGTTTGTTTTGTTTGTCAAGTTTGTGTCTTTGATGTATTCTGTCTAAATTTGATGTACTTAGTGTCTTTTCTAAGTCCATTTAGTATTGATCATGTTAAGTGTCTATTAGTTTGATTTAGAGTCTAAGTTAAAGTCATATTCAAAGACAAAGTTCGATGTAATTAGTTATTTGTTAATGAAATATTAGTGTGATGTTTTTCATTTAAAGTTCTTTTCTCTATTTTTTTTTGTATTAGATTCAGAGGGAGTTTCATTATAAGAAGATAACAAAAAGGTGGAGAAGAATAGGAAAAAATATTGAATAATTACACCTAAATAAATTGGTAATCTAGTTTATTCATCTAGCTTGTATAATTTGTTCTCAAAAGTTTGAAAATTGAATATTATTAACAAATGGACTTTAACATGTGTTGTTAACATTTGATTATTTGGTTACATGTTACATTTGATATAACATCTACAAAACCTTGCAAAATTTGATTTAATATTTTTCAAAGAAAGGTTTTACTATCATAAAAAAGGGGGACAATGTTAAATTCTAACATTATTGTTTTGCTAATAACAAAAAGAAGCTAAAGATGTTTAACAAGTGTGTTAAGTGTGTAGGATATTAAACATTGTTTAATTTTTATTTAAGTTCTAGTTCCAACAATTAGAGACTGATTTAGATATGAGACTAGAGGATCTAGAGAGAGTTAGATTTTGATAGTTCAGTATAGATTAAGTGTTATATTGGACTTCAAATGGATCGAAGGCCTAGCTTCATTCGTTGGAAACGTTTAGGTGATGTATCCAATGTGTTCTACTAAGTTGGACATACATCTATGGGGATTATGGAGGTTTAATCAAATTATTTTTAAGAGAAGTATATCTTCACAAAGAGCTTATGAGAGAATCTTGTTAGATATGTTTTGTTAGATAATTACCAGGATTTTTTGAGATATTTGATGCATATTTATGTAGAAAAATAGATAATTCATGGGAATTCAAATTGGAATTTATCTAAAGTTCAAATTAAGTTAGACTGTGCAATAATTTCAAGATAAGGATGAATCTTATCAAGTTTGTTGTAGATTTTTATTTCAAATTCAAAGAAATGTATAAGGAAGATTTCACGAGGCTTACATATTCAAAATAATGAAATTTGATACAAGATGCATGTGGAAAGTATCAACAATAAGAATACCAAAAGATTGAATTTCAAATTCAAGATTATTAAGCTAAGAAGATATGCTTTTGATTTTTAGGAGATATATTAGTAAAGGAATTCAAATTTTTTGAAGGATATTATAGAGTTTGTAAAGTCTAAGCAAAGATCATATACAAAGACATGTGCAGACTTGATTATACATTGTAGTAGCAGTCTAACGTTCAAATTGAACTCAAACAAAAAGAAGATTTAGCATCCTCAATTCAAAGAACACAACCACAAACGGATAACTCAAGATATTTCAAGACTTTTGAAAGATCTCTCCAAGAATTCAATAAAAAGGCATTATCTTAGGAGAGAACATAAATAAGGTGAATCAAATTTTTGAGATATACTGATCTACAACTTATACTTTCGAGGAAAATTAGAGACACAATCAAAAGCTAAATCAGAAACAACACTGTTTATTTAAATTTCTCATTTTGTTTTCTTTTCAAGCTTATATTTCAAGGAACATTGTTTGTAGTCCTCATATCTATGTAAATATCATTTTTTTAGTGTTAGGATTGTATATTAAAAGAGAGTTAACATTATTTTGTAATTTGTAGATCTATGATTCAGCTAAGATGGCCTAGTGAGATAGAGTAGAAGGATTGTACTTGTTTTTTCTCTTAATTAAAGTATTGAAAGTGGATAGTAGAAGGACATCTATGTGGAATATTAAGTCTCTAATAGTAGAATTGGAAGAATATAGTAGGCATAAGACTAAAACATTATAATTCTTGCGCATGGTCTTCTCATCCTTATAATCTTTTATTTTGTATTTTATTTATTTGTCATATATTGTTTGATGCCACTTTAAGCAAACTAATCAAAAGGGGATGCTTTTATAACATTTTATAACAAGCTTAAAATTTTCTAAGTAACCAATTCACCCCAGTTACTTTCGGGACCTACATCATTAATTGAGGTGAAGAAAACAATAAATTTCATTTCAAAATATTTCTTCATTCTTTCCCATAATTCATTCTTTCCCATAATAGTGAAGAAGTATGTGCCTACTTTTTTATGTTTCTTCTTTTTTGTTATAATACAATAAACAAATATGATGTCGAGTTCATATCAAAGAAGTAATTATTTTAAAAACATTGGGAAATAAAACTAACAAAATCATGTAAGATTAAGTTAGAAAACTATAACATCAAGGTTAAAGAACTTCAATGGAACTTATCTTATTGCTCATCCGTTGACCTCCTAATAAAGAAGATTCTCCTTTATTAATCTTATTTTCACTAATTCTTGATATGACTAATGAAATGAACTTATTTTAAAAGTGACAATGAGAATGGATATGTTTTTCAATATGAAGAAAATGAAAGTCTTATAAGATTTGTCTTAAAAAGGGAATCATTTTGATTTAGGTAACCACTCATCCAAAAGAGATTGGGTGAAGTTTATGATTTTGCCCTTGTATAGTTTTAAAGTGGAGTATTGTGATACATGATTCAATAGATTTAGGAATATTATTGTGATATGAAGACATGGAGTCTAATAGTTAGGTATTTGCATAATAGTATAGAAAGAAAATATAGACATACTCATTCATAAAACTTTTACATATGCTACTTATTTTTTAATTCGAAGTAAAGACGTCTTAAGACAATATATAAAGAAAATCGAAAAATGGAATCAACTATCAATCCCATGAACAAGTTTACGAGTTACAAATTTACTAGCAATAGCATTGGTCTCGGGTTCACAGTCACAAGTATGCCATAAAAATACACAATCTTCATCGCTTATAAGAGGTTCTTGCAAGAGCCGAATTCTGCATCTCACAAGATGCTACATGTCTTATGTATTTGACTTCATCACAAAATAATGAAGTTTGAATCACTAAGCAAGATAAATCTTTCTCAGGAATGATCTTATTAAATAACTTACCATCATCTTCCCTTTATATACATTTAAATTAATCCCACCAAGACCGGTACAACATAAACAATGGATGAACTAGCTGTATTATATTTATGACCGAGTTTTGAGCAAAGATGGTTTTTTTTTTTTTGTATAATTGTAGAAATATGTCCTTTTATTTAATATGTCATATCTAATATATAGCATTAACAATAAGGATAATGTCATCTTCAGTACATTATTTTGATTTTTTTTCCCCCTCATTATGAGAAAGCATTTAATTTGCAAAAGAATACAATGAAGTCAGTCTACATGGTTAAAAGGAACGACGACCAACATAACCCCACCAGTCACGTCAATCTCTCCCTGATTAAGGAAGTTCGTAGATCTTGATTATCACCATCTCGACTCTCCAGCACATTTACATTCCGAAAAATACTTAGGATACAGTACAACCCATACATGATTTGCGGCATTCAATTAAGGCAATTATGTTTTATCATATTCATACACCACCTTCTTGGCTAACTAATGTTGAACATCAAATTCATGAATTTGATATACTATTTCGATTCCCCATGAATCCATAATACTATCGAAACGATGTCCACATTTTGTGTGTTTCATTCCGTATGGAATTATCAAGAACATAACCATTTTGAGTAGACAACTTAATTATGTGCCATAGTAACAAAACAATTGCACGACGAGGATATAAGAGAACATAAAATTTCTTTTACCAGAGAAATATATAACAATGCGTTCCAGCATTTGCTTCCATCCTGAAGCTTCGCCTGAACTACATATACAAAAATTAAAAAAAAAAAAAAAAATTAAAATTCTTCCAACAGCGTAATAATGGCTCCGACATCTGCTTCCGTCTTGAAAGCTTTGTCTCCTAATTAAGCATGTCTGGTGACATGAAGAAATCGATTGCTACCCTAACTTGGCCATTAAAATTGTGAGTTTCGAGATGGCTGATGATTTACCTGATGTCAATATAGTCGTCCCTAGCCATATGCGACTCTCATCATCTTTTTGATGCATCATGAGTATCACCTTCTTCCATTTGATCCATAGAAACGACATCATCTAGTTGTATCAGCTGTAAAGTAAAGCGACCATTAGCCCTATGAGCCCTGAAATACTCGTGATGCTTCACCTGTTCTTTCATAAGAACCAATCGTCCATCGCTCGTGTAGTGCCTCTTTAGCACAGCCGGCATACAATGGGGCGAACCCGCTAAGGACTGAATTGGGGGTGGAAACTCCTCTGGTGATGATGATCTCTTTATTGCTGTATTCCTCCGCCGTTGATCACTTCTCTCCCAGCATCGTGGTATGTGCATCTTTAACTGAGGAAGGTCGTGTGGTGTTTTGATCAAACCTCCATTGGTGCTATCATTTGAACTATTCTCCAAGTCACGATGGTTGTCAAAACTAACAATATTCTGGTAATCTCCCAGCTGGGTTTCTGTTGATTTTACGTTCAGCATCGTCTTCATGAAGATAAGAACCGCTTTTATGTATTCGTCCACGTATTTTCAGAGAGAAAGGGAGAGATTTATGGAGATTGAATGTATACAACCGCTTGATGTGTGTACTGACTGTCTCTTGCTTTAAAATTAGATTAGGATTTTTTTTTTTGCAGAAACATGCAAAACGGAATTTCGTCTTGATTTGATACGACTTACTATATTTCGTGAGGTAATACGTTGTATAGAAGGAAGCAATCCGACTTGAATTTTGAGTCATGGTATTGTAAAATTAACCTTTTAATGCAATACTTTGCAAGTTACTATAAGAAAGAAGTCAAAATAAATCACGCGTCTAGAAAATACATATGAATTGCCTGATTGGCAAATTTATATTCTTTTTTCATATAACTAGTTACTATAAAGGCACGTAATTTTCGAAATATTTAATTAATAGGCAAGTAAAACTTACCTATGCGATTTCTTATTGATAATCTAGGGGCACTTAAATATGTTGTTTTTATTATTTCATTTGAAGAGAAGGAAAAAAAATATTGCTTGATTTTTTCAACTATATATTCTAGCCGCAAGCATTCCCATTCAAAAACTGTGCATCATCTTTTATTCTTGTCAATATTCTAAACATTTCTCAATAAGTTAATCCACCCATTAAGGAACGTGCTCTCATTTTTCTCTCATTATCAATTACTATCACTATTATTATATTATTCTTGTTGATTATATACCATATATGCTCTATAGTGACATCCATATCTATAATATTAAAATTTAAGATAGGTTTTGTTGTTTTAAACGATATTGAATATATATTAGTCAAATAAATTTAAAATTAAAGAAAATAGTTATAGCTCAGGTGTGTTATTTGGAGATTTGTATTATTTTTCTTTAAATGATAGCTACCATATAAAGAAAAGACGTATTTTTAAATAAATTTAATTTACTCATGAAGTTATTTATCATTGTTTAAGCACCCATAATAAGGGGGTGCAAGAAAGAAGAAGAAGAAGAAGAAAAAAAGTGAATTGCAAACCGCATGGAATTGAACCTTTATATTAATATGCTTTGTAACGCCACAAATCATCATGTGTTCTTAATCCTCTATTAACATATTAGGCTATGATTTAGAAACTAAAATCTCCAATTCACAATCAAATACCGATCACTAACTTCATTAATTGTTAACTCCATAAATAAGTACATAATGTCTCCATAATTATTCCTCATTAAAGTAAAATGAAATTAGTAAACATTTGAAAATCTCCTCATGATGAAAATAAAATAAACACTATCTTAAGAACAAATAATAAAACAAACTCAAAACTCTTAAGGCTAATAGCAATCATCATAATAATAATAGTTATCAGTATAGTGTTCTTCTTGATAATAACTATCTCCTAAGTCCTCATAATCAAGATAGCTTTCATATTTAACTTGGTAACCACCACTAATAGGGTCTCCATAACTAATATCCTGAACTGCAATTGTGAAAAAAGGAAAGGTGAGTCGAAATTTAGTACGTAACATACAACCACATGTGTGTGATCAATTATACATGACATAACCACATGCATTTAAATGAGAACAAGTAAATCATGTACAATAATTCAATTATCTTTAAATTAGCCAAACACCATCTCAAAATGGAGGTCCTCATAACCCCCCTTACCATATAGATTGACTCATCATCCTACTAGATGGGCATACCTATTTGAGCTCCTCTACAACCTACTGTTGGGTGTGCCACTTCGGACCCTATCTATTTAATCTAGATCTATCATAAATCATTTCTAAGCAAAACTCTATTAAGGACAATGCATCGTAAGGATCACCAAGGTTATTCCTTAAGGATCTACCACTTTGAGCCCTTAGATTAAGCCAGACATAAGCAGCAAGTAAAGATAACTTAAGCTATATATCTAATGAGTCAATATGAGCATATATACAAATATAAAATTTCGCTTAACAATCACAAGCAGCCCATAAGTGTCACATACCTAGACGTCTAATGAAAAAATTTGATCTACTCTAACTTAGAAAAATAATCTATAACGAAAAGAAGAATAAAGTTTTTTTTAATAACAATCTACAACTTCTTATAAGCTTTCTAAAGGTTTTAGACAAGAATCTATGGCTAGATAGGATTAAACTTAGATTAGAAAGAATGAATGAAGCAACTACCGGGATTATGGTTGGGGATTACTTTCGTAATCCTTTAATCAATCCTAAACATATGACTGTGACCCTAAACTACAATTGTAGACTTAGCTGTGTTTCACCATAGGAAAACTATGCTATGGATCACGATCGTGAACCTTGGTTGTGATCCTCTTAGCCACAATTTACTTCCAAAATTCTTGAAACCTAATGCTCTAAAAAGGATCATAGTCACAATTACGCTTGTGATCTTTAACCATGATCCTACTACTTCGAATTCTTTTCTCCCTTTTCACCAAAAACATACTAACAAACCCTTGATCTAAAATCCTAACCTTACCTCAATCTAAAACACATTATTAACCAAAACTCATACCAAAATATCTCCACCATACATTTTAATGCATGAGTTTCACAAAGTATAGAGATTACAAAAGAAGAAAATGTGTTACTTGCAAACTTTAAAGGACCCTAAAGCAAACCTTTGTCTCATCTCAATAATTGAATTACTAAATCCTTGAAAATCACAATTACACTTCGTAGAATCAATCCAATGCTAAAAATCCACAATTGATATGACCCTTACCAACGAATTCTCCTAAGGTTACAACTAGACTCGTGATTCGCACTTCACCAATGCCTCTTCTTGCACTACCAATGAAATCACACTTAGACTTATGATCTTTAAATAAAACACAATAAAATCTTGTGGGATTTTTGGCCTTACTTCTAGAGTTTGCAATGTTATCATTGGTAAGTCCAAAGTCCCTAGTAAAATGATGAAACCCTAGATAAGATTGAGTATGAGGCTAAGGATTCATTGCTTATGAAGCCTTTTAAAGAGTGATGGGTTTTCTCTAAAAATGCCCTCACTTGATAATGAGCTAAAGTCTAATATATCCCTACTTTATATTTAACCTTTCTTTGTTTTATGCCTTTATTATTTTCTTTTCCTTTAGGGTATTACATGTTACCTCATCCAAAAAACTTTCATCCTTGAAAGTTTTTGAACTCTAAGTTGGTTTATATGCTTGTTTCCATAGTCCTCTTCGACTCTCATGTAAAATTCTTATTTGAGCCTTGACTTAATTAACTATTTCTTTTTCGTATCCGTTTAGTTATCCCTTTACAAGACCATTTATTGGACTATTATTTGTTATCCTTAAGTTTCTCATTGTCATTCGTGAGTCTTTAATTACTTGAGGTTCTCCCTTTACCACATCTCTTATTGTTTTACTTTGACCTGATTCTTTTTACTTTAGGGACTCTAGTTTGATTGGGTTACTTCTTTAGTCTCATCACTTTACAACAACTATAATCTTCTAGTGTTTATGGCTATGTGTCCTTGTAACTTCCATTTACAAATTTCATCTATTTTACAATCCTCATTTACTTCTTCCAACTTTCGATGATAGCCATCTTAAAGTTTCCCTTAGCATTTACTTTCCACTTACTCCCAACCACCTTATTCTCTCTTATTACTTCATTACCTTCTTAGTTATCCTTGAGATCAACACTTAATATTCTAAATATTATAGATTTTACCTCTACAACTGCAAACTACTTCATTTTGCTATTGTCTTTCTCTTTAACCCAATATCAACTCTTTCTTTCTAACATCCCTTCAGAATTTTTCTATCTTACTAAATTACTTAGATCTTCTTGGATCCATTATATACTTTTTTGTTTAGCACTTTCATAAAATTTTCCTTCACTATATGTTGCTCTTTTGACCTCTACACATGTGATCACTTTTACTCTCATGATTTATCCTTTTGTATCCACGTACATGTCTCGTTATATGATCTTACCTAAGTTTTGCTATTAGTCTCTCAATGAAATAGTTATGTGTTATATGCATAATCTTTTATTAATGATCTTAAGTCTCCAATTATATAAAGTTTTACCTTTACCTCGACTTTCACCATTCTACTCTAATTATATTTTAACCATAAAGTTTTAACCATCTTATTTGAAATCACTCTCCCTTGTTATTCGTACTTCTATCACACATTGATTGTTAATCCACCTTGACTTGAAAAAATCTTAAGCATATCGGTTACATTCCTAAGAGCACTAGGCTATAATTAATACCTCTCAAAATGATGTTTATAATTTGTGTCCATTCGACTTCTATCCACAAATTTTTCCTTTAACTTCCTTACTTTATTTATTTTGTAAATCTTTTATTTGAAATTTGGGTCTCTAAATTCCTTCACCTGATCAATGCCTAATGACTTATATCCTCCTATTTATTCAATGAGCTCCAACTTTATTACTTTTCATAATCTCAAAATTTGATTCATATGTTGATAAGCCACTACATTCCATTTATTAGTTCTGGTTATAGCTCTACCAACACTTGATCATTGAGCTAAAAATCAATGCATCACTCCTCAATATAGTAAACTTCAACTCTTTCTCTCTCTACCTCATAGCAACATGAACCACAACTACAATTGATATAGATCATCGGGAAAGATGACACGCGACTTCCAATATCATATGAGCCCAAAAGGGTAGTTCCAAACAATGAGATGGTTCAAAGGATAAATAAAAGTCAAAGGTTGAGTAAGGATCCTTGTGCACCAATGGTAGATATGATTCACTAATGCTTCATACGAGCTCAAACTATACTTGATATGATGCAAAAGTATAGCATGAGGTTGCTAACCATTAGTCTATGCTCAATAGCTTAAATAAGAGCTCTTCAAGGTATTAGTCTTCTTTAAGAAAACATAAGCTTAAGAAGAAGTAAGGGTAAAATGTCTGCAGTTTAATATCACTATTTTCATTAATTTTGGCTATTACATTTTACAAGTATTTATATGACTCAATTAAGGCAAGTCCTATGTATATGTAATTTATAAAAAGGATCCCTACTGAAAAAGGAAAGATACAAAGTTGACAATGGTAAGGTTGTAAATAGGCAAATAGGATATTCGGTTACAAAAAGGATAGTATGGATGTTAGAAGAAGGGGTGAGTGTCAACTGTCCATTCTATGGTCCTAAAGATTCTGTTTGTTAGGTAAGACAGGTTTTAGTATATTAGGTTAGGGTTGGATGCTCGGCAGCTCAGATGTTCTAGATTGAGGAAGGGTTGGTCCAAAGGGTAGCCAATTGTTTGGTTAGCCTCGATTGGTTGGCTCAGGATCAAGGCGGCTTATCCTCGACAAAGTATTAAGTTAGTAGTAGGCGAGTTCAATGCTTAACCTTAGACGGATGTATTGAGAAGGGGTTGGCTTGGTAACAGGTCAGGCACTTCGAGAGTCTCTTTAATGAGATGGATAGTAGAGTAATTTGACAGATTAGGTTAAAGAATGCATTGTTCTTTAGAGTTCAACTCTCTTTAGATTGTTCGACAAACCATATAGGTAAGTCCTTAAGCTTAGAAGTAAGTAATTAGGCCGTGATCCCTATCATCCCCTCTAAGCTATTTGAGTTTTGGGATCAAATCTAGTTTAGTTGATTACTGCTCGTCTTCAAGGATACACAAATGGAGGTTGGCAACGATAAAGGAGTTTGAGACCCCATAGTCTTTGGGTAATTCAATCTTATAGGTATTATGATCAATCCTTTCAAGCACTATAAATGGTCTATTGTCTCTCTTGCTCTTTCTCAAACTTGGAAATTGATCTTTAATTAGGTAGATCTAGATTAAATCACCTGGCTGAAATTCTTTGCTCTTTCGTCCTTTATCTTGCCTCTTTAGCTTGATAGCAGCTCGACTCAATTGTTCTATGACCTTTTGGGACATTATCTTGATGGCCTTAGATCTCTCCACAACTGGTTGATCTTCATTTTATCTTAGAAGGGAAGCCTAATCTAGTGGAAGCTTAGGGTTGAATCTATAAGTGATCTCAAATGATGACATGCTTATGGTACTGTGGGCAGTCCTATTGTAGGCGAAATCAATTATGGGCAAGTATTGATCACAATTAGTCATGTTTTGACTAACAGTAACTCAGAGTAAAGTTCCTACTATCTTATTGACAACCTCGATTTATTTGTCCGTCTATGGATGATAGGATGTGCTAAATAACAATTTTGCTCCCATTCACTTCCATAATATCCTCTAGAAGTGTCTCATGAATTTCAGGTCTCAGTTTGAAATAATGGACCTGGGTACTCCATGGAGTTTGACAATCTCCTGTAAGAAAAGAAAAGAGATAGCTGAAGCATTGTTAGTTTTGGAATGAGGCATGAAGTGAGCCATCTTACTAAATTGGTCCTTAACTACCATGATGAAGTCCTTCCCTCGGGATGTCCTTGAAAATCCTAACATAAAGTCCATACTTAGCTTGAACCATGGCTTGGTCGGGATCGACAAAGGTAAGTATTGCCTTTGCTTGGTGATAAAATGATGTCAAGCCTTAGAAGCTTCGTACATCGACTGAATAGGTTGGCATAGGCCATTCGATAATTGCTCTTACCTTCTCATCATCAACTCATAACTACTACCACTCACAACAAATCTTAGAAAGATTACTTTAGGTCGGTAGAAGTCATATTTCTTCAGATTGGCATAAAGCTTTTAAGCTTAGAGTTTTGAAAAGACTTCTTAGAGGTGATCATAGTGAGCCTCTAAGTTAAGGCTGTAGATTAGAATGTCATTGAAATATACTACCATAAATTTCCCTATTAGTTCTTGGAGCACAGAGTTCATCAATCTCATGAATGTACTCAGTGCGTTTGATAGTCCAAAAGGCATTACAAGCCATTCGTATAATCTATTGTTAATCTTGAACATGGTCTTCTATTCATCTCCTTCTCATATTTAGATTTGATGGTTTCCAAATTTAAGATCAATCTTGGAGAATATTCTTACTCAATTCAATTCATTGAGCATGTCATCAAGCCTTGGTATAGGGTACCTATACTTGATAGTAATGCGATTGATTGCTTAGCTATCCATACATACCCTCCATGTCCTATACTTCTTTGACACTAATAGAGCTGGTACGATACATGGGCTTAAGGACTCTCGTACATACCTTCTCTTAATCAACTCATCTACTCACCTCTATAGCTCGATAGCTTATTTAGGATTTAGCCTATAAGTAGGCTTGTTTGGTAGAGTTACTCTTAGCTGCAAGTCTATTGTATGTTCAATGCCTCGGATGGGAGGTAAATCTTCTAAAAATTCACCTAGGAGTAGGTGAGCAAACTTATCTAATAGAGACTTCTCCTAAGTAGGTAACAGTTCCTCTTTTGATCTTCTTATCTCAAGTAACCTCTTGACCAGAAGATAGGTTGACTCTTTAAGATTCATCTCTCATTTTAGCTTGGCTTAGGTCATTACCAAAGCCTGTTTCTTCAAAATTTAACTTAATTAAGTCTGCATATTTTTAACTTTTTCGGTAGTCATTAGGCTTAACTTTACTGTCCTACCTTCATGCACTAAGGAACATGTCTTCTTGCATCCATTATATACTACATTCCAATCAAACATCTATGGTCATCCATGAAGAATATGGGATGCACTCATAGGTAAGACATCATATAGAACTTCATCTCGATAGTTTCCAATACTTATCAACACAATCACTTGTTTATTTACTTGTAAGGCTCTCTTGTCACTAAGTCAGTGCAATTTATGAGGCTTAGGGTAGGGACCGGTGGACCATGAATGGGGATGCTACATTAGTGTAGTTGCCACTATCAATAATCAATACACATAATGACCCATTCATCTTCCAGCCAATGTGGAACAAAATTCTCTCACTATTCGTCTTTTAGTACAAGACTCAAACTCATAACTCTCCTTAATATCATGGCTATGGGCATAAAATTACCTTCCTCACTATAAATGATCTCTTCCTCCTCAGATAGCTCAATTTTTCTAGTCTCTTTTACCTCAGTGGTCGATGTTTCTCCTTAGATCACCATAGTTCTTCTATTAGAACACTAAGCAGCCATGTGTCTAAAACCTCGGCACTTAAAGTACTTGATTTCATTCGTCTTTCTTTTTAAGCTTTAGCCTTTCTTGAACTTCCTCAGGATCTCCTTCTCTTGGTGTAAACCATGGTAAAGAACAGATAAGGCTGATTACTAGATGAGTCCGAGCTTGTAGAAAGCTCGAAAGAAAGTGATGGGGTATGTGTGAAAAGACAAATGCAAATGAAGGGTAAGCAAAAACCCATGAACAACACTATAGGATATAATGTAACAATGGAACTTCTAAGGACTTATGGTTATAATACCCCAAGATTTCGAGCCAGTTCAATAACCCTAGAATCCGAGTTTCTAAATTTAGGGCGCTGGACTAAGTTATCAGTTTTATTTCGAATTTCATAGTAAAGTTGGAAAAGTTAGATGAAATAGTTTAAGTAAAGTCAATTTCTCAAAATAACCTATATAAAAATATTAATTTGAGAAAAATGTTAATTTATCGATAAAATTAATAATCGTAAAATTCGAGTATTTAGATATAACGAGATATTAGAGATAAGTTAATTAACTTTAAAAAATAATAAATTAAATTAAATTATACATAATATACATGTATTACATGTGATATACATTATAGGTATTAAATATATACATATAATAATAATAAATTATTAAAATTAGGTAAAATAAAGTAAAATTAATAAAAAAAAATTGCATAGATGAGTTACCAAATGTTGTGTGAAGCTAGGATTAATTGCAAATGATGAGTTAACACATGCTTATGGACAAAATGACATATGGCACCTAGGGAAAAGTGAAAAATGACATGTGTAATTTACTTTTTCATGAAAAAAAAATCCAAAAGCCTATAAATAAGACCTCAAATCTCATTTACAATATTTTACAAACCTAAATACATAAGAACATAATTTTAGAAAATAAAAAAAATAGAAAAAAAATAAAATAAAAACAGAAGAAAATATATGGTCGGAATGAGTCTAAGGCGGTTTAATAGGTTATCTACAACCTAACTTAGTGGGGCTTAGTGATCTAACAGAGGGTAACCAGAGAAGCTCTTTCAACATGGTGCGGCAGCCAGATAGTGGTCGGAGGTGACTGGTTCAGGTAAACTAAAATTTTGCCTATAATTTGTTTAATTTTCTAAAAATATCAAATGTCATGTATTAATTATGAATTTTTTTTTCTAGGATTATTTTAGGTTATATTAATGTAATAATTTTATTTTAATTAAATAATTAGTGCAAATATAAGTTTCTTAAGAAAATGCTCTGTTTGGACGAAAATTGAATAAATTTTTATAAATATTAGATGATGTTGTTTCAAGCTCAATTTTTGTATGTAATAACCTAATATATATATATATATATATATGTATGTATGTATGTATTTAATTGTGGCAATAAGAAGTTTCAAAATTAAGCATGTTTACTATTTTGTATAATTATTTTGAATAAAACTGCTGGTTTTACCGAACTACTGATATAATTAGTTTTTGATGAAATTAATGAATGAGCCCTACATGTTTATACTTCTAGATGTTTATGATTATATTTGGAATATTTAATTTTTATCTCACACATGAATTTATTTATTTTCCCTAATTTTCCATAATTTCGAGTTAAAACCCCTATTTTTGTAAAAATATATAATAGTCAATTTAGTGTAATTGATGATCGATAATTAACCTACATATTTTTGTTAGTCTATAGAATTTTTTATGTAATTAATCAGGCTTGTATACTGTTTATTTCGTATTTTCCTAATATAAGCTTATATATTGGCTTAATATGTAATATAGTAATTATTATTAGTAAGATACTTCTCAAATTACATAAAACAAACACTTTGGGGTATAATAAGTGTTGTTGGACAAGTATGGAAAGTATAATTTTTAGAGTTTTTAGTTCAATACTAAAGCTTACTTAGGTTAATTTCGGAGTTAGAATAGCATACGGTCGAGTGTAATACGAAAGGGATATTTTTGGGTTTTTCAAAGTATTGATCAATCTTGTTTCTTAATATATATTAATAGTACTCAAATTACAATCGTGACGATATAAAGTTTACTGAAATCGGATAAGAAATGAGTAAGATATGATCAAATGAAGTTTAAAAATGTGGAAATAAAAGATTATAATAATTCGAGTTCAACCTACACTTAATTTGAAGACTATGTCATATTTTCATAGGTGTGATGAGTAAGGAAGGACTACGTCATGAAGTTTAGGATTTTGCACTATTACTAAGCTTAGGTAAGTAGATCTAACCCATGTTTGGAGTAGATATATCGCTACTCATAACACTGTATGCTGTTTGATGCTATGTTGATTGAATATGGGTATATCTTAGGTGAATTGATATGCTAATATAGTAGATGCTGATGTGTTGATTTTGAATGGTAGTAACTGTATTCTAGTTAAACTGTTATGTTACCATGTTGAGTGATGATTTGTGCTTACAAATAATTGTGCTAATCAAAGAAGTTGAGTGATTGCTAACTCAATCTTTTAGGTATTCACCTAAGTGAACCCTATGTAAGATATTAGAATTCCATTAGGGAGAGTTCAAAAACTAGAATCAGGTCACTAGGTTGAATAAAATTAGGAGATTGATAATGCTGACTAATATTCTTGAGTTGCTATTGTATATTATGACATGACATGGCACAAAAAGGGACTTATAAGTCAAAACTTTTAGAATGAGGCTTTCAAATGATCATGGAAAAAGCATGGCTTTATGAACTCAGTTTTTGGAAGCATATAGATTGCATTGCCTAAGCATTGTGACTATTTTGATAGTCAAATTTGGTAGACTACAGTGTGTAGTCTAATTTGACAGTATTGCCACTTTGATTTGATAGACTACAATATGTGTTCTTATTTGGTGGTGTTGTTGCTTTAATTTGTTGAACTATAGTATGTAGTCTAATTTTGTAAAGTTGGGGCTCCTACTTCAAGGCAGCTCCTTGTTGCCCTTTTTGAAAATGGTAGACTACAGTATGTAGTCTAATTTGGTAGGGATCCTACTCCCAAGCAACTCCTTATTGCTCTAGGTTTCTAGACCTTATATCCAGATGCCTAGTTATATCGACTAATTGGAAGAAGTTTAGAAGGCATAAGATATCAGTACCGATACATGCTACGTACATGAGCATAGCAGCTGCATTGTTGGCAGTAAGTGCCCAATTAGGCGAATGTATATGTGAAGTTGAACTTATGAGTTATGATTGAAATGTTTTAGTTGTGATATGTAGTATTGTCTATCATATTGTTTATATTATGTTGTTTGTTATCTACTCTCACTCAGCTTCAGTAGTTAAGGGGATAAAATGTTTTATCCTCAAGTTAACTGTATCATGAAGGGCTTAACACTAAGGGGGGATATATATACTAAGAGTGTAAGTTGGAGTTAGCAACTTTTGTATGGAGCTTATACTAAGTTAGGAATCCCATTACTGTGAAGATGATAAAGGAAAAAAAAACAAGATGGTTCATGTTTTGATGTAAATATTTTGTTGTACACATAAGTTGTAATAGGAAATCCAGTTGAACTCTGATGTAGAAGCCCCTTTATTATATAAACAATATTGTCTTTTGATGAATGAGTAGGTTGAGTTAAGTTTTCAACAAGTATTCCTTTGTGATGGTGCATCCTGTGCTATGCTGGGATGTGATAATGGAACAATCTGATGTAACGTATGAATCGATGAGGTGAGGTTACTCACAACTTAACCTTGCTCAAGGGTTAAGAAAAGAGTGATGTCAAGAGTAAAAAAGTAGTGCTTACGCAAGGAAGACAATACAAAAAGTATCATTGATAATCTCATTCTCCTTTACAGCTACAAGTACAGGAGTATTTATACCCATAAGTTAGGGTAACTTACCTAAAAGAGAAAAGACAAAAGACAAAAGGGCATTTCCTAAGGAAATAATATAAAAGATACAAAAGGGTAAAAATGAATATATAAGGAAAACAATCATTAATACCATAGTTTCTACACATGATTCTGTATACGTGGCGATGTTGTATTGGTGATGCCATTGGAAGATGTGGACAAAAAGGTATAAATAGCTTGCTTATCAGAGCAGGAGTGGCTTAGTCAGCCCAGATTCTTTCTCTCGGTATCTCGGTAAGGGTATGGCTAAGTAAGTAATTAGTCAGGTAAGTGTGAGAATAAAGATGGGCTATTGTCTCGACCATTCACTTCTCAACACACAACATGCAAGAAATAGGTAGTCATTTGGCTTGGTAAGAAGAAAGGATTGGTAAGGAGATACTCGGCCTTCACATGAGTCAATAAGAACAGGAAGATTCGTCTTGTTAATCCCTATAGTCCTCGGGCTTAGCTACAGGTCAGTAGTTTAGTAGCTTGATTCCCATAATTCCCTTTAGGTTGTTTTGGATTTGGGATCAAATCCAAATGGTCTTTGTTCAGCTTTCCATCAAGGTAATACAGACAAAGGTCGACAACGTTGAAGGTGTCAAAAACCACATAGTCCTTGGGTAACTCCAATTTGAAGGTATTATCATTAATATTTTAGAGGATTCTAAAAGGTCCTTCAGCTCTTGTAGATAATTTGTTCCTCCTCTTGTTCGAGAACCATTTTTTGTTGAGGTACAACTAAACCAAGTCTCCTAACTGGAATTGTTTAGCTATCCTACCCTTGGTCTTCTCTCACATTCTTCTAGTAGCTTGGTCGATGGGCTAAGTGACTTTGTCATAGATGTGTTGGAGAGATTATGCTCGAGCTCTTACATCAAGGTCCTCTTGTGTGGGTACAGGTACAGAGGTATGGTCGAGGGACAACTTAGGATTAAAACTATAGACCACTTCGAAGGGTGTTTGCTTAGTGGTGCCATACACTGTATGGTTGTAAGCGAATTCGACCACAGGTAAGTAAACATCCCAATCAACCAAGTTCTTTCCTACTATAGCTTAGAGTAGCAATCCCAAAGTGCAATTAACTACCTCTATTTAGCAATCAGTTTGAGGATGACAAGAAGTACTAAATAGTAGTTTTGTTCCTGTTTGATGCCACAAGGTCTTCCAGAAATGGCTTAAGAACTTTGGCTCTTTGTTGGAGACTACACTTTTCGATACGCCGTATAACCGCACAATCTCCTACAAGAAAAGTGAAGCAATAGTTGAAGTGTCATTAGTTTTTGAGTAAGACATGAAGTGTGCCATTTTGTTGAAATGATCTATGATGGCCATTATAGAATCTTTGCCTTAGATAGCTCATGGTAGTTCAAGAACAAAGTTGTTGGTCCCGCATAAGATGTCAAGGGAGTGGGTTGAATTGATATCTTTCAACTTTTGAAAACTTTTCCATATAAGAAAAATAAAATTACTCCTCTTAACAACTTATAATGGTGAATAGTGATAATTTAATGATTTAATGCACAATAGATAATAAACCAAATTAAAAGAGTGTAAGGAAGGAGAAAATTAAGCAAAGATTTTATAAAGCTTTATTCTTCTACCTACTGCTCTCTTCCAACTCTACTGTTGGGGACCCGGTTTACTTTACCAGTGCCGTTCCACTTGATCCACTAAAACAAATCACAAACAAATTACAAGCATTTGTCATAATGACTTTACAACATTCTACTTTGCCTATTTAGCCTCTCTATAATTTAGGCTAATACAGATCTATAGAGTACAAACTATCTTTTCTCTACAATATAGTATAGAGATCACAAGTGAGAACAAAAGTACAAGTCTCAAATAATTTTTCACTTCAAAGAAATAACACTTGTTGTAGAACTTTGATTCAGTGCAGCTCTCTAAAGAAGTATCCGAAGAACTTTCTAAAGCCTTTCAGAAGGTAAAAACTGATCAAGAATTTTTTATGCAACTATAGTATTTTTTCAGAGTTGTGTCCCGACATTTTGAATCCTTTCTCTTTTTATATTGATTTTTTCCAACGGCTAAAAAATCTGAAAATTATCTTTACTTTCATAATTATCCAATCGTTAGAAGGCAAAGGATAGTCCTTGGAAATTTTCGAGAGAAGATCTCGGTTATTTGAAAATTCAAAACTAGTTCTCCTTATCTTGTTTAGATCAGATATTCATCAATTCATAATCACTAGATAAGCTTTGAATTGAATTTAAAAAGATCAGCTTTCATTAGCTATTTTCGGATAAGCCTTGTGTTCAAAATTTGAAATCCCACAAATTGAATCAACCTTATCCTTATCCAAGATTGTGTATATCTTGATTTATTCAAATATATTTTCGCTTAAAAATAATCCTCATGGATCTTAACTCTATCTTTAGTGAAACGGGATTAAGTGTATTATCTTAATACACCCAACCTAGTAGAGCTAGGCCTTAATTAATTTGAATATGATTTAAAGTTGTTTTTAACGTCATACTTTTAGAGTTACCTTCTAAACAACCTTCTAAAGCATATCAGTATTTTGTTTTTGAAGTTTCTAAATAAGCTTCTAAAGTACTGTACCAATTCTTCTTATAAAAGCTTTTGAAATACTTTCTAAAAGAATTTCAAGATATTCTCTTTTTCAGTCAAGTCAGACCTTCTGAACAAGCTTTTGAATACAACTTAGTTTTGCAAAATTAAACTTTCTGAGAATCCTTTTGAATACCTACATACTTGCTAATTCATTAGTGTTCTTTTCTTTTTGTTATCGTCAAAATCCATGAAAGATATCTAACAAAAGTCTATGCTCAATTCAATCTATAGTTTCATCGGAATAGGTAAGGGCATTGCTTTCTCTTGCTCAACTCGGGACTTAGCCTTCTTGCATATGATACAGTTGTCAATAATTTAGTACACATCTCTCCTCATCCTTAGCTAGAAGAATTGAAAATTCAACAGTTCACAGGTCCTTCTTTCTCTAAAATGTCTGGAGAGTCCTCTACCATAGGCTTCCCTGATCAATAGTTTTGTAGTAAATAGGTCGGTACGCATAATTGTCCACCTCGGAAC
Source organism: Lumnitzera littorea (assembly GCA_024138015.1). Lineage (NCBI taxonomy): Eukaryota > Viridiplantae > Streptophyta > Magnoliopsida > Myrtales > Combretaceae > Lumnitzera > Lumnitzera littorea. Next base: position 71,170,749 of record JAMXBB010000012.1, on the reverse strand, counting down.
AAGTAACCATCCACTACATGATACTCAACCATTGTCCTTTCGTCAATGCATTGCATGATTATGGCTCTAAGGTATGGATCCTTAAAATACTGCTTTTTGATACTTGCAAATCCAAACAGCTTGATCTGCAGTTCGGTTAAAAGCGTTGTAGACATCTCTTTTTTGCCCCCTCTTGTTTTTAGAATAAGTTAAGGAGTCTTAAATTAGAAAAAATACAAAAAAGTAGAAAAATAAGAAAATCCAAAAATATGAATTTCAAGAAAATACAAAAAAATAAGAAATTAAAGAAAACCCCCAAAATAAGAGATTTAAGAAAAAATACAAAAAATAGGAAAATAGGAAAAAACACAAAAAATAAGAAATTTAGAAAAAATACAAAAAACTAGTAAAATTTAGAAAAAGTATACAAAAAATTTGAAAAGTCACATAAAATAGAAAAAAATTAAAAAATAGGGGATTTAGAAAATTATCTTTTTTAAGTAGTTTGAATACAATAGATTTTTAATAAATTTAAAATAAGGGACCGTTGGACCTAAGCTTAGATTTAAATTTAACATAAACTGACTTAGTTTAATTATACATATGAATAAGGCACTAGTTAATGACCTAATAGATAAGCACATGAATAAGGCATTGGGTTTAGTTAAAGATTGAAGGTTTGAAACTCACAAGAGCCATGAGGGTAACTTTTTGCCTTTTTCTTTTTTCAAGCTTTACGTGTAGCTACATGTCAAGGCCTCATAGGGCTACGTATCTAATTGCAACACGCGGTGCTTTATGATTGGCCGCGACAACATACTTTCTTTCCCTCCATTTCCCCCCTTGCCCCTTTCCTTATTCTTTCCTTCTCTTTCTTTTTTTTTTTTTTTTTTATCAAAAAACATAACAACATAGTATAAGGCAAGGGGAGGCTCGATTCTCATTTTAGGGGTAGAAGGGGGAATTATTTTTCAAAAAACATACACACATACATACAGTGCATAAGGAGGGGACCTATAGATCATATATCTTCTCTCTCTCTCTCTAAACAGGCATCTCTCTCTCTCTGGTTCCATTCTCTTTATCTCTTAAATACATGCAACCATTCAGCCTCCACCCTCAAACTCATAACCCCCGCATCATTTCACCAATCTCCACCCCCTCTCTTTCTCAACAAATTCCCTCTTTCTCCTTCTCAACCCTCGAATACAACACGTACAACTCACCCTCACTCTAGGCCAACACTCTACTACATAACGCATGCACATACAAAACCAATAGTAAACACCTATCTGAAAACTCCCCACTGACTCTCTCAAACTCGCTCTCTTTGTCAATTTTCTCACCCTTAGACTCTTTTACTCTCGGTCTACTCTCTCCCTCCACTACACACTCTCTCTATCCATCATTTCTTTTGGCCTCCTTTCGTTTACTACATGACTGCAACTACTCCTTAACCCAATCAAAGACCTCGATACGCTACTCACTCAAGCCAGCAACAGTTCATGGCCTAAGCTACCGTCAGCGTAACAGCAAAGCTATCCAACACTAATCCAAACTCTAACCTCCAATCTCTTCACCGACTTTGATCCAAAGTTAGAAAATCCGAACTACCCCAAATACATGCCATTTGAACCACCATACGATACTACCTACTGACCTACTCTCTCTCTCTCCCTTAATCGAAACCCATAGCCAACAATAGCATCCCACATTAAACCATTCTTGCATATGAACATACGAACCCTACCATAATGAACACCACCAGTCACTACTGATGGTCGAGTTAAGCCGCAGTGCCATTCTTGGACCCCCAAAGTCTAATACCAAATTCACAAAACCACTTTCACCCACTTGAAAATCTCCTTGAAATCACTAAAAACACCCCCTCGTTCACCGTTATAGGAGCTCCAATCAATCCAACCCGTAGAGCTCCAGTTCAATCTACAACTTACATCCAAACTCGTGCTCTAGATCCAACCCAACCTACGACTTGCATACTCCTTCAAAGTCTAACCCTTTCTTATTCTTCTTTTTTGTTTTTTAGTTGTTTTATTTTTTATTTGATTCAGTGTTTTTGTTTTTTAATATTGTAAATGTAATAAATAAAAATAAAAGAAAAAAAAAGAAAAAGAAGAGAAAAAAGTAAAGTAGTTTGTTTATTTAGTCTAATAGATAGATTAAAAATAAAAAATAAATAAATAAACAATAAAATAAAATAATGATAAAAAAAATAAAGTCACCATATCACTCAGAAAAATTATTATTATTATTTTTTTAAATAAATAAAAGTAATTTATTATTTTTTAAAATTAGGACCCTATTTAGAATTTCTCAAAAATAAAATCCAATTTAGGACCTTTTAGGAAATTTCTTCAAATAAATCAAAATAGGTAAAAACATAAACCCGATTGATTTTCAAAAAATTAAAATCAATCAACTCGCTAGTTTTTAATAAACGAACTATGGAAGTCTAATCTTAAATAGCGGGTATGTAAGTACCTGTACGTCAATACCGGACGACTTAAAATATGGAAACTTTTATTTTTTTCTACTATTAGATATTCATGTAAATTGATTAATTTTAGTTACATGTAATATGATTAGCTGTTTAGGAATTGAAAAAGAGTATATTTGAAACACAAAGTTAAATTCGGGAAATTAAAAAGTGGTACCTATTTAGGGTTTAATAAATTAATCCTCGAATCTAGATTCTGGTTTTTAAGAAAATTTATTTTATAAATTGGTTTTTTAATCGATAGATCGGTAGCTAAGTTATAAGCAATTGACCCAATTGATTATAATTTAACTATTTTTCCTGACTCTAGTTAAGTAGTGACTCTAATACTTTTTCAAATTAAAAAAAAAAACGATTTTTTTTAAACCCTAGTCAAGGGTTAGTACTAAACGGATTAGGGTTTAATATTAATCGATTTAAAGACAATATAATTTGAAAAGAATCGAGAGGTGAAAAACCAGGCTTGATAAGCGCATGTCGCCTTAAAAGAGCATGCAACTATATTGCTCTTTCCCTACTTGTATTTAATCACAAAATTGAATACTTTAAGGAATTCAACCCATCTAGTTTGCCACTTTGATAACTTTATCTGACTTTGAAGGTTCCTCATCGATTCATGGTCATATATATGACAAATTCTATCTACAATAAATAGTGTTGCCACACTTGCAGTGCTTGGATCAGTGCCAAGAGCTCCTTGTTATACACGGAGTAATTTAACTGTAGCCCTTTGAGCTTCCCACTATAAAAGGCAATTGGTCAGCCCTCCTACATTAGAACAATGCCTATTCCAATGCTTGATGCATCATATTCCAGCTCAAAAATTTTCTTGAAGTTTGGTAGAACCAATACCGAGGTGGAGTTCAACCTTTCTTTTACCTTAGAGGCAAAGTTCAACCTTTCTTTTTCCTTAGTAAAGCTCCTCTCCTCCCTTTCTTCCCATTGAAAATCGATGTTCTTCTTTGTAAGCTTAATAAGAGGCGTAGTGAGGGTACTGAAATTATTGATGAATCATCTATAAGATGAAGCTAGTCTGTGGAAACTTCTCACGTTAGCATAAGTTAGGAGTCAACGACTCTAAAATTGGTTGGATCTTTTCGTCATCTATTCATAAGCCTCCTCTACTGACTACGTAGCCTAAGAATACCACTTCCTCTTAGCAAAAGCAACATTTCTTCAGATTGCCAAATAGTCTCTCGGTACAGAGGATATCCAATACTTATTAGAGATGCTCGTAGTAACTTAGCATGTCAGCCTTATAAACTATTATGTTGTCAAAACACACTACGACACATTTTCCAATCAGATGTCTTAACACATGGTTCATTAATCACATGAAAGTGCTCAAGGCATTCGACAAGCTGAATGGCATGACCATCCACTCGTAGAGTCCATGCCAAGTTTTAAATGTAGTCTTCCATTCGTAAACTAGCCTCATGTGGATTTGATGGTAGCCAGGCTTCAAGTCAATCTTACTGAAGACCTTAGCTGCATTTGACTCATCCAATATGTCTTCTAACCTAAGGATTGGATATCTATATTTGATCATGGTCTTATTGATAGCTCGGTTATCAACAAACATTTGCCAGGTTCCATCCTTTCTTGGCATTAGAAGCGCCGACACAGTGCAAAGGCTGAGACTTTCTTGGACGTATTCTCTCTTTAGTGACTCATTGACTAAACGTTGTAGCTCATAAACCTACTCGAGATTCATCCAATAGGTTGGCTTATTCGGCAGTGTAGCACTGGATACTAAGTTAATGCAGTGCTTTATGCTTCGAGTTGGGGGTAACCCCTCAGGTAATTGTTCTGGGAATTGGTCGGCGTACTCATCAACCAACTTTATGATTTCTTGGGGTAGTTCACCTCGCTCCTTCATTTCTAATAAGTGCCTAACCAACATGAGGGTCGACTTGTTAGTATTGATGGTCTCTCGGAGCTGGGCTATACTCATCACCAAATCTTTACATGATCCACAGGCAAGTTTTGTTTGCAATTTATTAACTTCTCTTTGCAGCATTGGGTTTAATGTGATCTTCTAGTCATCCTTCTCGAACATGTATGTATTCTTATAGCCATCCTGGATAACCCTCCTATTAAATAGCCATGGTTTACCTAGCAATACATGGGAAGCACACATGGGTAATACGTCACAGAGAATCTGATTTGAGTAATTCCTTATAGTGATTGGCAATAGTATTTACCGAATGACATATAGTGCTCCTTTCTCACTCAACTAGTGCAATTTGTATGGCTTTGGATGTGCAATAGTCAGTCACTTCAATTTTAAAATAAGATCAATTGATGCCACATTGGTACAGCTTCCATTATCCATGATGAAGGCATACACTTAATCAGTCACCTTACAAGTGATATGAAGCAAATTCTCTCTCTATTCATCCTCTTTTGAGGGTTCCATATTCATAGTATGTTTGACAACCATAAGTAACTAGTTTAAGTCCTTAGCAAGTACATCCTCCTCAATTAGTTCTTTCTCGATAAGGACCTCTTCTTCCTTGGGTTCCTCATCTATACCATCTATTTCTAGCTTCAGGATGTCTTCCTTAATGACTATTGTCCTTCGGTTTGGGTACTAATCAGCTATATGTCCGAATCCTTAGCACTTGAAGCATTTGATCTAGCTTGTCTTCCTACTGGACCCCTACCCCTTCTCATAAGTTCGGGTCGGCACTTCAATGTTGGGTCAGCCTCTCTAATTGGCTTGGTACTCGACTAAGCTTAGTGATTTGCTTATCTAGGTCGACTAATCGGTATCTTTGTCGATACTTAATTCTTTCTTTACCTTTCTACTCGTTGGGCTATTCTGATGGTTTCATCTATTGTAGTAAAGTGTTTAAGTTCCATAATGTCTCGAATATCACCTCTTAATCCATTGATGAATCTTGAGATTGTTTCAGTCGGTGGTTCCTCTACCTCACAATGGATCATAAGCATTTGAAATTCTTGAACTACTAGCCAACAGTTTGGCCTCCTTGTCTCAACTCCTAAAGCTAAGTGAAAGTATCTAAAATATAAGTTTCCAACACAAATCTCTTTTTGAGTATTCTCTTTATCTCAAGCCAAGTATTAATCTCTTGGTAACCCTCTTGTCTCCTCATCGCCAGGAAATTCTTCCACTACATGGCAGCATATTCGGAGAACTCAATAGTAGCAGTTCTTACCTTATCATAATCCTCATATTCATAATAGTAAAAAACATGCTCCACCTTCTCTTCCCATTCCAGATATTCGTCAACATTCCTATATTTATTGAAACTTGAAATCTGAAACTTCACATGGTCAAATGCTCTGGGCACTCTAGCTCGTTCCTCTTCAAAATACATGATGGGAATCTAGCTATTGGACCATTGACCCGAAGTTGAGCCCGAGGATTAGAAGGTCTAGCATGATAGATCCTCTTATCCCACCTGACTCCTATTAAGGTTAAGTATCTCTTTATCGACTTGTTCTGCATGCCGAGCTGAATGACTCCCTATTTCTTGTAGATAGAGTATCGAGAAGCAAAAGCTCGAGATAGCAAACAACCTTCACTCATACCTGACCAAAAACTCACTTGGCATCATCCTTGCCGATATGATGAGAGAGATGCTCCGAACTGATGAGGCTACCCCTACTCGGACAAACTAATTTACTATACTTTTTGTCTATATTTTCCCATAGCCTCACTAATTAAGCATTGCCACATGTACAAAACCATGTGTAGAATCTGTTACACTAATCATTATTTTTCTTGAAAATTCATTTTTACCCTTTTGTATTCTTGTCCATTACTTTAGGGTGATAACCTTTTTGTCTTTTCCCTTTCAGTAAATTGCCCTAACTCATGAGTATAAATACCTTTCTAATTGTAGTTGTAGGAGATCATCACTAATATACACTAATAATTATTTTCCTTATGTAAATACTATTTGTTTACTCTCGGCATTACTCTTATCTTAACCCTTAAGCAAGACTAGGTAGTGAGTAACCTTATCAGATCAATTTGTATGTCATATCGAATTGTACCGTGAGTCCTTGGAACTTTCATTAGTCTGTCATATCCTTTAGAGGTGTTCGTGGGTTTTGCTTACTATTTCATTTACACTTGTCCTTTTTCGCATCTTTTCCCGTTGACTCTTTCGAGCTTTCTAGAAGTTTGGACCCATCCAACGACTGACTTTGTCTATTCTTGGTCATGGTTCACATCATCTTAGTATCAAAGGGGAGGTTTCATGTGAACTATAGTTGGTTTTTGAAATTCTATTGTATTTTGTTTTACGTGTATGGGATTAAGCAAGTTACTGTGTTCATATTAATTGCTGTGTTTGCTTGTTGTTAATTTTCTAGTTTATGGAAGCACTTGTTTAAGTCTTGAATCAACAAAGAAAACGACTGACCAAAGTGTAAACATCAGTGTTGGAGATGATAGTAAAGTTGTCCCCCTTGGATGACAATCACAAGGGATCCCTAAAAGCACTGATGAGAGATTTGATGAGGTGGCTAACCTCTTGCTGGATATGACCCGAGCTTTTCATGCACTATCTTGCTGACCCATTAAGGCCGTGCAAAACACTCCACAAGTTGCTTAACCTGTTAAAGTTCAAAACCCAGCTCAACTCGTTCAAGGTAGAGGAGTAGGTAGATAAGTAAGGAGAAGGATTGATCTGGTAAACCTAGGAGAGGAGGAAGAAAAGGAGTATTTTGAAGAAGAACATGTATGAGTCCCCAGAGTACCCGACCAAGTGAAGCTTCGAATTCTGATTTTCAATGGATCTGGGAATGTTGATGAATATCTAGAGTGGGAAGAGAAGGTGGAACATATGTTTGATTATTATCAATATGAGGATTACGAGAAAGTGAGAACTGCTGCAATTGAGTTCTCCGGACATGCTACCATGTAGTGGAAGAATTTTCAGATGATGAGGAGACGAGAGGGCTATCGAGAGATTAATACTTGGCTTGAGATGAAGAGAATACTTCGAAACAGGTTCATGCCAGAAACTTATCTTCAAGACACATTCACTCAACTTCAAGAGCTAAGACAAGGAGGTTAGATTGTTAACGAGTATGTTCAAGAATTTCAAATGCTTACGATTTGTTGCAAAGTTGAGGAACCACTAGCTCTAACAGTATCAAGATTCATTATTGAGTTGAGAGGCGACATTTGAGACATTGTGGAACTCCAACAAGTAAGTCATTAGGCTTAGTTGAGTACGGAGCCAAGTAGGAAGATGGATATTCGTACTAAGTAGAAAGGCTGACTTGATGTTGAAGTGCCAACTTGAACTTATGAGAAGGGGCAAGGGTCTGGTAGAAAGATGAGCCAAATCAAGTACTTTAAATGCCAAGGGTTTAGACACATGGTTGCTAAGTGCCCGAATTGACAGACAATGGACATCAAGGGAGACATCCCGAGGTTAAAGGTAGACAGTATAGACGAGGAACCTAAGGAGGAGGAGATCCCTGCCGAGAAAGGAGATGCCGAGAAAGAACTTATTGAAGAAGATGTGTTGGCCAAGGACTTAGACCAATTGATGGTTGTCCAATGCACAATTAATATGGAACCTTCACGAGAGGAGGAATAGAGGGAGAATCTGTTTCATACCACCTATATGGTGAATAATCAAGTGTGTACCCTCATTGTAGATAGTGGAAGTTGCACCAATGTAACATCAGCCGATCTTATCTCAAAGTTGAAGTTGTCAACTCTTGTACATCCGAAGCCATACGAGTTGCACTAGTTAAGTGAGAAAAGAGCACTACATGTCACTTGGCAAATACTACTATCGATTACTATAGGGAATTACTTTGACTACATTCTTTGCAATGTACTACCGATGTGCACTTCCTACGTATTGCTAGGTAGGCTATGGTTGTTTGATAAGAGAGTTATCCATGATGACTATAGAAGTACATACATGTTCAAGCAGGATGATTGAAAGATAACACTAAACTTGATGCCGTTGAGAGAAGTTAATAAATTGCAGAAAAAACTTGCAGATCAAAGAAGGCTCTGGTGATGAGTAAATCCGAGCTCCAAGCAGCCATCAATGTTGATGAGCTAACCCTTTTGTTGGTCAAGCGACTATTAAAAATGAAGAAGTAGGGTAAATTACCCTAGGAAATCCAAGAGTTGCTAGATGATTATATCGACCTGTTCCTAAAGTAGTTACTAAAAAGGTTGCCCTCAACTTAAGGCATAAAGTATGCATTGACTTAGTACCTGGCACCCTATTGTCAAATAAGCCAGCCTATCGAATGAATCTTAAGCAGGCTTTTGAGCTCCAATGACAAGTCAATGAGTTACCTGAAAGAGGCTATGTTAGAGAAAGTCTCAACCCTTACGATGTACCTCCACTTCTAATGCTGAAGAAGGATGAAACTTGACTGATGTGTGTAGATAGCCGAGTTGTAAACAAGATGACGATCAAATACAGACATCCGATCTTGAGGCTAGAAGACATGTTACATGAACTAAGTGGAGCTAAGATTTTCAACAAGATTGATCTTAAATCTGGTTATCATCAAATCCGCATGAGGCTAGGTGATGAGTGGAAAACGGTGTTCAAGACTTGACATAGATTGTATGAATGGATGGTCGTGCCCTTTGAATTATCGAATGCCTTGAGCACTTTCATGAGACTAATGAACCATGTATTGAGACATCTCATAGGGAAGTATGTCGTAGTGTACTTTGATGACATCTTGGTCTACAGTGCTAACATGCCGAGTCACTATGAACACTTACGTGCTATTTTGGATATCCTCCGTACTAAGAGACTATTTGATAATCTAAAGAAATGTTGCTTTTGCTAGGAGGAAGTAATATTCTTAGGCTATGTAGTTAGTGGAGGAGGCTTGCTAGTAGATGATGAGAAGATCTGAGTAGTTGTTGAGTGGCTGACTCCTACTACTTATGCTAACATAAGAAGTTTCTATGGATTGGCTTCATTCTATAGGCGATTCATTAGGAATTTCAACACCCTCACTACACCACTTACTCTTCCAATAAGGAGAAAGGGAGGAGAGGAGCTTTGCCATGATAAAAGAAAGATTTACCTCTACCCCAATGTTAGTTCTTCCTGACTTGAAGAAAGTATTTGAGCTGGAGTATGACGCATCAGGTGTTGGAATAGGTGTTGTTTTGATGCAAGAAGGCTAACCGATTGCCTTCCATAGCAAGAAGCTTAGAGAACTACAGTTGAATTACTCCGTATATGACAAAGAACTCTTGGCACTGATTCGAGCACTACAAGTATGGCAACACTATTTATTGCAAAGAGAATTTGGTATATATACTAACCATAAGGCATTGAGGTACCTCTAAAGTTAGACCAAGTTATCAAAGCAATAGGTGAGATGGTTTGAATTCCTTGAGGGATTCAATTTTGTAATAAATATAAGCAAGGAAAGAGTAATGTTGTTGTAGATGCTCTTTCAATAAAATATATGCTTTTATCTGAACTGCAGACTAAACTATTTGGGTTTGCAAGTATCAAAGAACAGTATTATGAAGATCTACATTTCGAACCCATAATTTCGTGTTGCATCGATGGAAGGATAGTGGACAAGTATCATGTGGAGGATGGCTACTTGTTTTGAGGTAGAAAATTATGCGTATCAACTTGTTCCCTAAGGGAATCTACTAATCAGGGAAGTCTACAGTAGAGGACTCTTTAGACATTTTGGAGAAAGGAAAACCTATAACATGTTGAATGGTAGATTCTTTTAGTTAAGAATGAGGAGAGATGTACTCTAAGTTGTCGAAAGTTGTACCGTATGCAAGAAAGCCAAGTACCAAGCCGAGCAAGGGAAAGTAATGTTTTTGCCTATCTAGATGAAGCCATGGACTGAATTGATCATGGACTTTGTTCTCGGACTGCCACGAACTATCAAGGCATAGCCTCTATAATGGCCGTTGTAGATTGATTTAGCAAAATGGCACACTTCGTGCCCTGCTCCAAAACTAACAATGCTTTAGCTATTACTTCTCTTTTCTTCTAAGAGATTGTATAGATATACAGCGTATCAGGAAGTGTAGTCTCCAATAGAGACCTGAAGTTTTTGAGCCATTTCTGGAGGACCTTATGGCATTGGATGGGGACCAAACTACTGTTCAATACTTCCTGTCACCCTTAAACTGATGGCTAAACAAAAGTGGTTAATCGTAATTTGGGATCACTGCTCTGAGCTACAATGAGCAAGAACTTGGCTGACTAGGACTGTCAGGACCCTAAAGGGGGCCTAGTAGGATTAACTAAAATTTTCATAACATGTGTGCACCCATGATATGAAAATCGTCTTGCAAGTCAGAGATTGCAAGACTCTATATAAAAATCACTAAGATTAATGATTTTCAAGTAATTAATTTATTGTACATGACATAATATATAATTATAAATAACTATGGATATTCGATATCCCACAGTTCCTCAGAACCGCAGAGAATCAGTATCCCCTACCAAATAATAAGACAGGATTACCAACTTTATAAAACTACAAGAAGAATTAAATGATATCAAACTCTAACATGTGAATATTTTCTACAAAGAGTGTTTATGTATCGTCTATAAAAATCTCAACTAATTCTAACACTAATGTACATATCTTCATCTCGCCCTCAGCACTCGAGACTTATCCCAATCCCATTGTATGTAAACTTGCAAAAGAAACTAAGGGGGAATGAGCATAAAGCAGCTCAGTGAGTTCATTCCTCACCACCACCGGTCAAGCAAGTTTTCACACATTATTATCACACATGCAAGCAAGCTATCTACATACATAATGAATGCAGGCGTGATGAATGCAAGCAACACATCCATAGGAGTCCGGAACTATGGAAGGTGTAGAATTACGTCGTCCACACTTCGATTATCCCCTGTACTTACCCGCAGAGGGCACCTCAACTTACCTGCAGAGGCTACCTAGGGGCACCACCCCACTAGGCAAAACTCGACTATTACCCTAGCCGAGAAAAGAATTTCAATCCAAATAGGGGGAGTCCGAACTAGGACTATCCACCCTCCAAGGCCACTCGGGCACAAACATGCGAGTCCTCTCGCAACCAAAAATAACCAAGGCCTTTCAGGCACAATAAAGCGAGTCCTCTCGCTATCAATTGGAGAACCCATGCTAGCTTTGCCTTTACGTTAAAAATACTATTTATGGCTTCACAAGTCCTTACAGTGATCATGCAAAAATTTGTTTAAGGTTAGAAAAGCTTTTGCCAAAAATACTTTTCTTAAGATTTTTGCAAGGCTAACACTCTCCATTCATACCTTTACCAAGTCATAGACATGCGACGAGTAGAACCAATTATTTGGGTCAGACATTTATATTTAACAACTTAAAAAGGTGATCACACAGATGATGGCATACAAACAGAACAATCATTCAAACATTCAAGCAATAGCAAACAACAAAACATCATACAAATAACACACACAAGCAAGTAGCAGGTCATCAGAATTCCCTCACCTGAATTATTGCTCATTCTCCAAGCCTTTAGGGTTTCCAAGACTCGATATCGAACGCCTAAATCAAAATGGTAAACCTTATAAGTGTTCTGAGAATTTAGACTCCTTAGTCAACTAAAAGTCTATTGTAGTTTATCTAGTTTTCTCCAATATAACCCGTGTTTAGTGTGTATAGGGTTACCATACCCCATGAGATTAATAGTATCTATTTTCTTATATTAGTAAGGTATGAGGCTTCCTTTATGTATTTTGTAATCTTTTTGTTCTGATTCCGATATTTGCGAACTTATAGTCGTTTTTCATCGTTTTCGGACGCACGTTCATACGGTAATGTCTGTTTTGGACGTTAAGACCCGTGTTTTATATTATGAACTAATTTTATAGAAATTTTTAGCTATAATACTTAAGTATTGCTATTACTTATATTTATAACCTTTATTCCCTAAATTCTTATAATTAAGGGATTTACTTTATCATTACTAATTCATGTACTGATTTAGGTATAATCTAGTTTACAAGGTGTATTATGATTTACTACTTTTAGTATCTAATTACCTACATTTTCTTATTTTTCTCATTTTCTAAACTTATGTTTATGTCATTGCTTGCATCATCTTTCCTTTATGCCTTCATATGCTTATGTCATCTTTTCTTTATGTCCTCATATGCCTATGTCATCATCTACCTCATCATTTGATTACATAAGCATTACATCATGCTTATGTCACATGTACATGTCTTATGTACATTTATTTCTTACTTTATACTTATGTCTTATACTTATACTTATGTACATATACCTTATACATACATATACTTATACATCTACATATACTTATACCATATTTATACATGTATTTCTACTCATATACCTATACGGTTGAATATGTATTTTTATACTAAAATTTCGTATACCAAAATTTCCCTTAAGAAAATCCTCTCAATTTTCATCTTTTTGCATTTCCATGTATGTAGTTAGTATAGTATATATATATATAGTTAGATATGGTCTTAAATTAGGTTATGTACATGATACATACTTATGTATAAAGGTTCATATACTTGTATTCCTTTGGTATTTTTTTATGTACACATATCTAAGAGTACATACACATGTATTTCTTCCATTTCCTTCATGATCCATCACTTTCTACACTTAAAAATGGAGACTTTGTTTTCTTCTCTTCAAGACTTCACTAAACACTTAACTACTTACCTAATCTACTTAATTAACTAACTAATGAATAACATAAAGTAACATAAAATAACTTAAGAACATACCTTTAATTGTGTTGATGTTTAAGGAGACAAAAGGGAAAGGAATGAAAGTGAAAGTGGAAGGGGATGTTCACGGCATGAAATGGAGAGTTTGCTTTTGTTTCTTTTGTTTTGTTTCCAATTATGAAGACAACAAATGGAGAAGTCTAGAAGAGTGAAAAGTGGACGGCAACAAATTGCAAAAAGAGGAAAGAAAAATCAAAATGAAAAGAAAAGAAAATCATCATTAAGTTAATGAGATATTTTTCCTTATCTCTTAAGACTTTTGACTTTTCAAAATGTTGACTTTAGTCAACATTTGTTGACTTGGTCAACCCTTTGACTTTGGTCAACATGCCTTACTTTGGTCAACATTCCTTAAGTATGTTTAATTTTGTGCACATAATGTGGTAATTAAGGGAAATTAGAGGAAAAATGAAGGAAATGAGGGGAAATGAGGTATTAGATGAATTGATTTGTAAACATTGTTAATGAGATCTTACTTTAGGTCTTTATAACCTATATATCTCATTTGATAAACTACTTTGAATAACAAATGCAAAAAGTACCAATTTAAGTATTAAGGTTCACTACATAAACCTAATCTTCAACTATTACTCTAACTCAAAGTGAAACTACCTTAATCACTTACTTAAGAAGTGAATATAATCTATAACTCATTATCTTAATTTCTAATGGATTACTTAAGGATTCAAAGCATATAAGTATAATTAAGGGTCATCTTCAGTCGTTTACCGATGAAATAGCAAAATATGGAGGATATATTATCATTTAGGGTTTTAAGGTAAATTATGGTGAATTAGTGCTTTTATATCCTTAAAGTTATGGTTTTAGGGTTCTTATTACTTTATGGCACCATCTCTAATGTTTTTACACATTTAGGGTTTCATATGTTCTTACGCGATTAAATCTTCGATTGTCATCTTAAGGTTTTGATGAGGTTCGAGGTTTTAGGGTCTTCGTTTGTAGTTAGGGATTCAATTGATGATTTAAGGTTCTTCATATCCACTTTAGGTTTTGGATTGAGATTTTTATTGGTTTTAATTCTCACTGGCTCTTTTGAGTTCGGGAATTTATCTACAGTTTAGACGTTTGTTTCTATACTTAGAAAGCTAAATTCACGGGGTTTACAAGGACATCTACTTATTAGTGGTTGAGTTCGCTTAAAACTGAACAATACATAACACCACTAAGTAGACTCCCTTTGAAGTGGTCTATGGATTCAATCTTGAGTTGCCCCTTGATCGCACCCTTACACCTGTAACTGTGTAAGAGGACCCTGATGCCATGGCTAAAGCACAAGTAGGAGAAGGAGGATGCGAGAAAAGACTAAGGGTAGGACGACTAAACAATTCCAATAAGGAGACCTAGTAGGGCTATACCTCAATAAGAAGTAGTTTTAGAGTAAAAGAAGGAACAAGCTATCCCTAAAGGTTGAAGGACATTTCAGAATCCTCTAGAAGATCAATAATAATGCCTACATATTGGAGGTACTAGAGGACTATGGGATTTCTTACACCTTCAATATTTCCAATCTAAGTCCATATCACCCCAATGGAGAGTTGATTAGCAATCATTTGAATTTGATCCTAAATCTAAATCAACTCGGAGGGAATGATGGGAATTGAGTTACTGGACCATTGATCCGAAGTCGGGCTTGATAACTAGAAGGTCTAGCATGGCGGATCCTCTTATTCCAATTGACTCCTGTTGAAGCCAAGTATCTCCTTACTGACCTGTTCTGCATGCTAAGCTTAATGACTCCCTATTTCTCATAGATAGAATGTTGATAAGTAGAAGGCTAAGACAATAGCCAACCGTCACTCATACCTAACTAAAAACTCACTTGGCATCATCCTTGCCGATATGACAAGAGAGATGCTCCGGACTGACTAGGCTACCCTTACTTGGACAAGCCAACTAACCATCATTTTTGTTCGTATCTTCCAATAACCTCACCAATTAAGCATCGCCATGTGTACAGAACCATGTGTAGAATTCGTTACATTAATCATTGTTTTTCTTAAATATTCATTTTTACCCTTTTGTATTCTTGTACATTACTTTAGGTTGATACCATTTTTGTCTTTTCCCTTTTTGGCAAGTTGCCCTAACTTATAGGTACAAATACCCTTATAATTGTAGCTATAGGAGATCATCACTAATATATACTTTTGAGTATTCTTCCTTCCTTATATAAACATTACTTATTTACTCTCGGCATCACTCTTATCCTAACTCTTAAGCAAAGTTAGGTAGCGAGTAACCTTATCAAACCAATTCATGTATCATATTAAATTGTGCCGTGAGTTTTTGGAATTTCCATTGGTGTATCATATCCTCTAGAGCTGTTTGTGGGTTTTACTTATTGTTTCATTTGCGCTTATCCTTTTTCGTATCTTTCCCCATTGACTTTTTTGAGCTTTCGGCAAGTTCGAACCCATCCAACAACTGGCCTTGTTTGTTCTTGATCATTGTTTGCATCAATACTCTTCTTCTTCCTCATTTCCCATGTCTGCCAAATCAATCTTTCTCCTCACTCGTCCACCTACTCCTTTACCTCGAACTAGTCGAGCTGGGTTCTAACCTCTAATAGGTTGAGTAGCTTATGGAGTACTTTGTGCAGCTTTAATGGGTCAACAAGCCAATGCATGAATAGCTTAGGTCAGATTTACAAAGAGGCTGGCTACCTCATTGAGTCTCTTATCAATGCTTCTTAGAGTTCCTTGAGATTGTTGGCTATGGTGGGAAACCTTACAATTGTCATCTCCCATACCAATATTCACACTTAGGTTCTTCATTTTCTTCACAGATTCAAAGTTCAAACAGACACTTTAGGAAAGTAATAGTTAGCCAACACAGTAGCTAAGGTGAATACAATAACTTGCTCTGTTTTGAATACGTAAAATAAAGTATAAATAGAACCTTGAAAACAACTTTAACTCAAACAAAAGCTCCGCTCTGATACCAAGATGGTGTGAACCATGGTCAAGAATAGATAAGACTGGTCATCGGATAGGTCCGAGCTTGTAGAAAGCTTAAAAGAAAGCGATGGGGTATGTATAAAAGGACAAATGTGAATGAAGGGTAAGCAAAAACCCATAAACAGCTTCAGAGGATATGACACACCAATGGAACTTCCAAGGACTTACAACACAATCCAATATGACATATGAATCAGTCTAGTGAGGTTATTCGTCACCTAGCCTTACTTAAATGTTAGGATAAGAGTAATGCTGAGAGTAAACAAGTAATGTTTACGTAAGGAAGACAATACAAAAAGTATCAATGATAATCTCATTCTCCTTTGCAGCTACAAGTACAGGGATATTTATATCCATAAATTAAGGAAACTTGCCCAAAAAGGAAAAGACAAAAGGGAATTTTCTAAGAAAGTAATATATAAGATACAAAATGATAA
Source organism: Lumnitzera littorea (assembly GCA_024138015.1). NCBI lineage: Eukaryota > Viridiplantae > Streptophyta > Magnoliopsida > Myrtales > Combretaceae > Lumnitzera > Lumnitzera littorea. The sequence continues at coordinate 71,154,077 of JAMXBB010000012.1, read as the reverse complement.
AAATGAATATACAAGGAAAATAATCATTGGTGCAACAGATTCTACACATGATTCTGTATACGTGGCAATGTTATATTAGTAATGCTATTGGAAGATGTGGACAAAAAGGTACGGATGGCTTGCTTATCCAACTAAGGGTGCCTTGATCAATTTAGATTCTTTCTCTCAACATCTTGACAAAGGTACAGCCGAGTAAGCAGTTAGCTAGGCATGTGTGAGAATGAAGATAGGTTACTCTCTCGACCTTCTGCTTCTCAGCACACAACATGTGAGAAATAAGCAGTCATTTAGCTTGGCAAGCAGAAAGGATTAGCAAGGAGATACTCGGCCTCAACATGAGTCGGCAGGAACACGAGGATTCATCTTGCCAATCCCTTTAGTCCTTAGGCATAGCTGTAGGTCAATGGTCCGGTAGCTTAATTCCTATCATCTCCTCTGCTCGGGTAGTTTGAGTAGGTTAGGCCTCAGTAACTTTTTGAAATGTTCATGGATTGACATTGGTGATGCTAGTATTGTTTTAATAACTATATATGGTTATTATTTTATTAGGATAACATTGTTGCCTATTGAGGGAGGTAGTGTAAATAGACTTTTACTTGTATTTTTGAAATTTGAAACTGTTGATGGTTGATTTTCGTTTCAGTACATAGACATTTGCAACACAAGAAAATGGTTATGAAAGGCATTGGAGGGTACTCCATCATGGCTACTCCGATACCTAAGTTAGCTCCCTTATGATGAGAGTATAATTATAACATAATAGGAAGAGTTAGAGAATGAAAGAGAGGGTCCCCTTACCTAGAGGTTTTGCTTGGTATTTATAGTAAGTTAATGGAGATTATCTCTAGATTAAAATAATTGGACCGAGTTTAAGTATCAGATCGACTAATATAAGCCTACATAATAATTATTGAAAAATGCCTATCAATACTTGCCCCTACTCTCTTTGGTGAGAAAATCAGAAAAAAGAGTATCTAGAGAAGTTAATTTTGTGGGATTTATGGAAAGGTTTGTAATCCTAACCTAAAGAGGCTAGATCGCTTGAAGAAGCAAAGGCTTGAAAAGGTGAAAAGCGGGAGTGATTGGAACACTTATAAATATTGGTATGCCCAAAAAGGCGAAGACCTAAAGAGGCTGAAGTGCCTGAAGCCTGAAGAAGCGAAGGCCTAAAGAGATTTATACGCTTGAAGAGGCTAAAGCACCTAAAGAAGCTAATATGCCTAAAAAGGTGAGGGCCTGATGAGGCTAAAGCGCTTGAAGAGGCAAGGGCCTTAAGAGGCCAATATGGCCAAAAAGGCTAGGGAAGCATGCAAGTTGTCGAAGCTAGGCATGACCTATGCTAAGTAGAGGCATAAAATTGGCTAATCGACCTCTAGTCCATTAATGTACAGGACTTTAGGGCTTATTCACTCGTTGTCCTTGCAAACTATAGAACTTAGAGTATCTTACCCATCACCACTTAATGGCTTATGGTTTTCAAGTAACTTGTAGTCTATTTATTAGATAGAGCAGTTAAGTTTATACTAGCTTGTTGTCTATAATGTATAGGATTTAGAGTTATTATGGAGTATCCAATTAGCATATTATGTTTGCATGGGCTCAAAATAGAAGGCATTTCTCCAGCCCCAATCTATCTTTGAATTCTCATTGGAGCATTACGTAGATAGATGATACATTGTTCAAGAATTAAGTGTGAATATTAACAATAAATTGGTACAAGACATTACATAAAACACATATCTCAGAGGATAAATAATAAATAAATCACAAAAGGTGAAAGTGAAGTTGTACTTATCTTCCATCAATGATAGTGTGTGTGAGTGGGCTTATCTATATGCATTGGTTATTGGCACATGAAATTCGGCAATTTGTATCATATTGCCTGCTTTAGGAGTATTGCTTCTTTTGTTTGAAGCTCAAAGTTTTTAGACTTTTTGCCAAGTCCTTGCGTTTGTTTGATCATGAAGTTGAACTTTAATTTTCCAACACTTAGTAGGTGGGAATGTTCACCTCTACAGAAAGAGACTCAGCCATGGAGCTATGCAAAGCATATGGCTTGGTGTCGCTATTGAAGAATAGCTTAGCCTTCATTTGGTTTGGGCGGCTTAGCATATGTTCAAGCTCGGTAGGTGTGCAAGCTGATCAAAACGAGCTCAGTAGTGTTGTGCACTCAGTCAGGCAACAGAACAAGCTGCTAACCGAATCGGCTTCATTTGCCATTAAAGCATTTCTATATCATGAAAATCAGCTACCAACCGAATTGACTTCTCTGCACGTGTACACTCAATCAGGACAACGCATACTAATTCACACTAGTTTTTGCGTAAAGTCTAAGTGTCAAATGAATTCATTCAGCACCCTTCGGCTCAACCACAGCAGCTCAAAGTATATATCGTACTCTGGATGCTCGGCAACTTTAAGATTGGACAGCTTAGAAAATCTTTAATATCGCATACATGCAATAGCTCGGTAATTGAACCTTAGTTCAGTTCAGCAATGGGTCCTTTCAATAGCATGGGGAATTTAAGGTAAGTAGCTCGGCATGATATTGCTTGGACACTTAAGGAGCTCGATGACAAAATACTGCAGTCTAGCTCCTTTAATGGATCCCACTGAGCACTTAGCAATTAATAGCAGGTCAACCTTTTAGGATAGATGCTCAACTTGTCATGGTTGTTCGGCTTAGCTGCAATCCCCACAATGGACGGACTCGGCACCCTTGGAGTTTCTCAGCAAACTTAGAGTAGCTCGCAAGTGCCAGTTGTCGTAAGCTCAGCTTCTGCTTTGTTTTGATCTCGTATAGGCAGTTGTTGCATGGAATAGCTCGACCGTGTTGGAGTTTGTTGCTACATTTAAATTCATCTTCCTATAGCGCGACATTCGTTTTCTCGGAGCCTATGTCGACATTGCGCCATAAAACTTGGCATGGCACAAGTATCTATAATTCAGGGGACTTGCTTGAAATAGTTGAGTTCACTACGAACAAATTGCTCATATTCGGAGCCTAGATTTGTTGTCGTTAAGTAGTTTGGTCATAGCACAAATTATTCATCGTTGGGATGCTATCATGTGGTAGCTCTATTGTTGAAGTTAGTGTCTATTCGTTATAGTTCAAAATTAAACTATTGGCATAATAGTTCATTGTATCTTGGACTCTCTTGCAATTCGGCTCAGTTGAAAAGAGGTTAGACTTGTAAATTAGTTCGGACTCAGTTCAAATCTGCAAAAACTTGGTTGACATGGAGCTTAGAGATCGGAGGGCAGATATGTAACAGCTTGGAAAGTCCCAGGCTGCTTAACTCAGCCTTGGTGGACAACGTGGACTTAGGAGCTTCTCAGCAAGTTGGTATAGCTTAGACATGCTTGGCTTTCTGGGAATTCCACATGGGGCTTTTCGGCAATTCGGTATGGAGCTTTTCGACAATTCGACGCTCTTCTTCTAAAGTCAGGCAATCGTAGCTTGATTAAAGAAGTTGGTTTGGGCCTGCCAAAAACAGCGTGGACTATTACTCTACATCATTTAGAATTCCAATTAGTGTATGGAACTTAGATTTAACGTTACTGTGGTGCTTGGATTTGTATAAGGTGTAGCTCGGACTTCATTGAGGTGAAGCTTAGTCGCTCATCTCGTAACAATCTGCGTGTTGAAAACTTGGCATTTTAACTCAGCAATGTAGAGCTTAGCAAACATTCTCGGCCACTCAGCACTCAACCATAGAAGCACTCATTTTCTTGGCACTTGTAAGCCGACAGAATTTGCTCAACATGGCACAAACTACAAATCAGGGCTCGGTCAAAAGGAGCTCCGAGCTCGAGCTCCTATCACGTTGCCTAAAGAAGCACGGATTACTCGGTAACACTCGGCTTTTCGGCAACCTGTAGGCCGATAGAAATTGCTTGGCATGGCATGAACTACAAATCGGAGCTTAGCCGAAAGGAGCTTAGAGTTGGGGCTCCTATTACGTTGCTCTGAGAAGTTGGAATTACTCGGTAACACTCGACTTCTCGGGAACTTGCAGGCTGATAGAAATTGCTCGTCATCCATGAAAAGACTCTTTGCTTCCCAGAGTAATGCGGAAGTGTGCTTGGAGTACTGAGGCTATTATTTGGTCTCATCGAACTACAGCGACCGCTTGAAGCTTCAAAATAGTTATGCCATACTTGTGAATTGCTTGACCATTCTCGCATTTGAAGTTACTAGATCAAGTCCTGATCTCCGGTGCTCTATAATAGCTGAGGTTAGCATTTACTCAATCCTTTCATGTAGTTCTCTATGACCTGTGCATGGACCTACCGTGTAGGGCTCAGAGCGAAACTTCCTTAAACTCATACGCAAATTGGCATCATGGTGTTGAGAGTTGAAATCAGATCTGGAAACGCTGGCATGTCCACATGTTATTCAGTAAAGAGTTCTAAGAAAAGAACACTGTTTGCTCTTCCTTTCATCCAAAATGAAACACCAACCTGCACGTAAATCGACATAAGGGGACTTGATAATTCCATAAGCGTGTCAGGTGGATATCTTTGCTAAAATCACACAGGCTTTGCACTAGATAACTAGGGATGAACTCCGTAAGGTCCAACAATGAAGGTGGCTTGTCACGGTTCTTTAGCATTTTCTAAGCCTCCTTTTTTCTCAACTCCTTTCGTTGAAGAAAAATAAACTGTACATTAAGTTGCAATTTCCAACTAGGTGGCGACGGTCATGAACCATAGGAAGATGAAGTTGCGGTTACTAAACTCTTGATAGAAAAAACTGACATAGCCCTTCTTAGTTCTCAAATTGCATATGGAAGCCCATGATTCCAATTAACATTCAGGAATTCAGGATCATAGGAATATGATCAAGAGAAGCAAATAATGGTGTATTGATTTTAGATGAGAAGCTAATGGCTGAAAAATACTAATAGACTACAAACCAATTTTCTAGATCTAAAGAAACAATGGAGAAAAAGAACTAGCACAAACCAAATGTAGGAGAATCCATCAAAAGGGGTGAAACATCTCACTAGTCGATTTCCAAAGAACATTAGGAATTGTGGAAATATATTGCACATTTCCCATAGATTGTACCAAATGTTGATGGTTGATTTTCATCTTAATGCATAGGCACCTGCAACATAAGAAAACAACTAATAGGGGGGGCGCTAGAAGGTGCTTTAGTATAGCCACTCCAATACTTAAGTTAACCCTCTTGTGATAAGACTAAAGTTGTGGCATAATAAGAAGAGTCAAAGAATGAAAAAGAGGGTCTCCTTACCTAGGGGTCTTACCTAGTATTTATAGTGAGTCAATAGCGATTGTCTTTAGATTGGATAATTGGACTAGGCTTAAGTATCAAGCTAACTAATATAACCTCACATAATAATTATTGAAAAATGCCTATCAACATAAACATATATAATTATTTTGTTATAGATCTATTTTAATGATCTTAAACATATTAATATGTAATTTTGGAAGTCATGCTTGTCCATGTAGTTGTTTTGGTTAACCTTTCTTGTTTTTATTTCTTCTTTTTATCTATCATGTTTTAATTTTAGGTGTTGTTATTTTGTTACTCAATGAAACTTTTATGGGGGTTTATAAGTGTATTTGTTTATTAAGGTTTTATTACTCATAGATATACTTTTTATCACTCTTACATTCAACCATGTTTATTGTGTAATCTTAATTATTTAATAATTACTTATTCTTTATAAACACTCTTATTCTATATTTATTATTTTTTTTCCATCATAAAAGGCTGTGTAGGTATCTATAACATCAAGCTCATAAATCTATTAATACCTAATGTATTATCAAGTCTCATAGAGTAAGGAAATTAATTTGCTATAGTATTTGAATCCATTCTCATTCGTATACAGCTATTTACCTTTTCTAGATGATTTAAGACTATTACCATTACAAGAGTTTTTGGTACATCTATCATCTCTAAAACGTAAGTACCTTAAAAGAAAACTCTCTAATATGGTTTAAAATATCTAGTTATAACTATAAGATAAAATTACCAACAATCTACATAAAAGAAATACACATAACTTGAATTTTAAAATGGGAAACACCTAACCCTTATTTGCCCACTCTTACTATATCATCATCTTATAGATCATTTTCCTAAGTTCCCTATAGATCATATACCTAAGCTCTATTATCACTTAATCTGTAACACATTATACCCAGGACACCGCAAACCACCATGTGTCCTATGATTTAGAAACTAAAATCTCTAATTCACTATCTAATAGCAACCAGTGACTTCATTAAATGTTAACTCCATAAACAAGTACATCATGTCTCCATAATTATTCCCCATAAAAGTAAATGGAAACTAGTTAACATTTGAAAATCTCTTCATTGTAATCATGAAATAAAATAAACATTGTCTTAAGAACAAAAAATAAATCGAAATCAAAACTCTAAACTCTTAAGGTTGATAGTAGTCATCATAATAATAATCACTATCAACATAGGGGTCTTCTTCAGAATAACTATCTCCCAAGTGTAACTAGGATAGTTTTCATATTCAACTTGGTAACCACCACCAGTAGGGTCTTCATAACTAACATCCTGAACTGCATTTGTAGCAAAAAGAAAGGTGAGGTGAAGCTTAGTACGTAACATACAACCATATGTGTATGAACATTTACACATAACATAACCACATACATTTAAATGCAAATAGATAAATCACACACAAAAATTCAATCATCTTTAAATTAGCCAAACACACTTCTCACAATGGAGGTCCTTAAAACTCTAATCACCACACAAAACGAATCATCATCCTAGCGATTGTGTGTGCCTCTTGGGTTGCTCTACAATCTTACATTAAGCATACCACTTTAGGCCCCATCTATTCAACCTAGATCTATCTCAAATCTTTTCAAAGTGAGACTTTACTTGGGACAATGCATTATAAGGATCATCAAGATTATTCCCTAAGGATCTATCACTCTAGGCCTTTAGGCTAAGCTACACACAAGCAACAAGTAGAGATAACTTAAGCTAGATATTCAATTAGTCAATTTAAGCATATATACAAATATAAAATCTTGCCTAATAATCATAAGTAACACACAAGTGTCACATACCTGGAGTCCGATGAAAGAACTTCATCTACTTTAGCTTAGAAAAACAATATGTAACGAAAAGACAAATAAAGTCTGCTTTAGTAGCAATCTACAACTTCTTATAAGTTTTCTAAAGGTCTTATATAAGAATCTTTGGCTAGATAGGATTAAACTTAGGTTAGAAAGAAGGAAGGAGACAACTATAACGACCATGATTAGGGATTACGCTTATGATCCTTACTCAATCCAAAACACATGACTATGCCCTTAGACCATGGTCATAGACTTAGGCGTATTTCATCCTAGAAAACCACATGCTACACTATAGCTGTGAATTATAGTTATGATCCTCTTAGTCACAATTTTCCTCTAAAATTCTTTACACCTAGCACTCCAAAAAGGATCATAGTCACGATCACGACCGTGATCTTTGACCATGATCTTGCTACTTTGAATTCTTTTCTCTTTTTTCACCAAAAACACATCAACAAACCCTTGATGTGAAATCCTAACCTTAACCTCAATCCAAAGGACATTGTTAATTGAAACTCATACTAAAATATCTCTACCATACATTTTAATCCATGAGTTTCACAAAGGATAAAGATTACACAAGAAGAAAATGCATTACTTGCAAACTTTGAAGGACTCTAAAGAAAACCTTTGTTTCCTTCTTAGCATTTTAATTGCTAAAACCTTGAAAATCACAATTACACTCTTTAGAATCAACCCAATGCTAAAAATCTACAATTGATATGACGCTTACCAATGAATCCTCCTAAGATTGCAATTAGACTTGCGATTTTATGCTTTACTAATGCCTTCTTCTTGCACTACCAACAAAATCACACTTAGAAAACCTAAAATCTTATGGGATTTTCAACCTTACCTCTATAGTTTGCAATGGTTACCGTTGGGGAGTCTAAAGTCCCTACTAGAAAGGGGAAACCCTAGATAAGAATGAATACAAGGCTAAGGTTTCATTTCTTATGAGGCCTTTTAAAGAGTGATGGGCTTTCTCTAAAAATGCCCTCACTTAATAATTAGCTTAAGTCTAATATGCCCCTGCTTTATATTTAACCATTCTTTATCCTTTATTTTTTTTTTCTTTAAGGTATTACGTACTTATTGCTCATTTGAGTTTCTATCCTAGCAAGCACCACATTAGCAAGTAAGTTAGTCACATACCTATATCAAGGATTATTATATTTGATTGAGAATCCTCAACCTTTAACTCCTGATATTAGAAGGTTATATGCTAAATAAGTGGTTATTGTAATTAAACTTAAATCTTCATTATATTACCTAATACAACCGAACAAACTCCTAATACACTTGTACTTTACTTGGGACACACTATACTTATCAAGTTGTCATTTTAGTATTAGCTATTCCTTCTATTATTATTATAGTAAAATGAGTAATTCCTTATTAGTACATAACTATTACATATACTATATAACAAAGTTGTTACAAGTTATATTAGACTATTGTATGAATGTATCACTTTATAACATAATACTTTTATGTAGATTGAAAAGTAATTATTTGGTACACTAAATTTGATATATATAGAATGTCACTAAGGCCGTTGCTTACCACACAATGCTTAAGAGACAATATAGCTATGTCATCCTTAAATTTTATATGAGGCTTTTCTTGTACTCAACATATAACTAAAACCGCAAAATACTAAATGATTTTGAAACTTTCATTCATTAGCACAAATATTTACAATGACGATAAGAGTATAAATTATACTTCAAAATTCCAAACATTAAAGTAGCACTATACCTCAATTCTTCCCCCATTAACATAACTACTTAACCCAAAGATCCATTGGATTAGAAGTTGGTGTAGAATTACAAACTTATGCTAGTCACTCTCAACTCCTTTCCTAATCCATAGTGGTACCCTTATTTAAACTTATGACATAAGGATGCAAAACAAACATCCCTTATCTCATATTCAAGCTAAGTGAGTTAAAGAAAAGGAAAACAACAACACAAACTCAAGCATAGACTTAAGTATACAATCTAGCACATAATAAGGCATATAACTAAGCATATAATCAATAAGCTAACATATGCGAGTATCAAATCAATGAGCAAGCACATTCATAAAACTTATCCAACTTACGGATGCCATGCCAATGCATGTGGCACGTATGGGTATTAGTATCCCAACTCAGCTTAGCCCTTGTTATCTTGTTAATTAACATCATAGGGCATTTGAAGAACAATTTAGGAACCTAGCTAAAATGGACACTACCCCTAATGTTTAGAAGTCACTCAACGTCACTTCCTTTGTAGGGGTTTCTTAGAATCACAAGATTTAAATTATAATTAGCATTTTCCTTATCATCTAGAGGTTACTCAGTGATACCTCCTCTATTAGGCTCAGCTAGGTACACAAGATCCAAATTTTAAGTAGCACTTTCTCTATCATTCAAAGGTTACTTAATGGCACTTCCTTTGTTAGGTTCAGTCAAGATTGTAAGATCTAAGTTATAAGTTGCACTTCCCCTATTACCTAGAGGTTGCTCAATGACACTTCTTTTATTAGGGTTATACAGGATCCCAAGATACAAATTATATGCTACACTTCCCCTATTATCTAAAGGTTACTCGATGGTACTTCCTCTTTTGGGGTCAATTGTAGTGCTCAATATGTAGTATGCTATTAAATAGATAGATCAAGCATTCTTAGCAAAATTTGAGTTTATAAAAATAAGACTCTACTATGCTTTTTTGAACAAAAACCGATTAAACTAAAAGTAGCCCTTAGGCCCTTTTAATGGGTGTTTTTAGTGCTTTTGATGATTCTAAATGTGATTTATAGATATTTAATGCTTAACTAGATAGATTTTAGGTTTCAAAAGAGTACTTAAGAAGAAAAGAAAGAAAAGGATCAAGTTTTACTTGATTTGGATTTGAAATGAAGAAGCTATGACTTTTTGAATATTAACATAGTCAATTGACTTGATCATGTTAAGGCTGTGTAAAAATAAAAATAAGACCAAAAAGATACATGACCCCCCAACATGGTCATATTGGGGTACATGTTGCCACATAAGTAAGACTAGAGAGATACATGATCCTCAGCATGGTCATGTTGGGATAGTGCTACAAGGCAAAGAAGGTTAACTACATGAAAATAGCCTATAAGCAATTCTAACTACATTGCCAGCAATTCGTTTAACCTAAACCATGAAGTAAATTCTAACTTAAAGCCTAATAACATGTATTTCTTGAGCTTCATCTCCACGAAAGCAATAATAACTAGGATTTAAAAATTTAAAATATAGAAGAAGATAAGCCCATTTGGTGTGCCTAAGAGTTAAGTTAATCATTAGGACTTACCAAGCATGCAAATGGGTCCATTTTAGTAAAGAGTAAGAGAAGTGTGAAAGCTAGCAAAAATCTAAAAGCCAAATTGAGGATGTGACTTACCATAGATTGCAATTCGACTCACTCTAACCACTCGATATGACTCATGAGCAGTAAGGTAAGGTTATTCGCCATTAGTCCTTACTAAAGGGATGTAGATGAGAGTTAAGAAAAACTTAAAGCAAAGTTTGCAAGAAATTGAAGAAAGTATATTCACTAATCAAGAGGATGATGGTGATTCTTTGCAATTATAATAATGTATGCTTATATAATTAAGACAGCATGCCTAAAATGGAAAAGATTAAAAGGGTACAATCAAAATAGAGAAATGTATATGTATAATAAGAATAATAGAAAAGGATTGTCATTGGAGAATATCCTCTATCATCATGTCAAAACATGTGTTACATTAGTGTCAACAAGGCACCAGGTAGAAGTAAACAAATAAGTATTGTCTCTACTTCTTAGATTGGCTAGAATAGATCCTTAGTTAGGTTGGTAATTGAACTGGTTAGCTCAAAGTGAGGAAATATGAACAAAAGGCAAGTTGGTCTAAGTGATTTTAGTATAGGTTGGGAAGAACTCTTAGTATAGGCTTAGCAACTTATATAAGAGAGAGATAGCTTAGTAAGTGGTGTGAGAGGAAGCTTTGAGCATAGACCAGGTTGTCTTCAATCTTTTGGCCATAAAGGACTTGAGTGAAGAGGCCTTGAAGTCCTCATAGTCTGTCTTAGGTGAGTGATCTAGAGCTCAAAAATTGCTAAATAAAGGTCGGCTAAATTAATGAAGAGGTTAACAGTGACAAAGAATAGATTGAGGTGATATTGGTTGAGGTCAAACTCCCATCAATTTCCCACGGTTGTTGAAGATTTAGTCTCAAATCATCAGGCTTAGTTTTATCTAAAACATAGAGGTCAAGCCAACTACATTGAATGTAGGAGATGAACCATACCCTTCTGACAAGTCAAACTTATAGGCACTATCACTAATCTTCTTTAGAATTATAAATGGTCCATGAGCTCAAGGTGATAACTTATTACTCCTATGACTTAGGAACCAATCTTTACTAAGGTGTATCCATAGTTGGTCTCCAGGTTAGAAGCTTATGACCTTCCTTCCTCTATTTCCAATCTCCTTCCATAAGGGTACAGTCCACATGAGCTATTTGGCCACCTTCTAAAGAAGCTTCTTGAACTCTTTAGTTTTCCTTTCTCCTTTACACCTTTCTTCTTTAGTCATTGGGTCTCTATCATTCCCATTGGTAATGTCAGGTTGACACTATAAATGACCTTATATAGTGACTTGGTGGTGGAACTGTGAGTAGACCTATTATAGGAAAACTCCACAAAGGTAGGCATAAACCCTAGCTATGCAATATCTTTCCAACTATAGCTCAACAAAGTTCCTAGAGTCAAGTCCACTACTTCAATTTGCCCATCTGTTTAGGGGTGATAGGAGGTGCTAAACATTATCTTTATCCCAAGTCTCTACCATAGTGTTTTCTAAAAGAAGTTGGTGAACTTAAGATCATAATTCGTAACAATGCTAAGGGGAACTCCATGAAGTATAAAATCTCTTACATAAAATGGTTAACAATATGTAGGGCACCATAGATCTTTTGGCAATGGACAAAGTAAGCCATCTTGTTGAACTAGTCAACTACCACCATGATGGAATCATATTGTTGAGCAATCCATGGTAAATAGATGACAAAGTCTATGTTAAGGTTGGTTTAGGGTTGGCTTGGTATAGGTGGAGGTATGTATTTCTTATAAGGCTCCTCCATTCCCTCAGCCTTCTTATACACTATTATGTGGACTATAGCTAAGAACAAATAAGGCCTAATGTAAGGGTAGATCCAAGCTTGCTAAAAGCTTAAAATGAGTAATAGGGAAACATGCAAAAGAATAGAAACAAGAGAAAGTAAGCAAACCCACAAATAGCTCCAAAGGATATAACGCACCAGTAGAACTTCTGAGAACTCACGGTGTAGCTCAATATGAGACATGAGTTAATCCAATAAGGGTACTTGCCACCTAAACTTGCTTAAAGGTTAGGATAAGAGTAAAATGAGAGTAAGCAAGTTAATGAAAGCAATGTTCACAAAAGGAATATTCAGTATATTAATGATAAGATGATGTTGCTTGCGACTACATGTATAGTGGGTATTTATACCTGAGAATTTAGGGCAACTTTCTAAAAAATGAAAAAAGAAAAAAAAAGGTAATATCCTAAAGAAGTAATGTATAAGGAATAATAAAGGGTATAATGGGAAAATACAACTAAAATGAATATTCTCTACGGAGGATTCTGGCACATGGTTGCCTGGATACGTAGCTAGTTGTAGGTAGATGACTTTTCTAACCAAAAAGACAATTCTGTACAATCAACTTGGTTTCTACTGAGTCGAGGTTCCAAATAGGGGTACCGAGCAGGGGATCCTAACAAATGAGGGTTTAGTTAAAGAAGAGTAGCTACTAACATGTATAGGGAGCGGCTATGGTGTTGAAATTCTTGATAAATCTTCTATAAAAGGATGCTAGTATATGGAAACTTCTTACCTCAGCATAAGTGGTTGGAGTTGACCTCTTAACAATTGCTCTAATCTTCTCTTCCTAGGAATAACACTTCTTCCTGGCAAAAACAACACTTTTTCAGATTGCTAAATAACCTTTCGACATGAAGCACATATAATATGGTATGGAGATGTTCACTATGACTTAGCATATCGGCATTGTATAGTAGGATGTCATTGAAGTACACCACAACACACTTCTTGATCAAGTTTCTTAGTACATTGTTCATCAGTCGCATGAAAGTATTAAGGGCATTCAACAAGATGAATGGCATTACCATCCATTTGTAGAGTCCATGCTAAGTTTTAAATGTAGTCTTCCATTCATCTCTTGGCCTCATCCGGATCTAATGGTAGTTGGACTTCAGATCAATCTTGCTAAAGATCCGACCTCCACTCAATTCACCTAGCATATCATCTAACCTTGGTTGGGATACCTATACTTAATCGTGATCTTGTTTATGGTATGGTTGTCTACACACATTCGCCATGTACCATCCTTTTTCAGCACTAAGAGTGTTAGAACATCATAAGAGCTAAGATTCTCCCTTGCATAACCCCTTTCTAGTAATCCATTGACTTGCCTTTAAAGCTCAATAGCTTGTTCAAGATTCATCTAATAAGCTGGTTTGTTTGGCAAAGCAGTGTCGATTGTTAAGTCAATGTAATGCTCAATCCCACTGAATGATGGCAAACCTTCCAACAACTGTTCTGGAAATAGGTTAGTATATTCATCCAATAGCTCTTTAACCTCTAAGGGTAGTTCATTCCACTCCTTTAACTCCAATAATTGTCTAACTAGCAAGAAGGTTGGTGCATCGGCTATAATAGCCTCTCAAAGTTTGGCTCTACTCATCATTAGTCTTCTTTGATCATTGAGTAAGTTTAGCTTACAATTTGCTAACTTAACTCAGTGGCATAGGATTCAATGTAATCTTCTTTCCATCCTTCTTGAACTCATAGGTGTTCCCATATACATCATGGATGACTCTTTGATCATATAGCTAAGGTCAGCCTAGTAGTATGTGTAAGGCATACATAGGCAGTACATCACAAAGAATTTTGTCAAAATAATTCCTAATAGAGATCAATAGCAAAACTTGCCAGATGACATGTAGTGCTCCCTTCTCATTCAATTAGTGCAACTTGTATGGCTTTGGATGTGGGATGGTAAGCAATTGTAGCTTCTTGAACAAGTTAGTGGATGCCACATTAGTGCAATTACCACCGTCTATAATGAGTGCACATTACTAATCATTCACCTTGCATGTGATATGGAACAAATTTTCTCTTTGCTCTTACTTGGGCATTGGTTCCAAACACATCATATGTCAAACAACGAAGATCAATTGATATAAGTCCTCAGTAAACACATTTTCCTCCACCAGTTCATTCTCTTGAGTATTTTCTTTCTCGATAATAGTCTCTTCTTCAAGTTCCTCGTTAGTACTATCTACTTCAAGCTTCGAGACGTCTCCCTTAATGACCATAGTCCTTCGGTTTGCACATTAAGTAGCCATATGCCCAAAACCCTAGCATTTGAAAGATTTGATTTAGCTCATCTTCTATCCAAATCCCTATCCTTTCTCGTATGTCTAGGTTGGTATGTTACTGTTAGGTTGGCCCTTCTACTCAACTCAAACACTTACATTCCTAATCGGCTTGGTATTAACTAAGCTTAGTGACTTCCTTAATTAGGTCAGCTTGAGTGACCAATCTAGCTCGCTAGAGGTTGGGTCGGCATTCTACTTCTTTTTACCTCTTTGCTTGTTGGCTTATCCATACAGCTTCATCCATTGTAGCAAATTGTTGGAGTTCCATAATGTCTTATATATCACTCCTTAAACTAGTTAAGAACTTAGAAACTATCCTTGTTGATGGTTCCTCTACTTCACAGTAAATCATAAGCATTTGGAACTCTTAAATATACTTATCAATAGTTCGACCTCCTTATCGCAACTTATAAAGCCTAACGAAAGTGTCTTATAGATAGGTATCTGGCACAATTCTGTTTCTGAGTATTCTTTTCATCCCAAGATAAGTATTAATCTCTTAGTATCTTTCTCGTCGCCTCATGACCTAAAAATTCTTCCACCACAAGATTGCATATACTGAGAACTTGATGGCAGCAATCTTTACTTTCATGTAGTCTTCATATTGATAATAATTAAAAACACGTTCCACCTTCTCCTCCTAATCCAAGTAATCATTTGCACTTCTAAACCCACTAAAGCTTAGGATTTGAAGCTTTACATGGTTGGCAACTCACGGTGCTCTAGCTTTCTCTTCATCATAATACTCTTCTTCTTCAATGTTATTCACTTCTCCTAAGTCAATCCTTCTTCTCACTTATCCACCTACTCTTCCACCTCAAACTGGTTAAGTTAGGTTCTATACTCTAGCAAGTTAAACAGCTTATGGGGTATTTTATACTGCCTTAGCAAGTTGATAGGCCAATGCATGAACTACTTTGGTTAAATCAACTAGGAGGTTGGCTACCCCATCAAGTCTCTCATCCGTACTTCTAAGGACACCTTAGGATTATCGGCCATAGTGGACAACACCACTATTGTCATCCCCAGCACCAACATTAACTCTTAGGTTTGTCATTTTCCTCAATAGATTCAAATTTAATCTTCAAATATGGGCTACAATTGACACTATTCCTCCAAATCTAACTACATAACACACTCTTCACACTAATGGTAAGTAATGTCATACATAGTAACAACATTGATGAATAAACTGCTAACATTGTATTGGCTCTGTTTTCAAATGTTTGAAACAAGGCAAAATAGAGTATACATGAAAGCAACCACTTTTACTAACTTTTACTTAACTTAGACACATTACTACAAGGAGCACTACTTTACAAATTACAAACACAACTCACCTAACAAAACCTCCTCTCTAATACCAAGATGTTGCTGAGTGTAGCCAATAATAGATAAGGCCAGTCATGGGGGTAAATCCAAGCTTGCTGAAAGGTTGAAATGAGTGATAGGGAAACATGAGAAAGAACAGAAATGAAAGAAAGTAAGCAAACCCACGAATAGCTCCAAAGGATATGACGCACCAATAGAACTTTTGAGAACTCATAGTATAGCTCAATATAACACACGACTTAATTCGGTGAAGTTACTCACCACCTAGCCTTACTTAAAGGTTAAGGTAAGAATAAAATGAGAGTAAACAAGCTAACGAAAGTAATGTTTATGAAAGGAATATTTAGTATATTAATGATAAGATGATGCTGCCTACAACTATATGTACAGTAGGAATTTATGCCTGAGAATTTAAGGCAACTTAGCTAAAAATGGAAAAGAAAAAAAGGGTAGTATCCTAAAGAAGTATTGTACAAGGAATAATAAAGGATAAAATTGGAAAGAATAACTAAAATGAATGTTTTGTATGGAGGATTATGGCACATGGTTGCTTAGACACATGGCTCGCTATGGGTGGATAACTTTTCTAGCAAAAAAGACAATTCTATGCAATCAGCTTGGTTTCTGTTGAGTCGAGGTACCAAACAAGGGTGCTAAGCAGGGGATCCGGAAAAATGGAGGTTTGGCTAAACAAAAGTAGCTACTGATATGTGCAGAGTCTCTCGTCATCTCAACACAAATGTTACCGAGTAGTTGGTCGGTTTGATCATGCCAAGCAGAAGTGAATGGAAGGGTTATGCTATTCATAGAGTAATGGTCCATTCAGCAAATGACTTCCAAGAGATATGAAATCATACGGCTTAGCATTGGGAGTTAGTCGGTAGCCAAAATCAGTTCAACCTTGGTAGGAGTTGGTTAGAGCAGGAGAACTCGCCGCTTTAGGTCTTCAATGCCTTGGGCTTGGTTGCGAGTTAGAGGTCTGGTAACTTGATTCCCATTACGCTAAACACCTTTTAAGTACTTGATGGACATCCTTTGCTATCCCTAGCTAAAAGTAGTGCTCTTTCAATAGTTCATAAGTCATTTTCTCTCCAAAATGGCCATTTGAGTCCCTAGCATAGGCTTTTCAAACAGATAGTTTGCATATCGAGCTACTTGGACTACGGAGATGACCCTCCTTGTATAGATGGCCATAAGCTTGGTAGCATCCATCAACACTGAACCCATCCTTGCATTAGCTACAACCGGGCCAAAACACTCATCTAGCTTATAACGCTTAGTTAGTAATCCAAATTTGAGTACCTTTGCTTATAGTTATGTGATATGTACATGCCGTCTTGACAAGGCATCAGCAACAAAGTTTGCACTTTATTTCTTATACTTAATTACATAAGAAAAGGTTTCAAGGAATTTAACCCATTTGCTAGCCATCATGAAAGCTTATACTATCCTCAAAGGTACTTTAAGGACTCATGATTGGTATAAATAACAAACTCACAAGGTAGCAAATAATATTGCCACACAATAAGAGCTTAGTTAAGGGAGTAAAACTCCTTATATACAAAATAGTTCAAGGAATGTTCTACTAAACCTTCTATATAACCTTCTACTAAGGTTTACCTTTAACTAGAGAAATAAGTACACTCTATTCTAGTTTCCACTTTGCTTGTCTCACTAGGTGACCTTTTACAATTCCTTTTACTAACTATCTCATTAAGGACCTTCTACGCTACTTTCGATTATATGTCATTCTTTTTTCACCTAATGATAAAAAAAAAAAAAAAAACCTTAACAAGACCTTTTATTAAATGTTTAATTGAGGAATTTCTACATTTTTTTCCATTCTAAGTCATTTTCCTTCTACTTAGACCATTACAAGTCACTTTTTAGTCTTTACATCAATTGATTCACCACCAAACCTTTTGCAATACCTTCTACATAGGCTGATTAGAACCAAAACTCATTACAAATCCACATATTCATCAAGACCCAATGATTTGAAACCTAAATCAATAGGAAAATCATTCTAAAGAACTATTTCCAAGTTGGCTCAGAATGGTAAAGGCACACATATGTCCATTTACCCAAATAAGGTTGTACTAGCTATGTTAAAATGACATTTTAACCTTTAAAATCATGATGAATCATGCAATTGAACACTTTTTTTCCTTTAAAAACACATAAAACCTTATAAACATTATTTTGACTCCTAAAGAATGAGGAAAACTAAATTTTCCCAAAATCCTTAAAAATCAACTTATTTTTCATAATTTCTAGATTGATGGTTCTTGAAAATAAAAAATTAACAAAAATCCACCAAAGTAATTTGGTAAAAATTTTGATACAACATGAAACTAGTGTTAACAAGGAATCTACAAAAAAAAGTTCGAGCTTGAAACAACATCGTTTACCATTTTGAAAATCCATTCAAAAATTTGCTCTAGCGAGGGTTTTTCTTAAAAGTATACTATACAACATGCAAGTTTCTTCAAAATGATATATGCCATTAAAATATATAAAAAAATAATTTAGGGACACAATCTTTTATAATTTTCTAACTGAATATGCTATTTTACAATTTAATGAAAATCGAGTAAAAGTATAGACTCACTAGCACCACATTTTCGATTACCGGATGACTACTTCTCTATGTCGGCTCTTTAAGACATTCAACTTTCCCTTCTATTGGTGGTGGTGTTTGGATTCATACATGAAGGCCAAGTGGCAAAATTTACTCTTTTCTACACTTATTTATGTCTTCCTAAGTATGGTAACTAGGCCGAGCATGTAAGCATGAGCATGTTTAGACCTATCCCACAAGTTATCGAGGCATGGACACACGAAAAATGTAAAAGGCATGAGCATGCGTGTACTTACACATTAGCACGTGAGCACATGCACGCTAGGTATGAGAAGGTTGGTATATTGTATAGGCATAAGTATGAAAGCACATAGGTAGTATGTGGGCTTTTTTCTGTTAAATTTAAATAAAAATGGTAATTTAAGTAGTTTTAACTACGTGGAATATTTAATAAATTCGTTTATTTGTTTAATTAGTTGTATCATTTAAGAATCATAGTAAATAATTCAAATTTATAATATATATTTAATACGTAAGGAAATATCATAATAATCATTGAAATTACTTAATTAATTGAATGGGATGGAACAAATAAACTAATTGAATCATTTTATTTAATTAATTTACTTGTCATAATTTGAGTAATTAATTGGAGCAAGATTAAAATGAATTATTTAATGTATTTAAATTTATTTATGTAGATTTATTTAAAATGAAAAATCGAATCAATTGATTCATTTAAGAAATGCCATTTATTTAATATTAAATTAACTAATTAAATATAATTACTAATTGAATTATGAGAACAAATTAATTTAAATAATTTAATTATATTGATTTATTTATCTGAGATAGGTGTTAAAATATTTTTAAGTCATACTAACATAATAGTTAATAATTAATATTAAAATTAAAATTAACATGCAATTAATGAATGCACATAAATATAATATTAATATTTAAAATCAATTAAGTTAGTAAGTGGTAAGTAGAAATAAAATATATACACTTAGAAGCCTTTTGGAAGTCAACAAAATACACATATAACTTGCTCAATAATCTTCATATTCCTCATAATCATCAGCCGTCTATCTCTCTATCTCCAGTTTTATTGCCGAGGATGTATCAGTCCCATCTTCACTAAGAAACCATTGCTTTGCACACCCTTGTCTTCTCTTTTGAGTATCCCTCCAATCTTTCATGCATGCACTCACTCCAATAGTTTCAAGTTTGAGCCAAAGGTAATGAAGGCTGAAGACTCACCTACCTAAGCTAAAGGTTATCTCAAATGATATTGTTGAAGCTAAGGAAGCCAAAGCATCTCGAACCACAAGAGATAAGATCAACTTCATGTGGGATTTAGCAACCTACCATACTAAGACATCTATGTCCACCTTGTCCTCACTCAAGTGTTGAACCTAATAGACCACCAACTCATTAAAAGTTTATTTATTGGCATCATTGGTGGTCCTGGTGCTTTGGCTTCTCTACATGATCTATTTGCTCCTTTTAGAACTCATAGCATGTAAATCACTAGATTGATTACCAATTCAAGGTGTTTGGGATGGTGGCTGCATCTTAGACTTGAAAACAAGAACAAGGATTTAAGCAAACTTTGAGCATCCACATCAAACTTTGTAGCTTCAATCTTAGCATTTTCCATACTAACATTTGGATAAAATTCTTCAAGCACATTGAGAATACTATGGAACTTTTAATATGGATTCAGTATCACTACAATTAGGAAGAGAAGAGGAGCAAGAAAAAAGTAGGCTAGCAATTTTGATTTAATGGCCATAATAGGAGGGAAGAGCACTAGTTCCTTAGTAAAATTTCTCAACACATTTGTTATGCTAACAAGACGTGGAAATACAACATTGGCTATTGGATAATAAGAACTAGATAGATTGTTTATCGTTGATATGAAGGGAAAGAGGAGCTTGCACATGGACATGTTTTTTCTCTAGTCCAAATGCACATCGAGCCAAGCCTAGCTCACATTAATGGGATTGCTGGATTTGGAAGCCATAGAAACCTATTAATGACAAGAGGTATACCACCAATCCTAACGCTTTAACTTCAACCTTAATAACCTCCCCCAATGGCAATCAAGGATAAGGATAAGGGCAATCATCCACTTCTCTATACATCCTATGTGGAGAAATTTAGGTTTTTTTATTCTATATTTTCTTACTTTTATTATGTATTTATCAAATGTTAGCCAATGCCTGGATTATGAAAAAAAGAAAAAGAACAAAGTCAGTTTTAATGAAATGTCCTTAAGTCAATTCTTTTTCTATCTCTTGATTTTTGTTCTTTTTTCTTTGTTGTTCTTCTATTAACAAAATATAAAATTAGATATTATATTATATAATATAATGAATATGCATGAACATATTATATACTACAATATTACATAATATATGGTATATATATCATATATATTTATATATTTAATATACATAAATATGTAACATAACATATACAAT
This sequence comes from Lumnitzera littorea, assembly GCA_024138015.1. NCBI lineage: Eukaryota > Viridiplantae > Streptophyta > Magnoliopsida > Myrtales > Combretaceae > Lumnitzera > Lumnitzera littorea. Next base: position 71,133,085 of record JAMXBB010000012.1, on the reverse strand, counting down.
TTTAGATTAATGTTTTTGATATTATTTAAGCCTCACTTTTCTTTTTTGTGTCTAATCTATTTCTATTAAGATTAAGCCAGTATGCTTTATTAGACTCCAACTATATACAATGTAGTTCTAATATTTTTTTTTACTCGCTCTCTTCCCATTTTTTAGTAACTTCCATATTTCTCTCTGTCTCATAACTACTTTGTAAATAAATCCCTTTAATTGGTAATTTCCATATTTCTATCTCAATAACCTTCATATGTCTCTCTCATCAATAACTACCTTCTAAACTATTCTTTCTTGTCCATTTTGTCTCTATGTAAACAACATTATAGTCTCTATATCATGTTTTTCCCTATTAATTTAACATATTTTTCTTTTGTTAATCAATACAAATCTCTACGATGAGTTATGGCATTGACCACTGTGAAGGACTTTTCTGACTATGGTACTATTCTACACCACTATGTTGTGGATAAACACCACATCAAGTGAATTGAACAATAAGTACTTCAATAATTTTCTTGAGTATTTTTTTCACAACTAAAGGGGCATTTAAGTCAGGGTAGTACAGTCGCATACTATGAAAAGTTTCGAGATCAATCTATACTATTAATCAAGAACCTTCTTTATAATACACAAAGTGTTCCCACAACTCTTGCCACCATAAGATGACTCGTAATAAGCAATATCAAGGCATGATAGTTAAGTAGATAAGTAGCATAACTACATCTCACATACAAACTTAGGACAAACATCCCCTAAATAAGTCTACAAGTTACATTATAATAAAAACTACAATAGTTTAGTGCTACTAACAACTCAAAAAATAAAATATAAGCTAGAGAGTTTAATTAATTGTAAAGTAAAGGTTTGCTAGTTCTCTCAACCTAGTGCTCTCAACCTTCCTTTAACATCCCTAAATTTGATGCTATCGACCTCAAGCATCTCGTAGCTCAACTCCAACCATAGATCAATACGTAACAATAAATTGTAAGGGAGTAAGCTACAATAGCCCAGTGAGTGACCTTCTTATCTTACCAACACATAATGTATAACCAAGTTATTTAGATATGTATATGAATGAATAGATAATTATATGCAATGCAAACATATTATACAGCCTGCCAGTGACTATATAAGACGTGGTTTTATGCCTACCCTTACTTAGGTTAGAAAGTATTTTAGCATGTTAGAATCTAGATCTTTATATCTAGTATAATTATAAAGGTTTAGGCAAGAACATGTCTCACGAATACGTCATACAAAAACAATAACATAACATATAACAAAGAATATGGATCCAATAATATATGATGCTATGTAATGCTGACGAACTTACTTATTAATGTTATAGGATGCAATGCATGACTAATTTATTAGAGGTCATACAGTTGTTAAGTCTAGTTTATAAATGACCAAGCAATATATAAGCCAACACTCCAAAGTCTTAACAAGTACCTAATGCATCAACCAGTAAGTATTTCGATATATTATAGTATCTTATCACACAATTGCATTTAAATACAATCAAATGCGAGTTTCCCATGCACCTTAAGCATATCAATTTCCATTAATCATATAATTTAATGGTGCACTAAACTACAAGCAAAAAAATGTTTGGATAGGGATTGGTATCCTCACTCAGTCATGACGTTTAATAGTCTTAGTAATCCTCGATCTAGTGGACCTTTACATACAAATCACCTAAAGATTATAATTATAGTAAGTAAGACTCTATTTTATACTAAACTATTAACTTATCTCATTATAATTCCCCATTTTTCCTTATTTCGTATTTTGGCTATAACTTTTTTATGTTAAGTCCAATTTTGGTATCCTTATAGTCAATTTTCATCATTTTTTAATGTTTTATTTAGCCAGTATTTTATTATGTTGAACACTCACTAAAGTCGTAGCCCTTCGCTATATTAGATCATTCTATAGAAGTACAATGGTTGGTACACTCAGAATTAGTAATCTCCATTTGACTTTAAAACCATGGTGGGATCTGTTTTGTGAGATTGGACCTAAAACTATTTGGGTTAGGGCCAACAATGTTATTGGTCAAAGATTGGTGTTTAACTCTTATGGGTTTTAGGCCTTATTTTTGGGCTTAGGGTTAAAATTTAGGTATGGGGCTCTCTTTGTAGGCCCTTTGACTTTTACAATAAATTTTTAAGTAAATTTTACATCATATTTTTTAATGTTTTTAGTTGGGCCTTTCCTTCTCTTCTATGGGTAAAATTAAGTCATTTTTACTAGTTTTATGTGGTAACTCCATGTTAAGCCTATAGGGGGTCGTCTAAATGACCTATTGGGCCTATTAGGCTTTTAATACATCTATTTTAAGTTTCTTTAAGCTACTGGTTAGTCCTATCTTATTGGACTATGGGCTATGTCTTGGGCCTTTTTAATAAGTTTTAGGCCTATTTTACATCTTAAGGCCCTAAACTCAATTCTATTTGTTATTTTAGCCCTTAATCCACTACTAGCTCATAAAATACTCCATTTTTAATAAGATTTCAGATCTCTTATATATTAGTTATTGGGTATCTAATCAAGTTCTTAAAGACTAAATCACAATTTAAGCCTATTTAGGCTTTTAATTCAATATTAGCCTACTAAACTTTGTCAATTAAGCCTTAAACCTTACTTATCACTAACGATTGGTGTCACTAAGTTGATAAATGAAAATTTATAGCTTATATCTTCTTCTATAGGTAGCGCCCATGATGGTCTTCCTTGGGCTTTCATCACTATTTCATGTAGCTCTTATTTTAAGTCATCCCAATCACTTCTAAGCTAAGTTTATTAAGTAAGGTCAATATTGTTCACGAATAAGTCATAACATGAGGGAAACTTCCTCTTTTAGGAGTGACATGTATAGGAAGTTAGGGTTCAATGGGTTTTTCCTTACTTATCCTTCTTAATATCTACTTATCTCAATATTTGCATGTATATTAGTGTTTTCATTTAACCAATGAGCCATAACCTAAATTTAACCAGGCTTGTTTTACATCATTTTATACTACAACATTATAATATGCTTAAACATAAGAGTTTTGAAGCTTAAAATACAAGAACAAGTTGTAAATTTTAGGAAATTATTAGAGGAGTTTCACCTTGGTTGAGTTATGGAGGAGCTTGCTTGTCCTTGGTTATGCCATGAAGTGGTGAGGATTTAGAGAGGGTATGTGTGTCAACAAGGGAAGGGAGAGAGGGAAGAAAGTGTGGTAGATGGTGGCATATAGTAGTTAGGTTGAAAGGTTGGCCGGCGATGGTGGTGTTAGGGTTAGCTAAGAGGGGGAAAGGAAGGGAATGTTGTGGCTATTTTGGGGGGGCTTTTTGAAGAGGAGTTCCTTGAGTTTTTTAGGGGGTGAAATGAAGAAGGGATAAAGGCTTTGGGGGTGTAATTTTCTACATAATTAGGAGAGGAATGAGGAAGATAAAGGCTCCTAATTTTGGCATGGTGAGGATACTACTTTGAGGCACTTTAGGAATATTTGTAAGATTAACCATCTATGGTAAAGTTTTATCTCCTTAATGGGTATTATCCTTTAGCTACTAACTAATCCTTTCATCATCATTTCCTTAGTGAATCATATCCATTTGCTAATCATGATACATTGAGGTTGATTATCGGATTAACATGTGATTATCATAATTAATCGCAATTAAGAATATTAAGTGTAATTTTAGGGTTTTCTTAAGTTTAATCATTTTAATTAAGTTAATTGAACTATATTGTTTAACTTTCTAACGCTTTTATCAAACTACATACAAGATCGAAAACTTAGGGTTTTTAAGCAATTAGCAAAATCATTTGTTTTAAGTGAGTAATTTATCTATATAATTTTGGTTCATTAGTTATATTAGGGTTTTAGATGTTCAATTAAGGTTTTATAGTCGTTTTAGAGTTTCTTGCATATTAAGGTTTATGGTTTTACATAGACGTTAGGGTTTAAGGTTTTTACCTCTATTAGGGTTTTAATTGATTGCTTAGAGTTTGTTTATGTCTTTTAGGGTTTTTTATCATTATATTTTGGGTCGTTATATGGATTATCTATTGACTCTCTTAACTAATTATGGGTCCAAATTTGAAGACTTTTAGGGTTTACAATTTCAACTGTTTTATTTTGTAAAAATGAATTTGAGCAACTTCTTCTTACTATGATTCCCCTCTAATTTATGGTAAATGTATCATCGAAAAGGCTCCTTAAGGATACTAATAAGACTGAAAATTAAGGATTTTTGTCTGTTTTGGACCCTTTCATCAATGCTTATCCTCATCTCTCTACCCTATAGGAATACCATTGTTAAAGGAAGGAAAAAAGCAAAGGAGCCTCCTTTCTTGCAATCATAAAGAATTTAGGGGAAGAAAAGAGGGAGAGGAGAAACAATTTTGGATTTTTCATCATATCTTTGTCCAAAATTTTAACTTTTTGCGTTAAAAAAATATTTTAATTTATTGGGTATTTTTTTATTTTGTGTAAAAATTTAATGTTTTAAGTTAAAAAATTAATATTTTAATGGACAACTCATATAGTTGTTTAGGTAGTAATAATAAATTTGCTTTTAAACTTTCTAGATGCCCAATATTTTAATGGACAACTCATATAGTTGTTTAGGTAGTAATAATAAATGTGCTTTTAAACTTTCTAGATGCCTAATTACCCAAAGAGAGTTCTTCTTTCATGTTATTATTTTATCAATTAAACTCTAATACATTAGGACTATTAAGAATAAAATGTTTTGTTTTGTTTGCCCTAGCATAATCTTGATGTGTTGCAATGTCAAATCATGATATCTTATTGGTTCCAATGTTAGGCGCTTTTGGACAAAATAAGATTCGAGTAACGGATAAATTAATTTTTTTTTGTCCTAGGTGTACATTAACAACAACAATAGTAGTAGTAAAATGTTGTTTATGGAATTAAATGTAAGAGAGAGAAAAAAACTATCTATAATACTTGAAAATGATCATCTTCCATTTGCTTCCACACAACCATATTTTGTCACAACATAGTATCATCATTTACAATTTCATTTATAATAATTAAAAGAAATAAAAATTTGAATCATGAAAAGTTACCAACTAATCAATTTATAAAATTTCTTTTCACTATGTAAATTGCAAACATAGTATGAAATTAACATGTGAAAATAATTAAAGAAGATTAAAATAAGTCTAAGAATTATTGGGAAAAAATATATGAATCTAACAATTTGAGTTTACTATGTGACAATGCACTTCAATGAAAACACAATAAAAGTACATAAGACTTTCAATTTTTTTCAAAAAGATGTTTAAAAGGAAAATAAAGCAAATTGTAAAGGACAATTTAAGAAGTTGGAAATAATAATCTAAGACTACATAAAGGATCTTAGTAAAATTTAAAAAAAAAAATCACATTAGGATGTTATAGACTTTCAAAAGAAAACAAAGAAGATAAATGTTTCATTATCAATATTAAACAACAGGATTGATAGATTACAAAAAAGTAATCATTAAATTGCTTTATATTATAAATAATATGTAGAAGAAACATAAAAAAAATGTAAATTGCTGCATAACCTAACCCCCTTTTTTTTTTATGGAAACTACCTCCACTGTATTTTAACTGAAACTATCAATAATCTTTAATTGTGTTAATTTGACTCTCATTCCCACTTTTAGGAAAATGGAGTCAAAATGATGAAGTATTACCATAAATGTGAACAAATTCCTTACTTTTTAGGAAAAGAAAGAGATATTTAAAAACTTTGTAATAGGAAAATGGAGTGAAATGATGAAAACTTATATAGTCATTAATGTAAATTAATAAATCCTAGATAGTCAAATTATAATAATCCATCACCATTAAGCTACTAACCATTTATTCATTCATACTTTAGAAATAAAGGAAAACCTTAGAGAGTATTGTTCCTCATCAAAGGATGTTGATAGTGATTTTCTTCATTGGAGCAAAAAGTGGATAGCTAGTGATAACTTAGATTAACTGATGATTGTCAATGGCAAAGAGGCCTCCATATCACTAGACAACAAATTAAATAAAGTGTCTTGTAGGGATATTGTCCTTAATAATATCCCAGGTGCCTATGAAAAACTTCACCTCAAGGATCTAAAAGAGAATGAAGATATGGATCAAGATTTCAAATTGACAAAGGAAAAAGAGAAACGTATAAATGAGAATATTGAGCCACAATTGTGCTATGTGAATATCTTTAAATCAAAAAGGGGTATTTTATGTGCTCCTTAGCAAAATGCCTTTATAGTAAAGGTCATAAAATCAAACCTTAGATAAAGATTATGTGGCAAGGACCAAGGAGGATTTGGATATCTCTAGCATCCTTTAAGTTGATTTATGCAGGACTAAGATTTTATTTGATCTTGCTTGATAGTATATCTGACTACCAATAGGTAATAAAGAATGGATCAGAGTTCATCAATAGTTTCCATCTAGCCTTGAAAAGATAGGACTAGATTTTCACTCGGAGATAGTAGGGTTTGATGTAGTTACTGTTTAGGTAAGGATTACTAGCCTCCTAATTGAGTATTTCTCCCCTCTTGCAAATGTTAAATAAGAGAAAAAATTAGGCTAATACTACGGTAAGATTCATATATGGTAGGGCTTAAAAGGAGAAGATTTACGAGAATCTATGTCCAATTGAATATGGAGATACCCCTAAAACATACTGTGGTTTTTAACAAATTCCTCACAACATTCAATATGGGCTACCTAAAATGTATGAGATATGTAGGAAAATTGGTCATAACAAATTTTGATGCCCTCTAAATGTAGAGAAAGAAAGTGAATACTAGGAACAAGAATATTTTAGTAAGAAGAAAATGCATAAGTCCTAAGAGAGGAATGCTATGCATGATAACTTTACCATGACAAAAGATGTCATGGGGACAGAGAGTAATAGTGAAAGAGTAGAAAAGAAAAAGAATGAGGGAATCCAAATTGAAATAAGATCATAAATCATACAAAAGAGACTAAAAATGATACTCTTTATGAAGAGTAGATCAAAGTGCAAAGTAGAAAATCTTTGTAAAAGATAGCGATGAAAAACCTAGGAAACGATTGTTCAAGCAAGAATAAAAGAAGGAAGTAACAGTTTCCTTATGATACAAGAACTGCACTCGAGGAAAAGAAAGGGAGTGACTTGAATGCCCATTATGTTGAAGTGACTAAGGTAAATGAAGAGACGACCATTGCAAGGGAGAGAAAGATTATGATGGTTAGGAACCGAAAGAATATGAATATTGATTACAGTCCTACAGAGAGAGAGAGAGAGCATAACTCCTAAAGCATGAACCCAAAAAGTCCTTAAGAAGAAGCAAAATAGAAACTTAACTTTTGTCAAGAAAATTACAACACAAAATGGTTCACATATTGGAGGTAGATCTTTAGGTGCAAATACTATACCCCAATTCTCTTCTCCCATAGGCCATTAGTTTGCTTTATCAATTGTAATAGAGTCAACTTACTTATGTCACTACCCTCTTCAACTGCAGTCTTCTTTGCATCTTAAGCCTTTAGTAGCACTCACAACATTTTTCAAATAATGCTAGAATCGATCCTTTTCCCAAGTGATGAAATTTTTTTTTGGGAAATTACAAAAAACCTTTCCTAAACTTTGACTTAGGTATGGATTGATCTCTTGAACCTTCAAAGCGAGGTTTTTGATCTCCTAAATTTTCATAAATTGGCTGATAAAGCTATAATCCTTTTAAACTTTCATTTTGGTATGTAAACACCACATAAACTTTAATTTTGCTGCGTAAACACTGTGTTTACGCACCACAATCAAAGTTTAAGAGTTATAGAGGTTATTTTGTCAATTTATCAAAATTTAAGAAGTTAAAAACCTCACTTTGAAAGTTTATGGGGTCAATCTAAGCTCCAAGAGCTATACAAGCACAAACTTGATTACACAAGTTTCACACTCATAACTCTCAACACAAATCACAATTTCAACTCACAACATAAAGACAATAACTCTCAATATTCCAATATAATATAATCTCAAAGATTTTTGGTGTAGTGCTTTTAACTCTCAATGCTTTGCAACTAATAGCTTAAAAGCTCTATACTTCAATTCTCTCTAAATATTGGCAAATTAGGGTACAAGAGACAATGAGAACAATAGACAATAAGAACACAAAAGAATATTGGAATATTGTAGCAAAAGATCCGTTCTCTATTATCCTTAGTCGAGTTGTTGAGCATTCATCTCATTCCATTCAATTCTTCTCGTTATAGTAAATTAAATGCTCTAAAGACTAGTTGTATCAGATTTCCTTGTACTACCGGCAAGTTGGTAACAAAATGCTTTACTGGTAAGTGAATTGGCATGCCGACTCCTTTAGGCTAGTAAGTGTTTTTTTAGGACTTTATACCGTCAGCCTAGTTCTTCCTTAAGCCGTCAACTCGGTAAGCCAAATATCACCTAAAAATTCTTTTAACATACAACAAACAAACACTCTTTGCAATCTACTTCAAGATCATTTAATCACACCTCAAAAGATTAAATTTCTTGTAGAGATAATCGATATGTTTAATCATTAAACAAATTAATTAATTTTATTCAATTACCTCAATATAATCAAATAATACTTAGTTTAATCATCTATTTATTTTGTTCTCTTCAAAAACAACATGTTTAGATATATACATTTTTGTTTTGTTCTCATCAAAATCAAATAATGAACCTTATGTTCAACAGTTTCGCTGAGGTAAAGGAGAGGTTGACCTTTGCCCATGTACTAGCTTTACCTAACTTTGAGAAGGTATTTAAACTGGAATGTAATGTGTCGAGTATTAGGATAGGTGTTGTCCTAATACAAGAGGGTCAAGCAATTGCTTACCATAGTGAGAAGCTTAATGGGCCTCAACTAAACTACTTTGTGTATAACAAAGAACTCTTGGTGCTAATTTGACTACTACAAGTATGGCAACATTATCTATTATCAAGAGAATTTGTCATCTATACTAACTAAGAATCCCTAAGGTACCTCTGAAGTCAGACAAAGTTGTCAAAGCAGCAAGCAAGATGGGTCAAATTCCTTGAAGCATTTAATTTTGTAATCAAATACAAACAAGGAAAGGGTAACGTAGTTACAGATGCTCTTTCTAGAAGACATGTGCTCCTGATAAAACTGTAGACTAGGTTGTTTAAGGTTACAAGCATTAAAGAACAGTACTCTAGGGATCCACACTTTGGACTTATACATGCATATTGTGTCAATGGAAGGACAGTAGATGAGTATCATATGGAAGAGGGATACTTGTTCTAAGAAAGGAAATGATACGTGCTAACCTATTCATTGAAGGAATTACTAATCACATAAGCCTATAGTAAAGGACTCTCCAAACATTTTAGGGAAAGAAGAACGTTAAACTATTGAATGGATGTTTCTTCTGGCCAAGGACGAGGTAAGATGTGCATCAAGTTGTTAAAGGTAGTGCCATGTACAAGAAGGCTAACTGTTAAGCCAAGTAAGTGAAAGCAATGCCTTTACTTTTTCTAACAAAACCATAGATTGAGTTAAGCATGGACTTTGTTCTTAGATTACCATAAACTGCCCAAGGCAAAGATTCTAAAATGGTTGTCATGGATAGGTTCAATAAGATGGCACACTTTGTGTCCTACTCCAAGACTAATGATACTTCAGCTATTGCTCCTCTTTTCCTGTAGGAAGTTATTTGGTTACATAGCATACTGAGAAGTGTAGTTTCAAACAGAAATCCAAAGTTCTTGACCCATTTCTGGAGGACTCTATGGTGACGCATGGGGACTAAACTACTATCCAATACTTCCTATCACCCCTAAATGGATAACCAAACAAAGGTAATCAATCGTACTTTAGGATTACTGCTCCGCGTTACAATGGGCAAGAACTTAGTTGATTAGGACATCTACTTGCCAGTGATTGAATTCACTTGCAATAGAACACTACATAACACCACTAAGTTTCAAGTAGATCGCTGCTTGTACTCTTTTGTCTGCATCCTCCAACGACATCGCCAGTGTATCTTTACTACGTATACAACACCATGTATAGAATCTACTATACTAATCATTATTTTTCTTAAATATTCATTTTTACCCTTTGTATTCTTATACATTACTTCTTTTAGGCAATACCCTTTTTGTCTTTTACCTTTTAGGCAAGTTACCCTAAAATTCTCAAATATAAATACCCCTTGTACATATAGTCGAAAATAGTCAAATTACCATTAATATACCAAATATTCTTCCACTTGTGAACACTAATTGTTTACTTTCATTTCAGTCTTATCCTAATCTTTAAGCAAGGCTAGGTGGCAAGTAACCTCACCAAACCATCTTGTGCATCATTTCAAGCTGTGCCATGAGTCCCTAAAAGTTCTACTAGTATGTCATATCCTTTGAGGCTGTTTGTGGGTTTTGCTTACTCCTTCATTTGTTGTTCATCCTTTCACGAGTTTCCCCATTATCCTTTTTAAGCTTTCGACAAGCTTAGACCCATCCCCATAACCGGCCTTATTTGTCCTTGGTTGTGGTTCGCATCATATATGCTGTAAGTGTACCCCCAGAATAAAACTCATGAAGTGTAACAAATGTGGTAGAAATGAGCATTTCTCTAAGTATTGTCCACAATTTGGACAAGGAGCTAAGAGGACTAAAGGTTTTGATAATGCAACCACACCTGCTTATGTCTTTGCTATGGAGGATATAGGAAATGAGGATGCTGAAGATTTTGTGGATTTGATAGAGGAGTATTACCATAACGATGCTAAGGAGATTATGAGATTTATGAATGCAAGTTTAGTTGGTAATCATAGTATTAGTATATTCCAAGGAATGTGCTTATAAATGCACAACTTGCTTTTGCATTATTTGATATTAGTGCATCTCATTTCTTTGTAAGTCAAAATTTGTGAACAGGAAGGAGATTATTGTAGCTAAAATTAACATGACTTATAGAGTTAAAACTCTTATTAGGGAAAAGGTAACGACTTGAGTAGTGGATAATGGTAGAATTAAGATTTAAGAGAAGGAGTACTCTATAATTTTTGTAATATTACCACTATAAGGTTATGATATAATAGTGGGAGTAGATCGGTTGTCTAAGCATAAAGTGACCATAGAGTGTAGAAGTAAAATACTTAAACTAAATAATAGAGAAACGGTATTTCAAGAAAGGTTGGTAGAAGCAAATTGAACTTAGCTGTGGTAGAGATATGTGATAAATTGTATGAAACAAAAGTCAAAGAGAATGATTGGAAATTTTGTTAGGTGTTTGCCATGGAAGTAAAGAAAGAGGTACCTAAAGTAGCGGACATGCCAGTAGTGTGTGAATTTTCGAATGCTTTTCCAAAGGATTTACTAGGTTTAGCTCTACATCAAGAGTTAGACTTCACTATCGAGTTAGTTCCTAGAATTGAACCTATTTCTAAAGCTCCATATCGGATGTCACCCATGGAACTTCAATAGCTAAAGAAGCAACTTCAAGAGTTGTTAGACAAATCATTTATTTGTCTAAGTGTTTCACCATAGGGAGCACCGGTATTATTTATGAAGAAGAAAGATGGTATCATGAGATTGTGCATAAACTACTAAGAAATAAATAAGGTTACCATTAGGAATAGATATTTGTTACCTCGCATTGATGATTTGTTTGATCAGCTACAAAGTGCAACTGTGTTTTCTAGAATTTACTTAAAATTGGGATATCATCAATTACGAGTTAAGTCGAAGGATGTGCCTAAAACTGCATTTACAACACGATATCGCCATTACCAATTTTTGATGATGCCTTTCGTTTTGACCAATGCCTCGACTATGTTCATGGATTTGATGAATCACATATATCAACCATAGTTGTATAAATTTGTTGTGGTGTTTATTGATGATATTTTGATCTATTTGAAAACAAAGGAGGAGCATGTAAAGCGCTTATGATTAGCATTATGGAAGCTAAGGGAAAATAAATTATATGCTAAGTTGAGTAGATGTGATTTCTGATTGGATAAAATTTCTTTTCTAGGTCATATTATATCTAGTGAAGGAATTCCTATAGATCTTAACAAGGTGAAAGCAGTAATATATTAGAAGTAGCCAACGATTGCTACAAGGTAAGAAGTTTTCTAGGTATGGCTGGATACCACCGACGATTTATTAAGGATTTCTCTAAAATTGCCAAACCATTATCTCGATTGACCTAGAAAGATATAAAATTCGAATGGGGTGAAGAATGTAAGTTAAGTTTTCAAGAGTTGAAGAAACTACTGGTTATAGCACTAGTATTAACATTATTTGATCTAGATAAACCTTATAATGTATATAGTGATGCTTCTTGATATAGGCAAGTATATCTATCAATTTATAATATAACGGATATCAGTTTGAATGTCGATCCCATAAGAATTGGTACGATTACTAATACTCATTAGATCTTTATTATGTAACCGGCAAATTAAATTTCAAGAAACTTAAAGAAGTAAATCTAAATTACTACTAAAACTAATTTAAAGATTAACTAAGATGTAATTCAAGAATTAATAAGGAAGTAATTCAATTGGAAATTAATTCAAGATTTAATGTTGTATCTAGATCTTGTTTCCCCTAGATCTAATATGTGATTTTCCTAAAGATAATCAATTCATTCTTTAATCTTTCTTGATGGAGAAAATTCTTTACTAAAATTAACCACTTTCTCAAGCCAATTAACCCTAACCCTAAAATCACTTACAGGAATCTCTTCTCAAAAGCATGATCTAAGATTGCATTATTGAAAAATGAATGCTCTGTACTTTAATTCAAAATTCTACAATAATCTTGCAAATTATCTCTAATCCTACAACAATTCTTATCAACCATGCTTAGATCTAATCTTATAAGAAATCTTTCAATTCTCTTATTCTCTTATAAGGTATCAAACTCTAGATTACTATCTATGAAAATAATAAACTAAATCATGAAGCAAACATAGTTGAATCAAGAAAATAATAAAGAACTAAATTAATTAAACACTAATCATGTCATATGAATAGATCTAGGTTCTACAAAACCTAGACATTAAATATCTACTCACTACACATTCTAAAATAAGAATCTAAAAACAAAGAGTAGAAATTAGTAGAAAGAAGCATCATGAAATCTGAATAAAATTAAATCTTGAGATATTCTCTTCTCTTTGGTTTCTTGATTGCTCTTAGTTTCAAAAAACTCTCTAAAATTTGTGCCAAAAAGTTCTTCTTTTAAACAAACCCTAACAAAGCTTTATATAAGAAGAGATAAAAAAAAAAAAAAAAAGGTTGGTTGGAAAAGACACAACTGAAGATACAAACCATATCTTTTGATTGTGTCTTAAGCTATAACAGTTGAAAATAAGGTCCAAATTTGCTTCAAAACGACACAGTCATATTGTTTAATTGTATCGATCTTCAAACCTTCATAATTTGCTTATTTTAGCTTTAATTTAAGTGAAATTTGTTTCTATTTTCTTGTTTTCTCACATAGATCATTTCAAAACCTGGAAAACAAAATTTTATTCAATTAAGTATTATTATCTAAAAATAAAATCAAATATTAACGAAAATCATCAAAAATTACGATATAAAATATATGTAATTAGGAATGCATCACTTCTTAGAATGGATTAGGTTGTGTATTGATACAAGATAGAAAAGTTGTTGCATAAGCATCAAGACAATTGAGGCCACATGAAAGGAATTATCCAACCCATGGTTGGAGTTAACAATTACAGTGTTTACTTTAAAAATTTGGAGATATTATTTACATGGACAACGATGTGAAATATACACTGATCATAAGGGTTTGAAGTATTTCTTTACTCAAAAGGAGTTGAAGTTAAGACAAAGGCAATGGCTAAAGATGATTAAGGATTATGATTTCAATATAAATTATCATCTTGGAAAAAGCTAATCTAGTGGTAGACGCTTTGAGTTAGAAGAATTATGAACATGTTGCATTACTATTAACTTCCTAAAGTAAGTTCGTGTGTAAATTTGAAAAGTTGAAAATTGGGTTTGATTGGTGTGAGTCTAATAGTTAGATAACGAATTTGGAATTGTAACCCACTTTATTGGAAAGAATTAAACAAAAGTAAGAGGATAATAAAGATATGATGGAAATAAAAGAGAAGTTGAGCAAAGGTGTAGACACCCTATCTTTACCCCTCTTTTTTATTTAAAATTTTTTATAATAAGGAAGGGTCTTAATTTACAAAAAGCACAAAAAAATAGAAAATTTAGAAAAGTAAAAAAAAAAATTGAAAATATAGGAAAATCACAATAAAAAAATAGAAAGTCTACAAAAATCACAAAAAGTAGAAAATTTAGAAAATACGAAAAAATAGAAAATTAAAAAAAAAAACAAGTAGATAGTTTAAATATAATAGGGATTTTTTTTTTTATTTAGCCTTAGTTTTTTTTAGGGCCTAAAATAATAAAAAAGGGGAGAAGAGGAATTTTGGATTTAGGTTTAGATTTAATTCTAAGTCAAGCTAACCTAGTCTATATATGCAAGCATATATGGATAAGGTACAGACCAATGACTTGATAGAAAGAGACACATACATGCATAAGGGAGACCTATGTTCAATTCCACAATCAGGCATTTAAATGCATTTTATTTTCATCAATAGCATAAACATGTGTCGGCCTTTGATTGGTCGACGACATCAATTTTTGTAAACCCCTAAATTTTTTGACTTAACCTTTAAAGTAGACTTAAGTATGTTAGATATTCTAAGAGTTGATAAGGCTAATGAAAATGAAAACCCTAAAATAACTAATCAATTGCATATAAAATTTTTCCACCCTAAACATATGTAAATACTAAAGATTTCATCCGAAAGTGATAAAAATCCTAAAACTATAACTTTAAGGATATAAAAGCACTAATTCACCATAATTTACTCTCAAATCCTAATTGATAATATAATCTTAGTATTATACCAAATCATTGATAAAAGATTAAAAATAACTTTCAATTATTCATAAATATATATAATACTTAAGTAATCCTTTAGAAACCAAGATATTATATCAAAGATTACATTTATCTTCTAAGTATGTAACTAGGTTAGTATTGAGTAGAGTTAAGAGCATAATTAATGATCATATTGCATGTAGTAAGTATTAGTAACCTAAATGGCATATTTCATGATAGTTACATTGAATAGCTTAATAGATGATGTATATGGAACATAAATACCTAAAGGAAGATCTCATTATCTATTTTTACTAATCAATTTACTAAACTTCTTATTTTCTTTCATTTCCTTAATTTTTCTCTAAATTTTCCCTAATTACTTCGTTATGTAAACTAAATGGCATGTAATTTTGGAAAGTTGATCAAGTCAACACATGTTGACCAAAGTTACAAAGTTAACTAAGTCAACATATGGAAATGTCAACAAAATGTCATTTTCACTCTAGAATCATCTCTTTCTTTCTAATGATTTCTTTCCTTTTCTTTTAGATTTTTTTCCCCTTTCCTCTTCCTTGTTGCCGTCCACTGCTTTTCCATTTAGGACCCCACTCGTTTTCATCCTTTTAAAACACAAACACAACTCTTTTCTCCCCCTTTACCTAACCGTAATCTTCTTGCCCCCTTAGTTCTACACTTTTCCACTTCACTTTCACAACTCCTATTATCATAAATCAAGAAGAAAAAAGGTATGTTATTATGTATTGCTCCATATTATTTAATGATTATATGAATAGGTAAGTTAGTATAGGAAGTTTATGTATTATGTACATATATATTGTTAAAAGTATAGGATAGCTTTAGTAAATAGAAGAAGAGCATGTGTACGTATATTTAAGTATGTGTATATAAGAGTATACTTGATAAATATATGTATAAAGACCTTTATACATAAGTATCCATTATGTATATAACCTAAAACCTAAAATAAGGTATATACTAACTATACATACATATACATGCCAAATACACCCTTAAAGTACAAAAATATGAAAATTGTGAAACTTTCTTAAGAGGGCATTTTAGGCATACGATAATATGTATAAAAATACGTATGTCACCATATGTGTATATGGGTATATGTACTAGTATATGTATGAGTACATAAGTATACATACTGATATGTTAGAAGTATAAGTATATGTATATGTATAACATATGTATAAAATGTATGAATACATAAGGATAATAATGGATGATGATGTAAGCAATGACATAATTGAAAAATAATGTAAGCAATGATGTAAGTAAATAATGACATAAGCAATGACACAAACAATTGATAACTTAAGCGATGACATAAGCATAAACTTGTAAAATAATAAATTATAAAACTACATAAGAATATAACATACATATATACATGTACTTAAGAGCTAAAACTCTTTTAAACCCTAATACACTTCCTAAATTGAATTAAACTTAATTAAGTACATGAATTAGTAAAACCAATGTAAAAATTCCCTAAGTGTAAGAATCTAATGGCTAATTAAATCATTAAGTCCTAAAATAAGATATAAACATAAGTAATAAGAATGATTAAGCTTTAATAGTTAAAATTTCAATAAATTTAGTCTATATTGTAAAACACAGGTTTTAACGTCCAAAACAAACATTACCGTGTGAATGTACATTCGAAAATGATGAAAAACAACTATAAATTCATAAATATCAAAAAATAAAAAAGTTATATATGGTTAGTGATAAAGTCTAATCAAATCAAAATTGATACTAATCTAAATAGAATTAGGTAAATAGATATCTAGAGTTACTAGTTAATTCAATTGCTTACTATTGTTATTATATCATAATGATCAGGTGATCCTAAGGTAGGCGAGGATCTCCTGATTGATTACTATAACTAGAGCGAGTCATCATGACCGAGTGAGTACTTATCCTATGATTATATGCTTGTAAGTGATTGCAAATAGTAGACTTAAATGATATTGTTAATTAATTGTTGTGTAAGGTCGAGAAATGCTTGTGTATGTTATAATGTGTTGAGCTATGAATTTACCTTAAGTACAAATAATACTTTGTTGTTGCATGGTAGTATAGATAATGATTGTGTGTACTATTAGATGGTCACATCATAATTGGACTTAACTATACTCGGCTCATGAAAAGAAACTGGTATATACATCAACATTCATTATATAGACATAATTCCGATCGTCACATCACACGGAGGTAAAGAAAGGCCATTCAGGGGTTGTTATTATAAATTTATTGGTTATGTACGGTGTACTCGTACAAAATGACCTTATCTTAGCCCACGGGAATATTAGGCATTGGAGGTGCCAATGGCCTGACTAAGGGTCAAGTCTAGAGGCCTCCATTTAAGGGTAAGTATGGACAGCGGGGACCCACTCACAATTATACTAGAACTTGGTTTTTATGAATATAAAAGACTTGTTTGATTTATGTACGAAATGGAGAGTTCTATAGTAAAGTAAGTTCTAATATAATACCTAGATTTGATTGGTGCTATGTATACTCTAACCTTGACTTTGGAGGGCATTAAATCTGAGTTATGTATATGGACTAGTTAACTATACATATTGTTCGGCATTCTAATTGTTCATTCATTCATATGCGTGAATATAATGTATTTATAACTTGCTTGTGGTGTGGCTGAGGGTTTTGCTCACTAAGCTTAGGCTTATTCTTCCTTAGACCTTGAGGCTGGTCGAGGGATGCCACAAGTTAGCTTAGGGACTTGGGTAAGAGTAAGCCATCCAGTGTGTTGAGAGAACTGATTATGTAGATTTTTACTTATGTACTTTTGTTTTATTAGTAATATAGACTTAGATGTACTAAATTACTATATATTGTAAACTTTGTAGTTTAAATTTTATATAAATATGTTTATGTGATGATATCATATGGCTCTGTATGTTCTTAGGAAACTAGTAGTTGTAGAGCCTTGTATATTATGTGAAGAGTTCATGATTAAAAGGTTAACCAATCAGGGGTTCTTCATACAGTATACAACGTCTACCATGACTAGACCATCCTCAGTTTGTGACAATTTTCCTTCTTTTCCTTATGATTTCCTTAGCTTTCTTGTGATTTCTTAGCCAAAGCAATCAAGTTCAAGGCCATTTTTGGCTATTTTCCTATATAATTTGACCAAATTAATGGTGAAATTGTGTAGATTACATAGCCTATTTTGTATCACGCCAAAGAACATGCCTAAGTTCAATGATTATAATGGCTAAATTGAATTTTGAAAGTGAGAATAAAAAATTTAAAGCTGGATTTTCTTCCCCATTCCTTTACTTGATTTTAACATGTTTAATTGAATTTAAAGCTTCTATTTGTTAAATTTGGCAAATGTAACATCTTAGACACGATTTTGACCAGTTTATACTTCAATTTGTGCCCAAAATCAAACTCGAATCCTAAGTCTTCCTCCTCCATTCACACTCGAATCCATGACATTCAATGAGTTTCCGTGATAATCCAAGTTAACATTAGTATAAATAGATGTTGCTTAAGCTCAATCAAGCATCAACTCCCATTGCAAATCAACCCCCGAACCTAGAAAACACATCTTCAATCTCTTTCTCTCTCTAGCAATATCAATACTCTCTATCATTTCTCACTCCCAAAATTTGAACTACTACCTTTTTCATACTTTGAATTGAGCTACCTATGTCATAATACCCGCAACACCCTAAAACCCCCAACTAACATCCCTATCCACCACAATAGCCACTACAGTAAGCTGCATAAACCTCTGTCTCTCCACTCCAAACTACCGAACCACCACTACCATCTAATAAATATGAAAAGCTACCATACTACCACTATTGGACCTTTCTCCAATGAGTTTCACATGAAACTTCAATTACCTACAAAAAAATTGCATTGGAATTGCCCTTAGCAACCCCTAGTGGTCACTACTGCTGCTTCTTAGTCACGCACATACGTAGCACATGATTGGGCCAGACAACTTGAATCCAATCCAACAACTCGACCCGAGCTCTAACTTGAAGACTAAGACCAAACCATGGCTAATTCTCATTCAGCCTATGCAAGTCTACTCCTAAAGTTAAAAAACCTAAAGTTGTAATTTAGGGTTTAAAACTTTAACAATAGATAGACAATCTAAATGAATAATTCAAACCTTAGAAGATATGTTGCAAGCTTATTTATTAGATTTTGGAGGTGATTAGGATAGATATTTACCATTAATAGAGTTTATTTACAATAATAGTTACCATGCAACTATACATATGGCACCTTATGAAGCATTATATGGGAGAAAATATAGATCACTACTATATTGGGACTATGAGAAATATGCAATGATTAAACTCGACATGATCAATCAAACAAATGAGAAGGTTAAGATTGTGTGACAATGAATGAAGGAAGCCCAAGATCGTTATAAGTTGGCCAGATTTGAAGAGAAGGTCATTGGAATTTGAAATTGGTGATCATGTTTATGTTAAGATAAGGCCATTCAAAGGACTTAGATAGGTTGCCACAAAAGGAAAGTTGAGCCCAT
Organism: Lumnitzera littorea; assembly: GCA_024138015.1. Lineage (NCBI taxonomy): Eukaryota > Viridiplantae > Streptophyta > Magnoliopsida > Myrtales > Combretaceae > Lumnitzera > Lumnitzera littorea. The sequence continues at coordinate 71,113,569 of JAMXBB010000012.1, read as the reverse complement.
GATATATTGGTCCATTTGAAGTACTGGAGAAGGTTGGTAATGTATCATACAGAATAGCCTTATCTCCAAGTTTGTCAGGCTACCATAATCTATTCCATGTTTCAATGTTAAGAACATTCATTAAGAACTCAAATGAAATCATGGAGATAAAACTAGTAGAATTACAGAGGAATTTTCAAGTGGTGAAGCAGCCCATGAAGATACTGGATAATCGGGTTCAGAAGTTAAAGAATCGAGATATGGAATATGTGAAAGTACAATGGAATAAAGGTCTAGCCTTAGAGAATACTTGGGAGCCAAAAGCAATAGTGATGAAGTAGTACCCATGGCTTTTTTGACTTCTAGATTAGTAAAAGTATGTTGATTATCATTTTGGTTAATTAAGTAAAATGTAGATGTATAGAAGTTTTAAGGACAAAACTTTATTGAACGGAGGGTGGAAATATAAACCCTACATCTAGAAGTTTGAAATCGATACGTAAAATTTAAGGTGACTAGATAAAGTTTTCGATTGAGTTTAAACTATACAATGAAGTTAAGAATATTAGTAAAAGTGATTCCATGAGTTTGAATTTATGAAAATAAGTAATAAAATAATATAATATTATAATATTGAATTATAAGTATATTACCCATTATTTATTGAAAATACGTAAAATGAGTTTCGATAACTAATAAGTCAATAAAAATAAATTATATACACATTAAAAATCATAAAATAACAGAAATAATATTTAGGAGTACCTATTTGTACTATATGTGTATTTACTTACAGGTAAAAATATACAAAATTACTTAAAATATCCAAAATTAATGCTAAATAATCAAAGAAAATTACAAAAAAAAAAATCAAAGAAAAATTATAAAAAAAAGTAAGGATTTGTTTAAATTAAGGTCATAGCAAGCTGGGGATTAAGAAGAAACAATTAGCTAATCAAATTAGCCTAACTAGAAAGCTAAAAAAGAAGAGATAAAGGCCAAATGTCAACCAAAAATAAAAAACATAAATAATACCAAGCAACTCTATATAAGCAGCAATCCCTATCTAGAACTCATTTTGATCTGTTGAAAGTTTAAGAAAAATAGAGAGAAAATACAAAAAGAGAGTTAGGGATTTTTACAAAAAAAAAATATATCAAAATTAGTGTGCAATTAAGGCTTAGAGAGAGAATGCACGACTAATGGCCACCTAAAAATGAACGATGACCACCACCATACCTTACCCCATTACCCCTTGTTACCAACACACTTGGAGACACCCTTAGTGGTCAAAAGCCAATCGAACAAAAGAGTCTAATTTCAACTCAATTCTTGTTTTATTTATTTAGAAAATAATAAAATTTGGTATTCTGAGGTTTTTATGTATGTAGATTTATGGAAAAATATTAGTTTGATGAATTTATATTTGGAAATGTATAGTGCTTAAGAAATCCTAAAAACTTGAGCTTACTTCGATTTAGAAATAAATAGTCTTAGTAATATAGTTTTGAGCTCAAAACTTTTGTGTAGGCTATTTAGTAGATGTAAACAATGATGCTATGAAGAGATTTTTTTAGAAATAAATTTTTGAAATTTATAGATAAGCCTTTAAATCATATATATAATTAGTGATTTTGGGCTAAATTAGTGATTAAATGTATAATTACTAACTTAGTATGTAATTAGGTATTTTAAAATGTTAACATCTAATGTAGTATGATATTTGTAGTATTTAAAGTATTAGATGTGATTATTATATTTATTATGTAGTAAATGTATGTAAATTAATAATATGTGAAAATAGAAATGTAATGAATAGAAAAATTAGGTTAAAATTGATAATATAATAATAATAGTAAAACACAAAAAATTTGATATGAAACTTAAATTTAGTGGATTCTATACAAAATGTAAATTTTTCTCATATTTGAAGCAAATTCGATAGTTAAATTAGGATTAGGATGTACCGTATGGACTAGAATACCGGTTAAAGGCAAAAAGTGATATTTAGGATATTCAAGTATAATGTAATTAATTTGACATTATGGTTCAGAACAGGTTCATAAGGTTAACATATAACACTATAATCGAACACTGAATTAGAACCTAAATGGGAAACTGATTCTAAAACTAACCTAGAATGAATCGGTAATAAATAGTATATATATTTAGAAAATTGAGTCAAATCATAACTTAAAGCCTATATATCATAAGGATATAAATACTAAAAGAGTATTTATATTATAAGACACGAGAAGATGAGTTATCTTGCGTCAAGTCAAGTGAGTGTACTGAAGATTCCAAGTAAGTTAAGTTCAATACATCACTATATTTTAGTGTACTGTATTAATGTACTTGAAGGCTTAGGACTATATGTAATTGTGCTTATAGGTAGTTATATATGCATATGCTTGTGTACATTTGATTACTTGTGTTTTAGTGGTTATTATGAATTGAGTGGTGTAAGATTGTTTGATCACTGTAAACCGAACTTAATTATAAGCAACCTAAATACCTCAATTACACATGCATTGCAACCCTTTAGGGGACAATTAGAACTTTCCAACCAAATACTGACACCATTAAAAAAGATAATGCTAGATAGCATTATGGTCTTTTCTTCATTCTTAGCCAAACTAAATGGTAGGAGAAGAGGTCGCGGTAAGGATGAGGGCAATGGTTCGAAGGATGGTCATGGGGGGAGCAATGTCTCCATTATACAAACTTGGGTTTGGTTGTGAATTATTGCATAAACATAAAAACTCCTCAACCCGGATAAGAGTAAGTGAAATTACTTTGATTTCACAATAGATCAGACTACGTTGTGTAATGGAATTTGCGTATTGCATTGCACTTAATTAATGGCTTGAAAACCTTGTTTGTGTTTATTATGCATTCTTAAGTCTCCATCCTAACTTACTAAGCTGTTGGTTGCTCATACCCTTATAGATTTTCTTATAGGTTCCAATTAAGGTTTCATACTATAATTATCTCGAGGTTAGTTTCTTTTTGAAGTGCTATAAGGGAGTGAGGATCAAGCTGATTAATACAATCAAGTCTTCTAAATTTTTATTACTAACTCTTAGGTTTTTGGGCTAATCATGTAATATGTTATTTATCAGAATACCTTAGCATGTAGATATTTTCTATGATTGTAAGACAGTAAAAGTATCTTTATGTAAATACGACTTAAAGTTTTTAGTTATATATATATATACATATTATATATAATTATGAATGAGTTGTTTACTTTAAAGCTAAGAGTTGTGGATACCTTATGTAAATCATATCTATGATAGAGACTTTAAGGTCAACTACTAACATAGGTTAGTTATACAATCGGACTATTGCGACTTCATCACTTTGGGGCGTAACAACTAAGTCACGTATGTAGTAATAGAAGACTAGTAAAGACTAGGTTGTTCCCAAAGAGATTAAGGCTAGCTTTCAGCTATATTAATCTTACTTACATCTAGGCAAACCAAAATATATTGAAATAAAAGAATATAAATCTACTCCTAATTAATATAAAATATTAAATCTACTTCTAATTAATAAAGAAAACATAGGAAATTAACACCTTAAAAGGTTAAATCAATAAACTAGCATATTGGAATATTGGGATATGATGTGAACGATCATGATATTAAAATATACTATATTTGACTCTGAGATTCTTGATTGGTTTAGATTATTTCCTTTGATTTCTCTCTCAGGTCATTAAAGTAATGAAGTATAGAATCACCTTTTCTCGAATTGTGAATTATCCTAATTAATTATCTATAGAAAATATTATTTAATTAATTAATCGATTTATATTCTAAACCCTAACTCAATTATAATGCGTTATCTCTAACGTCTTACTTGTAATCTGATATCAGATTGCCATGCAATCAATTGAATCAATTTTATTCTTCTCAGATTTTAACCCAATATAACTTGTATTCCACAATTAATAAAATACATGCTTGACGACAAGAATATCAAGAATACTAATATTCAAATTTTTAATATAGAAATATCAAAAATCCATCGATACAATATCCCAACAAAGAAAACTAATTCATGATTATAGAAAGCACATAAATCATAAGAGGAAAAACACAATCCATAAATAAAGATATCTAGAAGAAAGATCAAAATAAACTTATATAAAAGAACTTAGAGTCCCCAATCCTTTGATCTTCAAATAAATTAATTTACTGCTTGCAATTAGTATTGATCTCGTTTATTTACAAATTAAAAGAAAACTAAAATGAATTCTATATTAAAAGAAATAAAGTTGCTATGATATGCCATGTTCTCGTGTGTCTTCGTCCATAGCCATCTTCTCCCTTTCTTTGTTTATGGTGCGGTGATGTCAAAATTAGGGTCCCTCTAAAAACCCTAAAGAAGCTTTATATAGGAAACAACAAAATAAAACTCACTACAAATGATACGACTTGGGATATAACCATATTCCCTGGTCATGTAACTCATTGCCATTCACTTCTTCTCTTTTTTTTATTTTTTTCAAAATTGGGAATGACACAACCAAGGACATATTTATGTACTTTAGTAGTGTCACTGGCTACGATAATTTAAAATTGGTTCCAAATTCACTTGGAAATGATACAATCATGTCATTCGGTTGTGTTGATCTTCAAATCTTCATAACTTACTTATTTTATCTCTAATTTGAGTGAAACTTGTATTTATCTTCTTGTTTTCTCACGTAGATCATTTCAAAACTTAGAAAACAAGATTTTACTCAATTAAGTAACATTATCTTAAAAAAAACTCAAATTTCAAAGAAAAATCATACAAAATCAGTATATAAAATATATGCAAATAAGAACTCATAAAAAACACAGGTTAGCGGCTAAATTAGAATTGACTCATCTAATCGATTATAATTTAATCACCTTTTCTCAATTTTAGAGGAAGGAAACTCCATTTTTTTAAAGAAAATAATAAAAAACTAAGTTTCCTTAATTTTAGTTGAGGGTTTAAACTAAATAGGCATAGAGTTTAGTTTAAATCAAATTAGGGAAAACAAAAAAATGAAAAAATTTTTACTTGATAGCTTGGCAACTTCATTGAAGACATCAAGAGGGCTATCCACTTAAACCTTCCAAACTTAAAATTGCTTTTCAAAATAGCCTTTCCATGTTGTATCTCTTTTTTATTAATATGATTTATTTATATTTACACTAACCCATACAGGTTTATTAGCGAGACATGTTGGGTGGGTGGGTAGTTTGATGTGGTGTAGAATTATCCTATTATGAATGTGTAGTAGATACAATCAAAATTAGGTCATCCTAGGACCCAAGGAGGGGAGCAATTCTGTAAGTTTTAGATGTTGTAGGGTAACCACCTTTTAAGACTAATTAGGCTACCTCACTTAAGCTTTAATGTGATTAGTGAATTGTTTCCTTAAAAGCATGTGAAGTCACAGAGCTTAAGGACCGTTAGAACCTACTTTAATTGCATTCACAAACCCTTTGTTGAAGTTGGCAAATAGATATGACATGAGAAGACCCAAAAATATATATATATATTAACTGTGAAGTTTCCTAGTCTATTCTTTATAAATTTTTCTTTTCTTTATAAAATATCAATGTAATTCCCATGTAAATAGGATAGTTTTGATATAAGTTTCTTTTCATCTTTTTTGTAGAAAATAGTTAGTTCCTTTTACACACTCACCTTTTTTAAAAAAGTTCATATCTATGAGCCTTTCGAGCTTAGAGGAGTACTCGAGAAATGATTCCATTTTTTCAACCCAATCCAATAGAAGACGATTCAAAATAAGATTAGGCTTGTCCTTTTGCTACTTAAAATATAAACCAATGTCATAGTGGTACGAGCTTTGGTCCACTTTTGAAACCCTTGGAATCAACCTTTTTGTTTTGGCCCATGTCAAATAAGCGCAATTATTGAAGAATACGCCTATTTATTAGGAAACCCCTTGTTGGAAGTGAATGGTATGTTCCAGATATCATGGTTGGGCTAGCAAATATTTTTAATAAATTATTGGGCCTTCAACAGTCTGTAATCTACAAGATCTAGGTAGATCATAATAAGAGAATCATTAAGGTGGATGATCTTTTTACCTAATTTTCAACCCCATCCAGTTATAAGCAAGAGCTTTCTTGTGTAAACCTTGAAGCCCAACAACAGCATAGGATTAATGATTATATCCTAATAGCTTTTAGAGCCATTTTGTTTCCTAACAAGGTATTTCACATATATTACAGGATTACTAAGTTGGTAAGCCATTTTTTAGAAGGAAGGTCTTACATCCCCACGCTGCTAGTTGAACATACCAAGTTACTCAATTATCTCCAAGAGGAAAAGAATGGAGACTTGAAGATCAATATGGCCTTATTAATGGTTTGGTTCATTAGCCATTCCTGAAACCATAAACTTGACTTCTTTCATAGGAAAGGTATCCAAACGATAAACCCCATTGAGGTGTTTTGCCACTATCATTAAATTACCTAAAAAAGTTGCTACCTATTACTAGGTTATAGCTTTTCAAAAATTTCGTACTAAAGATATCTCTTAGGTTGCTAGATGGACCAAGATAACTAAGATGAAGAAGAGAAAGAGGATGGAAGAGGAGCCAATACACCATAAGAAAAAGAAGATACAGACTTTAGGGGTTGTTTGTAATAAAATTTGAATAATATATTGGAAACTTCAAAGATGCTATAATGAATCCTTTTCTTACCACATCATAGTCAATTTGCTAGCTCCTCTCTTTGCACCCACATGCTCCTCATATTGTATTTATGATTTCTCTTGTCTTTATTTGTCAATATTCATTGTTAGTTTTGTTAGCTCATGTTTCAATAATTTAAAAGGAAAATAAAAGGAACCTGGGAGGGGGCCTATGGTTTGAAACTCATGTCTTTAAGCTTTCATTTATAAATTTTTTATTTCTTTTATAAGTCTTTTTCTCAATTCCTTCCGTTTAAACTGTTTGACAGTTCTCACTAATACATGCTGTACTTCTTATAAGTAACCTTTTAAATACCCATAGGTTGCTAGTGATTACTTGTAAATATTTAGTCTTTAGGCTTCAGTTCCCTTAGAAATGTTTTTTCCACTCTAAGGAATTTTTACTCATTTTTGACAACTTGTAAACCATGTTAATAAGCCTTATCCTTGTATTCCACTATCTATTTATTTTTATTAAATCATTTTCTCTCTCAAAAAATAAATAAAAATAATCAAAGAGTTGCTAACAAGTATGGATCCTTATTAAGAGCAATGACTAACAGTGAAAATAATGACAACCTTGATGGTACCAACCTTACAAAAGTGAGGTTTCGTTCATTAGACGAAACCATGGCCAAAGTGACTAAATGGATGAACTTCATGGTTGACAACATAACCTTACTCAGAGCTACAACACCAACAAATAAAGAGCATCAACATGGGAAGAAAACTATTAAATTCCTAGAAGTCAATCCAGTGTTAGATCTCAATTCTTTTGAAGATAATACAAAAATGGTCAAGCCAGGGAAAATCAACTCAAAGCCGAGTCAAAACAGTCTCAAAGAGTAGGAAAGGAAGTTGACCTAACAAATTGATGAAAGAATGAAGGCATTCAAAAGTCATGATGGATTTGAACAAATTAGCATCATTGTCTTTTTTGCATATGAACTTGAGGCTTATCTTGAGAAATTTATGGAACCAAAATTTGTCAAATATATCGGGATTGGATGCCCCAATCTCTATATTAAGTTGTACCTACGCAAGATGGCTCATTACATTAAAAACGAGTAGCTATTGGTTCAAGCGTTTCAAGACAGCCTCCTTGGGCCACCTTTGTCTTGATAAACCCAATTAGGCTTAAGGCAAGTCGATACATGGGATAAGTTAGCTTGAACATTATAAATTTAATGCGAAGGTAGCACCATCCATTTGGCACATAAGTAACATGAGGAAAGATGACAACAAGTCATTTAAGGAATGTGCCTAAAGATGTAGGGGCATGGCAACCAAAATCACCTACCCTTTATTAGAGAAAGAACTAACTGAAGCATTTATCTAAACATTGAATGGGTTGTATTTCAATTATCTCTTAGGGTAATCAATTGCTAGCTTTGCAAATGTAATTTCAACAAGCAATTTCATAGAGAAGGTAATAAAGATAGGGAAATTGGTTAAAGAGCAAATTACCTTAATAAGTCCTAAAATGGTTGTAAATTCATTAGATTTTGAAACAAAGATGCTTAAAAGGCATTTTACTCTAATCTCGATTCCGATAACTCAACTCCTTCATCAATTGAGAGAGGTAAGAATGCTATGTCGTCCACTTCCTCTACCCAAAAACAAGCTTTAGAGACTAAATCTTAGCTTGCCATGTAAATATCACATGTGCTCGATAAGTCATTCTATAAAAGAATGCTAGAAAGTAAAGCACTAGATTTAAGACTTAATTGACACCAGGTTACTTCAAATAAAGTTTTCTAACCCTAATGGACTAGAGGTTGAGATAAATGTTCCTTCACAATATGCTAGGTCATGCATCAACATGATAAGTAACTCTAAATGAAAGGGTAAGAGTTTAAGTCAAGGAAAGCTAAGGCAATTCAATAGAAAATAAAGAATGAGGGGCAATTATTAAGGAAGTCCAAGTACTTTATGATTTGTAATGTCAGAAGTTTTCTATAAGGGTAAATGAATGCTCTTTTTGGTATATCATTTTGAAAGTTTAATCAAAAGAAAATGTTATAAGTGTTTTTAAGGTTAGCGTTAAGGGCATTAATAAAAAGAAAATGTTATAACTAATTTGTGCTTGCTCCAGTTGCATTAATTCAATGGTAATTCTCACCTTTGATTACTAATTTTCTTTAAGATGAAGAAGGGTTAATGTCAGGACCTTAAAGGGGGCCTAGTAGGATTACTTGAAAATTTCCATGTCATATGTACACCCATGATATGAAAACCATCTTACAAGTCAGAGATTGCAAGATTCTAAATGATTTATCACTAAAATTACTAATTTTTAAATAACTAATTTATTGTAAAATATAATTAACTATGGATGTCCGATATCCCACAGTTCCTCAGAACCGTAGAGAATCGGTATCCCCTACCAAATAATAAGACAAGATATTCAAACTTTATAAAATTACAAGAAATATGAAATTATATTGAATTCTAACATACAAATATTTCCTACAAAGGATGTTTCTATATCATCTATAAATGTCTCAACTTGTTCTATTACTATCATACTTATCTTCACCTTACACTCGGCATTCGAGACTTATCCCTATCCCAATCCCATCATAAGTAAACCTGCAAAAGAAACTAAGGAGGAATGAGCATAAAATAGCTCAGTGAGTTCATTTCTGACCACTACCATTCAAGCAAGTTATCAAATGTTATTAACACATATGCAAGCTACGTACACACAAAATGAATGCAGGCAAGATGAATATAAGCAACACATCCATAGGAGTTTGGAACTATGGAAGGTGTAGAATTACTTGGTCTACACTTTGATTATCCCCTATACTTAACTGCACAGGGTACCTTAGCTTATCCGTATGAGGCTACCCAAGTGTACTATCACTCTAGGCAACATTCAATTATTATCCTAGTCGAGAAAAGAGTTTCAATCCAAATAGGTGGATCCTAAACTAGGAATATCCACCAGCCAAGGCCCCTGGGCATAAACGTACGAGTCCTCTCGCAACTAAAATTATCTAAGGCCTTACAGACACAATAAAGTGAATCCTCTCGCTATTAATTAGAGATCTCATGCTAGATTCACCTTAGTGATAAAATATTATTTCTAGCACTGTAAATCCTTATCAAAATCGTACACAATATGTTTAAGATTAGAAAAGCTCTTTTCAAAAAAATACTTTCCTCAAAATTTTACAAAGCTTGCACTCTCCATCTATACATTTAATAAATCATAGACATGCGACAAATAAAACCAATTATTCTAGTCAGATATTTATATTTATCAATTTTCAAAAGGTAATCACACAGATGATGGTATATAAGCAAAACAGTCATTCAGACATACAAGAAACAATAAGCATCAAAGCATCATATAAGTAATACACACAAATAAGTAGTAGGTCATTAGAACTCCTTCACCTAGATTATTGCTCATTCTACAAACTTTTGGGGTTTCCAAAACTTGATATTGAAATGCCTAAAGGATAGTAAAACTTATAACTATTCTGAGAAATCAAACTCCTTAGTTAACTAAAAATCTATTGTAATTTGTCTAGTTTCCCAATATAACCTAAGTATGGTGTATATAGGGTATATCATACTTTAGTAAGATCCATAGTAACTATATTTGCATATTTGTAAGTTATGATACTTCATGTATTTAGTTATTTATTTCTCCTTATTATCAGTTTACGGGTCTATTACTTAATTATCTTACTTATTTTATTCAATTTTATCTTAAATCTTTAGTCATGTGTAACTTTTTCATTTTATCTCCGATATTTACAAACTTATAGTCATTTTTCACTGTTTTCAGACGTACGTTCACACGATGATGTTCATTTTGGATGTTAAGACCCATGTTTTACGATATGGATTAAATTTATTGAAATTTTAATTGTTGAAGCTTGAATATTCTTATTATCTACATATATTTTTTTTTTATATCTTATTTTAGTACTTAATGATTTAATTAACCCTTAAATTCTTATATTGAGATGATTTTACATAATTATTATTATTATATGTACCTAAATAAGGCTAACTCAAATTGAGGTGTATGTTATGGGCTTAAAGTAGGTTCGGGCCATATATGTATACATTTGTACATATTGTATATTTTATTATTTTACTATATTATCTTTTAGTAATTTAAGTAATTATGTTGTAATTTACTTATATACTTATATATTCTATACATATATTATGTGTATATATACTTCTAATACACTTGTATGTATACTAGTATACTTATACATATACCCATATATACATATGGTGGTATACGTATTTTTATACATATTTTCGTATGCTTTCTATACTCCCTTAAGAAATCTTCATAAAATCCATATTTTTGCATCTTATGGGCTTAATTAGTAAGTTATATGTATGTATACTTAGTATACTACTTATTTTTGGTTATGTACATAAAAAATACTCTTGTACAAGAATCTTCCAACATATGTATGTGTTCTTGTACACCTATTTATATATATACCTACACTTATACCATGTATTTTACTAAAATTCACACATAAGTATCTCACATGTATCCATATGGTATATATACTCATGTATTCTACTCTTATACCTAAGTATTACTACACTTAGGTACATATATATAAGAATCTTATTTGTCTCAACATACATGTGCATATAACATATGAATTCTAAAACTAACCTAACATATACAACTATTTGCTAATTACGGTGGAAAACTATATAAAAACATACCTTTTGTCCTTTATATTATGTAAGGGAAGTGCTAGTATATAGTGTAGAAAAAGTTGTTGAAATATGTAGGTAAATTTTGAAAAGTGGAAGGGGATGAAAGGAAAGAGGGTGATGGTATGGGGATGGGGAAGAAAAGGGGTTTGTTTTTGTGTAATTTTGTGTTTTGTAATGAAGACGAGTGGGGTCTACAATGTTCTCATGTTGGATAGCAAAGAGGAGATAAGGAGAAGAAAAGACATGTGAAGAAAATGAAAGAATTCTTTAGAAAAGAGCAGAGAATTCTAGAGTGAAAATGACCCATGTTGACCTTGTCAACCTTTGACTTAGTCAAATGTTGACTTAGTCAACTCTTTAAAATTACATGTAATCTAAGTGTACATAATGAAGTAATTAGGGAAAATTAAGGGAATAAAAGAAAATATGGGGTTTATTGAAATGATTGGTAAGAATAGGTAATGAGATCTTCCTTTAGGTGTTTATATCCTATATACGTCATTTGGTAGGCTACTTAATATAATTATCATGAAAAATGTCATTTAGGATACTAATACTTACTATATGTAGTATTATCATCAACTAAGCTCTTAACTCTATATAATACTAATCTAGTTATATAATTGGAAGATAGATGTGATCTATAATGTAATATCCTAGTTCTCAAAGGATTACTTTAGTATTATATATATTTATGAATGATTGAAAGTTGTCTTTGATCTTTTACTAATGATTTGGCAAAATATTAAGGATATATTATCAATTAGGGTTTTATAATAAATTATGATGAATCAATACTTTTATATCCTTAAAGTTATAGTTTTAGGGTTTTTATCACTTTCAGATGAAATTTTTAGTGTTTAGATACATTTAGGTTATAAAAGTTTTCTATGCGATTAAATCTTCAATTGTTATCTTAGGGTTTTGATGAAGTTTGAGGTCAACTTTTGTAGTTACATATACTTAAGGTTTTAAGGTCTTCATATGCCATTAAAGGTTCAATTGATAATCTAGGGTTTTTCATATTCGCTTTAGGTTTTAATAGAGATTTTAATCGGTTTTAAATTTTACTAGCTCTATTGACTTCATGAAATCATCTACAATTTTAGGGGTTTGATTCTATACTTAGAAGGTTAGATTTACGAGATTTACTATTCCTATCTTAAATACTATCACAATATACTTTAAGTCATGCAAAGAAGGGAGGATCACCTTTATATTAGGAAATTTTTTTTTTTTTAAAAAGGGAGATGAAGAAATAAAGAATGAGAAGGAAAAAGGAAAAAGTGAAAAAAAAAAAATGAATGAAAAACCCGGGTCCCCTCCCTACTTTACATGACTTAAAGTGTGTTGTGATAGTATTGAAGGT
>JAMXBB010000012.1:70988953-71100407 GCA_024138015.1 Lumnitzera littorea | reverse complement strand
CCCCCCCCAAAAAAAAAAAAGAAGAAGAAGAAGAAAAAGAAAATTTACGTAATCAAGTCAAAAGCCCTAAAGCTTGAAAGGATTAGGAGTATATACCTCAATAAGTCTATTCCTAAAGTAAGGTACATCTCTTAAAATTAAAAAAGTAAGGACAAGTGCCAAAGTTCCCTCGGAACTTAAAATCCCCAAAGAGATTATAACTAAAAGTGGCTCATAGCCCACCTACCCCCACTTTCACCCTACCTTAAAGCCCCTTCTAATTGGAGAGAATGACTTATTCTCGATAAAAATACTTTTGAAATTAGGGCAAGCATAATTTTAATTTTACATATAAGGTTCTTAACTTGTAAATCATGATTGAAGAGTGATTCTTTCAAAACTATTTCATTAATATCCATTTTTTAAACTAAGGACTAAAAGCTTATATTACATTACAGTCCAAAAATGACCTAACATATTGATTAGATCATATCGCTTGCAAGATAGACCATAACTTTTGAAATTATAGTCAAGAGTGAAATTTTGAATCAAGAGAAGGTAAGGAAGTTTTCTTAGGATAAACTAATTGATTATGAGATATTATTTCTATGACAAATCTTCAAAAAGAGTTACTATCCATGTGATCACCTCAAGTGACATCAAAAGATCATTTACCCTAAGATTGAAAGCTAATGCCTTGAAAAGGAAAGTAAAGTAGCCCAAGAATAGAGAATCACTTGAAGATAAGATTGCTAAGCAATTTGAGCAAGGAGCAAGTTGTCAAAAACCTATACTCATTTGTGACATTGAGAGTTATAAAGAATCCAAACCTATTAGCATTTCTCAAAAATAATAATAATAATAATAATAATAATAATAAGAGAAGAGAAAAGGATGAGTTTTCTTTAAGTCAATCCCAAACCAGTCTTTTTATTTAGATTCAACTATGTTTAGCCTTAGTGCTGAATCTTGTGACCACTTTTGTGAAGTTTCAAGAGTTTTACATTGGTCTTTTTTACCACTTTCAATATCCACCAATCCAAGGTGGTATCGATTTTCAAAGACATATCAATCTAAGATAGTGTTCACATTGGTGTTAAATTTAATAAATTGAAAAACCATCCATCCAAGATGATCATTTAAGATTTACTTTGTTTTCTTTAAACTAACCATACTTTGCCGTCAATATAAGGTAGTATCTTTAGAGTAGTAGCTAGCCCATAAGATGCACAACCCTTTTTTAGGTCTTATCCAACCTATGGGGCACTTGACCTTTGCCTTAGTCAGCTCATAGGAGCATGACTCGATAAATGTGTGAGCATGAACCGATTAGTGTGTCAAGTCATGGATGAAGTATAAACTATGAATCAAGATCGTATTCTACAGGGAGTTAGGTGCTCAGTACTAAACCAATTGAGTTTTTCCCTAAGCTAGGCTATCGATAATTAAAATAAAATAGAGTAAAAACTAAATAACAATGTGAACACTATACCGAATGTCCTAACTACACTATGAGGGTCCTAGGTCTAGGAGATAAAAAGGATCAAATTAGGATTCGCAAATCTATTCTCACTTGAACCAATGTGATGTTTTAAATCGATATTCGAAATTGACTAAATGACATTTAACAAAACTTACTAGAACTCGCCCACCTCTCAAAGTAGTAGAATTCTAACTACAGCATAAATCCACCTACCAAGGCAATTTTTCTATCATTATTGAGTAAATAATAATGCACTCGCATCGGAATTATTATTCTAGTTAGAAATATGGTTTAAGCACGTCCCCATGACTTGAACCATAAACCATATTTCCAACAACATTAAATACGTAAGTTCATGAATTTAATTAAAACATGCATATCCCTATAACAAGCTTTTACAAAAATTAAAGCTATGTTCAATACGAGTTATCGGAACCCTTCTGAATATTCTATAACTTTATCTAACTAAAAGTTATGGCCAAACACTAAATAATTAGACAATAAATACAATAGAAAAATACCCAAGTACTTAAAATCAACATCAAAATAAATCATAAAATTCATCAATCTATTAAATCCATCAATGCAAAACCCAAAATAAATTAATCACAATATCTCGCCACAAAACCCAAATGATTCAGGAAATATAACAATTGAAAATAACAAAAAGAAAGCACCTCAATTGATATGATTAAATACAAAACCTAATACAAAAATTGGTATATCTTGAGATGTTTGGGTATCGAGGAAATCCTTTAGTGAGCTAAAACAAAGAGAATTAGTGTCCTAAAGTAAAGAAAACATCATGAAATTAAAATAAGAAAATAAAGTTTATCATTAGAAACTCTAATCTACTATACTTTAAATATGAAAGAAACTTAAACTCTGTTTTTCTAAAAATACCCCAAGCTACTTTATTCTATCTTCTTTGTATTTAGTTACTCCTGCTCTTTCCTTTTCTTTTCTTTTTTTTTTTTTCTTGTAAGTTGTTGTCCTCCTTATATCATACCCTTAGCTATTGAAACTTTCTTCAGGCCAAATATCCTATAGCCCACAACACACATGTTTCTCCAAGATTTTACAATTAGACCCAACATGATGTTCCTTTCATTTCCTTCTATCCTCCGCCCATCTTTTTCTACAAAGCAGATCCCCAAATGGAAGTGGTATAGATGGACAAAGGCCCCAAAGTAGAAAAATGACCCACACATGAATATTCAGTTTAATTTACTTCTACTTCAACATAAAATACTATTGGTCCTTCTTATAATATGTTATGATATTGTACTAGCATCTATCCACGTAGGCTATTAGGTATGATAATGGGCTGACATCTTCTTTCCAATTTAAGCTTATACAGTTGACATAGATGAAAGGGGTATCTAAATGATATGAATTCCGTGGATGAACACACAGACCCAATATCATGGGTAACCAAAAGGTTAAGTCTAAGCTACAAGACGGCTCGAAGAGTAAATGATAATCAAAGGTTGAATAGAGGTTCTCATGTACTGACAATGGATATGATGCACTAACGCCTCACACAAGCTCAAGTCACACATGATATGCTGTATAAGTATGGTAGGAGGTCACTTGCCATTAGTCCACGCTTAAATGGGCTAGATAAGAGTAGCTCAAAAGTAAGGACACTTAGCTTAATAGGGAGTAAAGTTCAATGTATTCTCTGTATGATTCCTTTTGTGGCTATTACATTATGCGAGTATTTATACTGCCTAGTTAGGGTAAGTCCTAAATTATAGAAAATTACAAAAATGGATCCCTACTTGCTAAACAAAAGGAGAATAATTTACAAGGAAAGCAAGTATTCGTGCAAAAAGAATATACTCTATCAAAAAAGACAGTATAGATGTTAGAAAGAACAGTGCGTACGCGTTTTACTCAATTTGTGGTCCCCAAAACAATACGAGCCATTCATAAAACTATATCGTGTCTTGAATGCGGTTTTCCACTCATCACCCTTGTGCATTCAAATTTGATGGTACCCAAATTTAAGGTCGATCTTGGAGAACACTCTTGCTCCGCTTAATTCATCTAACATGTCATCAAGCCTAAATATGAGATACATATACTTAATGGTGATTCGATTGATCGCTCAGCTATCTACACACATCCTCCAAGAACCATCTTTCTTCGACACTAATAAGGTTGGAATGGCATAAGGGCTAAGGGACTCGCACACATACCCCTTCTTCAATAGCTCATCTACTTGCTTTTGCAACTTGGTGACCTGTTTGAGATTCAGCCTCTAGGCAGGCTTATGTAGCAATGCAACTCTGGGTTATAAGTCAATTGCATGATCAATGCCTGAAATAGGAGGCAAACCTTTTGGTAACTCATGTAAGAACAAGTCGACAAACTCTTCTAGCAACGTTTTCACCTCGACAACCTATTCTCTCTCCTCGTACCTCATCTTCAGAATTCTTTGGACAAGCAGATAGGTTGGTCCTTCGAGTTCCATTTCTATTTTTAATTCAGCTTAAGTCATCACCAAAGCCTCTTTCTTCAAAGTTTGACTAAGTTGGGACTACATGACTTTTACTTGCTCAGCAGTCATAGGACTCAATTTCATCTTCTTGCCTTTATGCTCTACAAAACATGTATTCCTCCTTCCATCATACATAACTGCTCAATCAAACATCCATGGTCATCTAAGTAGAATGTGGAACACACTCATGGGTAGCACATCACAAAGCACTTTATCTTGATATTTGCCAATGCAAATCGGTACGAACACCTATTTGTTCACTTGTAAGGCTCCCTTATCACTAAGCCAATGAAGCTTGTAAGGTCTTAGGTAGGGTATGGTTGGCAATTCCAACTGCTAGACCATAAATGTAAAGGTTGCATTGGTGTAGCTTCTACTGTCAACTATCAAGATGCATAGTGTCTCATTCACCTTACATCCAATATGAAAAGAGATTTTCCCTTTTTTTCATCTTCAGGTATGGGCTTGACACTCATCATCCTCCTCAATACTAGAGTGGTCGGTAAAAAGTTGCCTTCCTCACTATAGGTAAATTCTTTCTTGGATAGTTTGGTTTATCCTTCCTCTTTTAGCTCCTTTACTTTTTCATCAGTATTGTCGACCTTAACAATCGACACCTTACCTCAAATTACCATTGTTCACCTGTTCAAACACTAAGCGGCCATGTGTCTAAATCCCTGGCATTTAAAACACTCAATCTCACTCGTCTTCTTACCTGAACTCTGGCCTTTCTTAAACTTCCTTGGGGGCTCCTCCTTTTCAGTTCAGATAGTCAGAGCAGGTCAGGTTTCAACAACCTTACTTGGTTCCATTCATACGGGTCTACTCGGAACAGTTCGACCACTACCAAGTCGGTTAATGGGTGGTTGAAACCTTCTTGTTTAGCACCCTTCTATCCTCTAGGTGACTCGGATTACATCATCAAGTGTTATAATATCTAGGGTATCTAGGACATCCCCAATCTCATACTTCAGTCCACCGGTGAATTGAGATACAGTTCGATCCTCTAGCTCTACGACTTTACATCGAATCGTCAACATCTAGAACTCCTTAACATAAGTGTCTACACTTAACCCTCCTTATCTAAGCTATTATAAGCTTTTGAAGGTATTCTACAAATAATATCTTGGCACAAACCTTCTCTACATAATCCTCTTCATTTAATCCCAACTCTTAATCTCTCATTCTCCTTCCCTTCTTTAGGTGGCTTGCAAGTTCTTTCACCATAAGGTGGTATAACTAGTGAACTCTAATACAACAAGTCTAACCTTTGCAATGTCAAGTACATCATGATATTCAAACTACTTTTCAATCCCATTTACCTAATCTAAGTAGTCCTCAGCATCACCACTTCTAGAAAAACTTAGGATATACATCCTCAATCCCTTAACTCTAAGGGCTTATACATTTCTTTCTTCAGGCTCGTAGTACTCTTCTGCTTCATTGTACCCTTTCACTTCTTCCTTAATCTCTTCAAGTGCTAACCTTCATCTAGCATCCCTACCAACTCCTTCAGCTTAGGGTGGTCAAGCTAGGGCATTAACTCGACCAAATTTACCGTTACCTCACTCTTGCTGCTTATGTTCTCTAGTGGGGCTATTTCTAGCACGTTACTTGTTTCGTAGATAATAGTCACTCAACTAGCTACCAAGTCGATAAGCTTATCTAAGCGGTTACCCACTGACTGAGGTGTAAAGCTTCCTTCTTGCCCTTAGCCATGTCAAGTACCACTTCCTTAGTTTCCTAAAGTTCCTTAAACACTTGAGTTTGACATTAATGGTTACTTCACAAAAATTGACATCTAATAATACCACTTGAAGATCAATGACCTATACTCCAATCATGTTGACAATTACACAACAAACGAACAATCAACCATTCTATTTTGCATATCGAATATAGGGGAAATCAAAGTGGAGAATAATTCTCAACTTCTAAACTCCAAGGTTAACAAGAGAACCGTTATCACATGAGAGCAATAACAAATCACTTAAAGAATATAGTAGCAAAATCTAGCTTCAAACATAGCTAAGCTCTGATACTAAGATGATACGGATTCCATAGATGAACACACGGACCCAATATCATGCATAACCAAAAGGGTAGGTCCAGGCCACGAGATGGCTTGAAGAGTAAATAATAGGTGGAGGTTTAGTAGGGGTTCCCATGCACCAATGATGGATATGACCTACTAATACCTCATACGAGCTCGAGTCACACTTGATATAATGCATAAGTATGACCGGAGGTCACTCACCACTAGTCAACACTCAAATAGGTTAGATAAGAGTAACTCAAGAGTAAGGACACTTAGCTCAAGAGGGAGTAAAGTTCAGTGTATTCTCTATATGATTCTTTCTACGGCTATTATATTATGTGAGTATTTATAGTACTCGGTTAAGATAAGTCCTAAATCCTACCTGGTAAACAAAAGGAGAATAATTTATAAGGAAAGCAAGTATTCATGCAAAAAGAATATCATCAGTACAAATATTAGAAAGGACAATGCACATGCGTTTTACTCAGTCTATGGTCCCAAAAACACTACAAGCTACGTAAGGGTGGGCCTTAATTAGGCCTGATCGGCATCAACAATCAAGAACCCTGATTGCTAAGACTAAACAAGGGTTGGCTCAAGGATAACTTACACTCGAGATCGGCCTCGGATGGTTGGCTCCTGACAATTGTTAGCTCAGCCTTAGCATTGTGGAGATGGTTGCATCCAAATTTAGTACGTAGACTAATGTGTTGCAAAGGGGTTGAATCAACACATTGGCTAATAACCTTGGTAGTCTGTTTGATGGTGTAGAGAGCAAAGTAGCTTGGCAGATCGAATTGGGATAAGCATTGCTCCTCAACACTTAACTCTCTTCGAACAACTCAACGAACCATTTAAGAAAGCCTTTGGGCTTAGGTATGCATGATCGATCCTTGATCCCTATCACTAAATATTCCATACACAACACTAATAAAACTCTAGGCTAATTAACATATAGAACTTTAGTTGCTTTATTGTACATTAGAGTATTTCAACTGCTAATAGCTATCTACATGACATGCTCAATTTAATGAGTGCGCAATTGCTGAAGTTGGTGATGAAAATGCTATTCAATTAGGTGCTCAACCTACTGAAGTTACTTAGAGTTCTTGGTTGTCGAATATTTAAAACAAGAAGCTACTCTTCAATTTAATTCCACTTTGTTGCTGTTTAAGATTTAAGTCAGTAGAGCTCTCAGCCTTAGAATGTTGCAATTACTATTCGATAGCATCTATTATTTGTACGTCAACCATTCAAGCATACAATTAGAAGCTATAACTTCGTTGTTACAAATTGTTATTCTATTGTTAATAGCTTAGAATCAACTTGGCACATGTACACAAATCAGCAATTTATTGCTATAATTTGCCATTAGTGGAACTACACAAGCTATTGCTAAATGTGTAGTGCTCTACTGTAAATTCAATTGCATGGCTTGTAGTAAAATAAAATCATAATGAAAATTCTACTCACTTAGTTCAATAGCAAAGTGAAGTGCACAACAGCTTTTTAAATTAAAATTTAAAGGCATATTGTTGGTGTTTTGTAAATAGGCTTCACTCATGAATTGGATTGGAGAGCTTCTTGGCTTGAAAGTTACTAGGATTGGTACACAGATTGTTGTTATTGAGATATACTCGATTAAGTGCTCTGCTATGTAATTATATGGTTATGGAGTTCATTCAATTGCAACTCAAGGATGGTATGGTCTACTATCGGTTCACGGAGTTGTCTACTTTGGAAATTGCATGTCATGGCTACTATACTCAACCTTAGTTGCTATTAAATGTTAGAGTGTGCACCTTGGCTCGCTTGCTTTATTGTTGTCCATGTGGATACTATGACATGAGCTACTACTATTTAGTGTCCATAAGAAGTTGAAATTCAACTACTATTTTGGTTATATGCTCAATTGATTCTCAGTCTGCTGTATGCTTGGTGGCTCTTAGTTAGAGATGATTGGAGCACCAATTAGGCACTACTTGTAGCTGTAACTTAAATGGAGATGTTGCTCACCATAGATTAGAGCTTGGGCGTGCTTAGTTCTCAATAGGCGCTACTATCCATGTTTAAAACTACAGCACTGTTGAAGTTCAACTATAGCTGAACAACAAAAGATAGCTTAGATTTTTTGTTTGTTATGATAGGGCTAACCACATTTGAAGTGCAACTATTGTTTCTCCTTCTTCATTCTTCACTAATTGAAGTCATGACCTGCAATAACAACAATCAAAATGGAACTCTACAAGCTCAACTTAATATGAAAATGCAATGCAAATTTTTCCTCCCATAATTGAGTTTGTTGCTATAAGCTAATTGGTTTCGCATTAGAGTGTAATTTAGACTTAAAGTTACTGTCATTGTTATAGAGTAGAGCAACTGCTATATATTTTATTTTTGGAGTACAGTTGCTATCCATAGAGGTAGCTTAGTGTACAGCTATTGTATGGTATGTAGAGCTTGAAATTGTTTAATAAAAGCTGCTATAAACTTAAGTCACGTATATTTCTTTGTTAATTGGCTATGCTAGCAACTACTCAACTTCTCTAAGGCAAGCTATCATCTATAATCAATTCAAAGCTACTTTATGTAGCCTTAGAGTGTGGTGATCTACTATGTTCTACATTAAATGGAGTTGCTACTGTAGTCCCAAAGAAGTGAAAGCATCTGTGTTGAGCTAACTAGTGAGGTTCCCTTTTTTAACTCACTAGAAGCTCTTGGTTTCAACTCCCTAACTTGGTTAGCAAGTAGCTTAAGCTATAACAAAGTTGCTAGGGGCTATTCTAGGTTGCTATAAGGCTTTCAAGAGCTCAAGTTGTATACACTATGATTTGCCATGGTTGGCAACAAGTCAAAATGAAGTGGAGCTCTTGGATTTTGCTTAAAGCTAATTAAATTTCCTTCACTGCTATAAGTTGTGTACTGCTTATGATCAGATGCTCTTATCCTTGGTGTTTAGGTGGTTATGCTTTATTATTGAGATTCTAGTCACTGTTGCATTTAATACATGATTATGGTGCACAATTCATAAGTGGTCCAAAAATGAGGCAAACTTATAAACACATGCAAATCATTTTAAGCCAACATTTGATCCTTTTTCACTATTTATGCATTACTGATTTAAAAAGCATAGATTTTATTGATTTTCAAGTTAAATCCACATCAAAAGTATAATGAAATATGTAAATATGCCACATTTAAAAGAGGATAAATGTGTAAATTATACATTTATTAAAGCACAAGTAGGTATTTCAAATCAATTCTTGCTTAGGGTTATTAGTCCCTTAAAGACACTCTTGCTTAGGTTAGTTGGCTTAGAAGAGCATGATTAGGTTCCAAATTTATCTTCCATTTAAGGTTACTAGTCTCTTAAAAATGCTCCCACTTAGGTAAGTTAGCTTAAAGGAGCATTACCAAGATTCAAATCGAGTTTCATTTAGAGTTGCTAGTCTTCTAAAGACGTTTTCATTTGAGTTAGCCAACTCATAGGGTACTACCAATTTTAGAGTTCCTATTAGCTCATAGGGGCTTTATTCATAGGGATGCAACCAAAGCGAGTTCGAAGTAGGTTTTATGAAACCTGAACCTATCCCTATAGGGTTTAACGTTTTCCAAAATCCTATAAAAACCTTATAGGGTTTAACCCCTTATTCTTGAGACCTAACTCTATAGGGGTAAGTTTTTAATGACCATATAGGGGCAGGTTTTTATAGGGTTTATATGGGATTAAGTAAAGAATAGAAAGGAAGAAGTTAAGTAGAATTAATATTATATTTACTAACTTATACAATAATAAAAATTGAGAATTAAATGTGTTATACAATGTAAAACTTGTATAAGATATATATGTTGCATAAGTTAAGAATAAATATTTTTATTAATATATACTTTGTTTTTACCAATTCAAGTTTCCCATCAGGTTTTTTTATAATCCCAAAACCTAATGTTAAGCCCTATTTTAGTTTTCCTTAATTCATTTTATATTAAGCCCAAGCTGCTTAATATAAAATATTTGATATTAAATTAAGGTTAGAAAATATTTAGAAAAATTAGAGTCACTAACAAGTTAAACTAGTAACAAGTCAAATTAGGGTTTCTAGGTGAGAAAACCTTAATTTAGTTACTAATTTGCAAATATTCTAAAAAAAATAATTTTTAGAAAATTAAACCAAAAAATCTAAGTTTGAAAGCTCACCTATTAAGACTAAGTCATCATATAAAAATAAAAACTAATGGGCTTTTATTTTTTTGTAATTTTTATGAAAATGCTAAAATATGTACAAATATGCAAAATTGTGACTAAAATGAATTTTTTATAATTTTTTATTATGAATTTTCAAGAAAATGAAAAAAAATTTATTTTTTATGGTTACCCCAAAAGTGTCTACTATAAACCTTGTATAGTTAATAATCTAAACCATAATTTAAGTCCGAGTATCCTAGACTATATCATGAGCCAATAAGACAAGAAACAATAAAATTTTTATAAAATTGGGAAAATGAATATAGTATAGATAATGGAAACTCTAAAAAATCGATCGAAACCTAAATTGCGTACAAAAACCTTAAATCTGATGTATGCGCAAATACTTAAAATCGAACCCAAACTTGATCGAAACCTTAAAATTATAACTTTAAGGTTATAAAATGAATAAATATCACTTAATAGTGTTATAATCGTAGTCGATTACAATTATCGACTAAATCGTATAATTGCATTAAACTTTTAACGAAAATATCAAAATAGCTTGTAACTATTATCAATGTAACAAGTACCAATTAAATTGATAAATTTTTATAAAATTCCAAAATTAGTTTATAAATGTAATTTTTACTATTTTTATGTGTAGAAAAATTACATATAATTATTTTTTTTTATTTTCATTTTTCTTCTTTTTCTTTTCTTTCTTTTCTTCTAATTTTCCTCTTCTTCCACATTCAAATTCTAGAAACATTAGCAGCACATGTAATTTTTTTTTACTTCCTCCAAGTGTTACTTTTACAACACTAAATCAATTGTAATGATGAAATTGTCTTATCTCAATTAATGCAAGGATTTGTTTCTTTGCTTTATAAATTGTTTTGTTATTTTTTCTTTCTTCTTTCCCTTACTTGTTCATGTCTAGAAACCTGAAAAAGAAAAAAGAAAAACCAAAGTACATGCACAAAAACTGAACAAGAAAACAAAGGAAAAAAGAAAAAGACTAAGAACAAGAAGAAGAGGAAAAACAAGGGATTTAACCGTTATTTGGATTTAAGTTGCTATGGATTTAGATAGGTTATTTATTTATTTTGTATATACATGTATTCTATACTCTGTATATGTATACTAAGTATTTATTTATTTATTTATTTACATGTACATATAGGTATGCATGAATAGATATATATATATATATATGTATTAGGTATTTTCCTTATTTGTGTATATACATATATATGTATGCATAATTCTATATGTATATAGCATAAAGTATGTACATGTATATGTGATGTGTATAATATAATATAAACCATGTATTTTCTTTAGTATATAGATGTACACATGAATACATATACATATGTATATGTACATAATATTTTTCTTATATATTATGTACATGTATATGTACATGATAATTATTTTATATGAAATATACATATAAATATACGTATATGATACATATATACATATAGTATGTATTTCTTTACACATGTATTTAGGTACATATGTATGCGTGGGTATTATATACATATATATGTATATTTGGTATTTTATTATATATTATATGTATGTATACTCGTATAGTATATGTATATGAACTAGGTATTTCTTTTATATACATATGTATATATATTTAGTATTTTATTTAAATATTTATGTACATATGCGTGATTATGTATATATATGTATTTATTATTTTTACTATATGAGATATATACATGTATATGTATATAGTAAATATATGCATATATACTTAGTATTTTCAAAGTGTAAGAATGTTTGTATGTTTGTGTATATATATATATAGCTGGACATGTTAGATATGTCGGTATATATGTATGTTATTAATTGTATTTTGTATTTTTGAACAAATGTATATATATAATATAACCGTATATGTACATATGTAAATAAAGTATAGATATATGTATATTAAACTTGTACATAATGCATAAGTAAAGTTAGAATAATTTATTATATAAAGTATAGTATACATATAAATATACGTATATGAATAGTGATGTATACGTAAAAATATGAATATATGTAAATAGTATATATAGTATACTGTAATATTAAGTTAATAGATATATATATACATACATAAATACTGTAAATTTGGAGAAAGATTAATAATTAAGTAAACTAGAAAATTTGATAAAATATAATAATAAGCATTGATATATATATATAATTATACGTGAAACAGGAAAATAATGGAAAATAATGAAAAAAGTACAAAGGTGACATGTGGCACTTCCATATGTTGCCACATCACCACNTTATATTCACTAATTACAGACAAAAGTAAGTATGAAATCATTAGAAAAAACTCACTTAGCCATGATTAACTCAAGAGTCATAGTAGTCTGATGGCAACTTAAAGTCGAAGTTGAGATCACTTAAGAATAAGGAATACAAAAGTAGTAAGTTTAGGAATTAAAACTAAACTAATATGGCAATTCGTACTATTTATTTAATCCAGTTATTGATTTATGTGAAATTGTCAATTCGAGCTTTTTATCGAATTGCATATAACTTTTTTGATTTAGTTCGGGTCTTTATGAACTTATAGTCTATTTTGATCGTTTTCAAGCATACTTTCTCGTTGCCAGGTTTGTTTTGGACGTTGTCACTCGCAATTTTAACTGTGGTATAAAAATATCATAAGATTCATTATTTTAACTTAAAAAGCTATAAAATATCAATTTAACTTTCTCTTAATATATATACGATTTAATAATTATACAATATAAATAATTATTAAATCGTAAATATATTAAGAGAAAGTTAAATTGATATTTTATAGCTTTTTAAGTTAAAATAATGAATCTTATGATATTTTTATACCACAGTTAAAATTGCGAGTGACAACGTCCAAAACAAACCTGGCAACGAGAAAGTATGCTTGAAAACGATCAAAATAGACTATAAGTTCATAAAGACCCGAACTAAATCAAAAAAGTTATATGCAATTCGATAAAAAGCTCGAATTGACAATTTCACATAAATCAATAACTGGATTAAATAAATAGTACGAATTGCCATATTAGTTTAGTTTTAATTCCTAAACTTACTACTTTTGTATTCCTTATTCTTAAGTGATCTCAACTTCGACTTTAAGTTGCCATCAGACTACTATGACTCTTGAGTTAATCATGGCTAAGTGAGTTTTTTCTAATGATTTCATACTTACTTTTGTCTGTAATTAGTGAATATAAATTTTTATTAATAATTGAATGTTGTGTAAGGTTGAGTTATGCTTGTGTATAATACTATTTGTTGATAGTGAATTTACCTTAAAATATAATAACGTATTAGTTGTTACATAGTAAATTTGATAAGAAATAATTGTTTGTAACCGTATTGATTACTGAATAATAAGACCTAATTTTATCCAATTTGAAAGAACTAACTCAAAACATGCATAATCATGTACTACATAACTAATTCCGATCGTCACATTATATAGAGGTAGCAAAAGGCGATATGTAAGTTGATTATTTGTTGATATAGATTTTATATGGTGCACATGTACAATATGACCTTACCTTGGCTCGTAGGATCACTAGGCATTAGAGGCACCAACCGCCTAACTAAGAGTCGAGTCTAAAGGCTTCCGTTTAAGGGTGAGTGAGGGCTACGTAAATCTACTCAAAATCATAAGTAGAACTCGATTTAGATAAAAACTGAAAATGGATATACTATTATATTTTGAATAAAAAATACAGAGCTTCATTATGATATAAATTCTAGTATGATAGTCGGATCTGATTGTGTCGATATATCTCCAACCCTGACTTTGGAAGGTGTTAAATCTAAGTTGCATGCAATACCTAATCACCTACATATATTTGTAAAGCATACTAATTATTTATGCACTTATTTGATTGAATTAAATGGTTGTATAACTTGTTTATAGTATAGTTGAGGGAATGACTTACTAAGCTCTTGTAGTTTACTCCCCAATAGTTTTTCTTTTGCAGGTTGATAGAAAATTAAGCATGGGTCAAGAGCTGAGCGTTGAGTGTAAGTATTGAGATGATTTAGAAGCTATAATTAAAGATATTGTTTAGTTCATTTCAAACTCTAAATGTAAACATCACTTGTATATTTAGGTTTCATAACTTCAATAGGTTTAAATTTTAAGTCTTTACTACTCGATCTTATCATTTGGTAAGGGACACCAATTCTCTGCGGTTTTGAAGAATTGTAGATTATTGGATATTTATAATTACTCATTTTTTACAATATATTAATAAATTAAAATCAGAAACTGTAGCAAATAATTACTTAGAGTCTTGTAATTTCTGACTTACAAGGCAGTTTTCATATCATGAGTGCATACATAATATAAAAATTTTAGGCAATCCTACTAGGCCCCCCTTAAAGTCATAATACCTATGTACTAGCTAGTTAGGATCAAACTAACATAATTCTTTTTTATAAAATATTTAGTGGGTTGATTTTTTTTTTTAATTTTTAAAAATCGAGCCAAGTTTACGTTTATTTAACAATTTATTACTTTGTAAAAAAACTTTAAAAAGATCTAATTTTACAAATTTATTTTAAAAAAAAAAAACTAACTAAATCGATCTTTTAGAAAACTCCGATTAAGATTTTTTTATGTTTTTTCTTTTTAAAAAAATTACTATGTGTAAAAAAAAAAATATCTCTCTTAAATCCTACATGCAAGATATACTAGATACATATCTTCTTCGAAAATATGGATCTCGAAGAAAAGATATATGATTTTTTTTAAAAAATGCAATTTTTGTTTACAAAAAAATGCAATGTAGCTAACTTACCAAAAAAATTGAAAAAATATCTAACAAAATAGAAAAAGATAAAACGATTAAAAATAGCAAAAAGCCTGCACTTAAAAAAAATTAGTAAAATAAATAATTATTTAACCAAAAAATAAATAATTAATTAAATAAATAATTTTTATTTCCTAAATGAGTCAAGTCACACGTAATCGGCATATTCGTATTGATCGTCTAGACTATATTTGCATGCTTGGTGCATATACTGGTCATGTGCATGTACAATAGTGAATCGTGAGCGTGTGCATGTAAGCAATTAGTCATGTGTGTTCTGTTGTAGGTGATGTGGGCATGTCCATGTAGTAATGTGTGCATGTAATGGAGAGTGATGTGTATGTTTGATCGAGCACAACAAGTGATGTGCATCAGTGTTTGTATGTGTTTTAAGTGTGTAGGCCGAGGTTTATGTCTGTGTGTCGAGTGTGGACGTGTAGTCAATTCTATCAAGTGAGTATGTGCTTGTGTGCAATGGCAAGGGACATATGGCTATGTATCATGTGTAAGGACGTGCGAGTGATCAAGTGATGTATCCATGAGTACAGCTGAGAATATGTGAGCATGTAAGAGCAACAATGTGTGTGGTCTTGTAAGTGTAGTACATTGATGATCAATGTAATGTGTCAGCATGTGTGTGATGTGCTATATGTTAAGGAGTAGGCAGTGTTGTATGTTTCGTGTAAAGTGCAGCAGTGTAAGTGTTGTTGCATGTAGCTATATATAGTGGGTGAGGGAAGTCAGTATGTGAACTATGATGTCTTCAGTGCGTAGATGTGTTTGTGAGAGAAAGTGAGGTACGGTGGAGATTCTAAAAAAGTGTTCAAACTTTACCGTTGAATTCCTATTTATATTACCCACAATTGAATCTTTCGGATCTTTTTTGGATATAGATTTGATTTCAACAAACCCTAGATACGAAAAATATGATAACGAATTCCAGATATAAAAGATATGATTTAGATTCTTTAAAGATTCATCCTAGTTTCTAAAAACCCTTTTTTTTTTTTAGGCTTTCTATCTTTTGGGTTCGAATCAGTCCAACTTGATTTAACTCCAAAACTGTAAACCCCGCGAATTTAGCTTTCTAAGTATAGAAACAAACGTGTAAACTGTAAATGATTTCTCGAACTCAGAAGAGCCAGTGAGATTTAAAACCAATAAAAATCTCAATCCAAAACCTAAAGTGGATACGAAGAACCTTAAATCATCAATTGAATCCCTAACTACATACGAAGACCCACTTCATCAAAACCATAAGATGACAATCGAAGATATAATCACGTAAGAATATATGAAACCCTAAATGTGTAAAAACATTAGAGATGGTGCCTTAAAGTAATAAGAACCCTAAAACCATAACTTTAAGGATATAAAAGCACTAATTCACCATAATTTACCTTAAAACCCTAAGTGATAATATATCCTCCATATTTTGCCATTTCATCGGTAAACGACTGAAGATAACCCTCAATCAAGCATAAACATTTAGAATGCTTAAATGATCCCTTAGAAACTAAGATAATGAGTCATAGAATATATTTATTCCTTAAGTATGTGATTAAGATAGTCTCACTTAGAGTTAGGGTTATAGTTGAAGATTAGGTTACATGTAGTGAACTTTAATACCCAAATTAGTACTTTTTGCACTTGTTATCCAAAGTAGTTTATCAAATGAGATATATAAGTTATAAAGACCTAAAGTAAGACCTTATCAACTATGTTTGCTAATCAATTCATCAAATACCTCATTTCCTTCATTTTTCTCTTAATTTCCCTTAATCTCTACATTATGTACACAAAATTACCTAAGCTTAAGGAGGGTTGACCAAGTCAACACATGTTGACTAAAGTCAATACTTTGAAAAGTCAATAAAAGACTAAAGAGATAAAGAAAATATCTCTTACTTAATGATGGCTTTTCTTTTCTTCCTTTTTGATTTTTTTCTCCTCATTCTCTCTTCAATTGCCGTCCACAATTTCTCCCCTCTAGGTCCCACCATTTGCCTTCTTCCATGATGAAAACAAAACAAAACATACCCTCCATTGCCGTGAGCTTCATCTCCTCCTTTCATTTCCATTTCTTCACTTTTCCCTCCTTAAATTCAACACATCTAAAGGTATGTACTTAACTTACTTTATGTTGGTTTATGTTATTCATTAGTTAGTTAATTAGGTAGATTAGATAAGTAGTTATGTGTTTAGTTTTGTCTTGAAGAAGAGGGAGCAAAGTTCCCATCTTTAAGTGTAGGAATTAGGAATTATGAAGAAGAAGAAAGGAAGACATGAGTATATGCTTATAAGTATGTGCACATAAGGGAATACTAAAAGAATACATGTATGTAAACCTTTGTACATGAGTATTTATCATATACATAACTTGAATTAAGACCATATCTAGCTATATATGTGTATACTATACTAAATACATACATAAAAATACAAAAGAATGGAATTAGGAAGCTTTTCTTAAGGAAAAGATTAGGCATACGAATTTTTGTATAAAAATACGTATATGACCGTATAGGTATATGAGTAAGTATACATGTATAAATACGGTATAAGTATAAGTACATGTATAAGTATATGTTTAAGTATACTAGTATACATATAAGTATAATAAAGGTATATGTACATAGTAGTTTAATTAAAGTATACATAAGACATTAAGACATGATATAAGCATGAGGTGAAGCTTAGGTAATTAAATGATGAGGTGAGTGATGACATAAGTATATGATGACATAAGCCATTACATAAGCAAAAGATGACATAAGCAATGACATAAGCAAATGATGATGTAAGCATAACATAATCATGGATTATAAACTAAGAAAAGAAGAAGAGTGTAACATAATTAGGATCCTAAATTAGTAAACCGTAATACACTTTCTAAATTGGATCATACTTAATTAAGTACATGAATTGGTAATAGTAAAGTAAAATCCTCTAAGTATAAGGATTTAAGGGTTAACTAACTCATTAAGTATAAATAAAAGATATAAATATAAGTAATAAGAGCAATTAAGTTTTCATAGTTAAAATTTTTCTAAATTTAGTTCATATCATAAAACATGGGTCTTAACGTCCAAAACGGACATTACCGTGTGAACATGCGTCCAAAAACAATGAAAAACGACTATAAGTTCGCAAATATCGGAATCAGAACAAAAAAATTACAAAATACATAAAGAAAGCCTCATACCTTACTAATATAAGAAAATAGTTACTATTAATCTCATGGAGTATGGTAACCCTATACATACTATACTCGGGTTATATTGGAGGAGACTAGATAAACTACAATAGACTTTTAGTTGACTAAGGGGTCTGAATTCTCAGAACACTTATAAAGTTTACCATTTTGATTTAGGCGTTCGATATCGAGTCTTGGAAACCTTAAAGGCTTGAAGAATGAGCAATAATCCAGATGAGGGAGTTCTGATGACCTGCTACTTGCTTGTGTATGTTATTTGTATGATGTTTTGTTGTTTGCTATTGCTTGTATGTTTGAATGACTGTTCTGTTTGTATGCCATCATCTGTATGATCACCTTTTTAAGTTGATAAATATAAATGTCTGACCCAAATAACCGGTTCTACTCGTCGCATGTCTATGACTTGGTAAAGGTATGAATGGAGAGTGCTAACCTTGCAAAAATCTTAAGGAAAGTATTTTTGGTAAAAGCTTTTCAATCCTTAAACAAATTTTTGCATGATCGCTGTAAGGGCTTGTGGAGCCATAAATAGTATTTTTAATGTTAAGGCAAAGCTAGCATAGGTTCTCCACTTGATAGCGAGAGGACTCGCTTTATTTTGCCTGAAAGGCCTTGGTTATTTTTGGTTGCGAGAGGACTCGCATGTTTGTGCCCGAGGGGCCTTGGAGGGTGGATAGTCCTAGTTCGGACTCCCCCTATTTGGATTGAAATTCTTTTCTCGGCTAGGGTAATAGTCGAGTTTTGCCTAGTGAGGTGGTGCCCCTAGGTAGCCTCTGCGGGTAAGCTAAGGTGCCCTGTGCGGGTAAGTACAAGGGATAATCGAAGTGTGGACGACGTAATTCTACACCTTCCATAGTTCCGGACTCCTATGGATGTGTTGTTTGCATTCATCACGCTTGCATTCATTATGTATGTAGATAGCTTGCTTGCATGTGTGATAATAATGTGTGAAAACTTGCCTGACCGGTGGTGGTGAGGAACGAACTCACTGAGCTGTTTTATGCTCATTCCC
Source organism: Lumnitzera littorea (assembly GCA_024138015.1). NCBI lineage: Eukaryota > Viridiplantae > Streptophyta > Magnoliopsida > Myrtales > Combretaceae > Lumnitzera > Lumnitzera littorea. The sequence goes on along the minus strand of JAMXBB010000012.1, from coordinate 71,081,148 downwards.
CCTTAGTTTCTTTTGCAGGTTTACATACGATGGGAATGGGATAAGTTTCGAGTGCTGAGGGCGAGATGAAGATATGTACATTAGTATTAGAAGTAGCTGAGTACTTTTTAGATGATACATAGATATTCTTTGTAGAAAATATTTATTTATTAAATCTTACTATAATGCGAGTATATCCTGTCTTATTATTTGGTAGGGGATACTGATTCTCTGCGGTTCTAAGGAACTGTAGGATACCGGATATCCATAGTTATTTATAATTATATATTATGTCATGTTATAAGAAATTAATTACTTGAAAATCATTAATCTTAGTGATTTATTATTTAGAGTCTTGCAATCTCTAACTTGCAAGGCGGTTTTCATATCATGGGTGCACACATGTTATGGAAATTTTAGGTAATTCTACTAGGCCCCCTTCAGGGTCCTGACAAAAACCCACTTAATAAATCCTAAGTTTATTTTAACCAAAAATAAATTAGATAAAAAATCTATTTTATATCTGACTGGACTAAAAAATATTTTAATGAAGTCTAATTTTTCAATAACTTAGAATTTACTAAATTAAACATACACCATTATCCGACTCGACTCAAATTAACTCGATACGATTGGACTCGATACGACTTGACACTTTATTTTATTTTATTTTTTTTCGTTTTTTTTCTTATTATTATTTTAGTTTTTATTTTTCTTTTTCTTTAACTTGGCTTAATAAAAATATTAAAATAAAACGGTAAAAATGAGATATTTATAGTTACCCCTCTTTATAATAAAGTTTGTGAAAACTTTCCTATAAAGACAGAAAAGAGACGTACTCATTTTTGCTTGGTTCTTACTTGAATTAACATGGTAAGGACTTTGATTATTAAACAAACTGGGTCCCGACTTGAAAAGTTGGGTATCATTAAGATAATAGATCTCTTCAGGATAAGTTGTTCGAAAGGTTCGAAAGGATAGATCTTTCGAAGATAAGATAAGACGACATTCTATTAAAGATAAAATGAGACAGTACTCTTATGAGTAGGTGATCTTTTAAATGACTGAATGATGCTCCTTTGAGCAAGCAAATCTAGAAAGGAATAGGACAGTACTCTTTTAAGCAAGTGATCCTAGAAAGGAATAAATAAGACAGCGCTCCTATGAGCAAGCAATCCTAAAAAGGACTAAATGGCAATCCTATGAGTAAGTGATCCAAAAAGGAATAGGACAATGCTCTTTTGAGCAAGCAATCCTAAAAAGGACTAGATGGCGCTCATAAGAGCGTTGTGCTATGAGCAGGCGATCCTAAAAAGGATTAGATGGCACTCCTATGAGTAAGTAATCCAACTAAGGAATAGGATAGCACTCCTATAAGCAAGCGATCCTAAAAAGAATTGGATGGCGCTTTAACGAGCAGTTGACCCAACTAAGGATAGGATAACACTCCTTTAAGTAAACGATCCAACTAAGAATTTTAAGGACTTTTATGAGTTTTGACAAATTGATTTGAAACTTGAGTTTAAGGATTTTAATGATTCATCAAAAATTTTGACATTTTCTTTTTAAGAAATCTCTCTTGACAATTTTTGAAAAAAAGTTTCATTTCTCTTTTGAAAACTTTTTTCTTTTTTCTCTTTTTCTTTTTTTTTTTCTTCCTTTTTCTCAAGAAATTAAAAAAAAAAAAGAAAAAAAAAACACTATTTGACAAAAAATTGTGTTGCTAACAAGTAAGAAAGTCTCAAAAACTTTAAAGATCACAAATAAGAGGTTGGCTTACCCCTTGTCCATTGATCACTCATTCTTTCAGTCTTGTTTTTAGGAGCATAATTCATAATTCCTAAACTTTTAGAAGCACTGATTTCAAACTTAATGTTAAAACCATTCGTGTTTTTAAGAAAGCACCCATCTATTATCTAATTTTACACTAAAGGGAATAGATACAATTACTTGAAATGTTTAGTCAAATAAAACTTCCTTACATTCTCACAAGTCTATTTTCACTCACGACATCAATTCCAAAAATTGTAGCCTATCTTATAAATGATACACTTTAATCAATCAATCAGGTCTTTTCTAGGTTTGCAATGTAAGGCTTTTGGTTAATAGTTTAAGCAAATGAATATCAATGTACTTGGCCAATTTTGAGGAAATTATATACAATCCATCTCGAGTTTACAAGCCAATAACCCAAGAGAAACTAAACATGGGCTTGCTCTAGTTTCATGAGCAAATTTTGCTAAAGATGAGTCATTTTCTTTAGTTAAAAGAGTTTTATTAAGGGTAATAAAGTGGGTGGGATCATAAAGTGACGGCTTTGCTTTTGAGTTTAGGAATTTAAAATGTTTAGCTTTTGTATATCCATGGTTTATGGATTTTCACCTTAAGATTCCATCACAAATTTAGACTTTGGCAATTTCACTCATTTTTTAAGGTAATCTCCTTGCTTTTCATTTTTTCTTCTTTTTCACATTTTTCCCCTTTTTTTCTTCCTTTTATTTTCTTTTTTCTTTTTCTTTTCCTCTCTCTCTTTGTTTTTTATTCAAGGCGGTTACCTTTCCTTGTTGAGTTTTTTTCTTAATGAGATTCAAAGCCCTAAAACCATAGGTTCAAAGAGTATAAACTTAGGAGAAGTGTATATGGCATTGAGTGTTTAAGAAAAGTCCATGGGTTTAAAGTGTTTAAATGAGTGTATAGGTTGAGTGAGGTATATATGGTTTGAAACTCTTCTTTATCTTAAAGAAATTGAATTATTTATGATAATATTTACTCATTAATTGACACAACTAAAGCAAGCACAACTTGGTCTACCCATTTTCTCCAGAATGATGACCTAACCTCCTGATTGCCTTAGTGTAGGGCGGTTCTTGGCAAGGCTAATTTTAAAAAAAATCCCTAAAAGGCTCAAATGAGTGTTGCAAAGGATAATTATGTTTAGGGATGATGAAATGAATGCCTAACATCATTTTTACATGTGTACCAAGTTCAAGGCAAACCTCCTTTAAGGAAAGAGCTCAAGTACTCATATTGTGACACTCTTCTCTCATTTGTGTTTAAGGTTAGTGTTTAAGACATGGTTTGCCTCTTTTCATCCTAAACCTTTCAAGTAATGTGTTACCATTCCCTTAGGTGGAAAATTTTAAGTTTTGAGTTCAATATTCAAATTATTCATTTTCTCTCGTTCCAAGTCTTACATGAAGTATTTCATTAATGACAGCCAATGACATGCCCCCGTCAAGCTTAGCTAAGTACACATCATAGAAAAACAAAATGCATAAGAAAAACACTTTATTTAAATAAATCTTATCTCTAAAGTGAAAGATTATTCTAAAAAGAAATAAAAACAGGAACTAAAACTTTTTTCCATTTCTTGCCCCCATTTCTATCACTTCTTCAAACTTGACCCATTTAGTTGAATTGATATTTTGGAGATATGTCTGATTGCTTCAAATGGTGAGCCACCTGGTCAGATAGTAGTAGTAAACCCTCAATACCTGATGTTAGAGATTATCTATTTGATGCCCCTAGGCTAGGGATATTACTACCTATAAACCCATCAATCTCTAGAAAATTTGGTTGGATAACCTTGGCATCAATCAAATCTTGCACCTTATGCTTCAATTTCCAATAGTCTTTTATGGTATACCCTACTTGGCCCACATGATATTCACACCATTTTTTGGGGTCATGATCCCTTGGCTTGTATTTTTCTTTGTTAGGTTTTCACATTCCGGTAGTCCTACATTTCTCAATTGCTTGAACACTTAAGCCATTGGAATCTTGAACTATGTAAGTCACCTCCTTGTGTTGTGGACAGGCTTATCTTGATTCTTGGCTTTCCCAATTAGCACATTCGCTCCTGACTTCTCTTTCCTTGAATCATCCTTATGCTTTAGGTGTAATGTCTTATCTATATTAGGATGTAGGTTTTCAAGTTGCTTAAGTACATAACCTATTTCCATTTCTATACTCGTGAGCCTTTCTTCTACTATCATCAACTTTTCTTCTAGGGTTGCAACCCTGTTTTTTGAATCATGGCTGTAACATACCCCCTTGACTTGACCATTCAAATCTGTTTCTAGCATTTTCTCTAATCCTTATATTATATTGATAGTGGGCTATGTATAGAATTTGGGCCTTGGACCCCTAACAAAGTCCAATTGGACCAATTTTTCATCAATCAAATCTTGGACTTTATTCTTCAACTACCAATAACAGTCAGTAGCATGCCCTTACTAACCCATGTGGTACTCATATTGCATATTGGGATTGTATTTCTGAGGTCTATACCCTAGTGTTAGATTCTTAAGATGCAGTAAACCTTCTTCTTTTAGGCAACGATAGACCCGAGGCATAGGAATCAGGATATGAGTGAACCTCCTTCTAGGTGATTTCTGGCTTAGCTTATTTTCCTTAAGCTTTGGACCAGTGCGTAGGGCATTAAGCTTATGTATCATTAGATAGGACATTGTAGTGTTCACAATAGCCCTTGAATCCAACAGGGCTGATCCCTTTCCTATCGATCTCCCTATTTTAATAGCATCTTCAATGTAACTATCGTCTGCAACTATGCCTACAAACGTAGAAGCGGTATGGCCCAAGAGGTGATTATAATAAGGTTCACCTAATATGCAAATGAATATGTTGATCAATTCATTTTCTAACAATTGTACTATAGCTTGAGCGGCTATAGGTCTCCATCTCTAAGCATATTCCTTAAAGGACTTAGTCGGCTTCATTTTCGTGTTATTCAAATCCATCAAGGAAGGAGCCACTTCTTCATTGAACTTATACTATTGATAAAAGGCTCGAGCTAACTTAGCCTAAGTATCAAGCTCAACCAAGTCTTGTTGGGCATACCAAATCAATGCTGACTTAGTTAGGCTATCTTAGAAAGTTTGAATCATCAGCTGCTCATGTTTAGAGAATTGGGCTATCTTGCGAAAATAAAGCCTAAGGTGAAGTTTAGGACAACCTATTTTATCGTACTTTTTGAAATTTGGTACCTTAAACTTCTTAGGTAACTCGTAGTCTTCAAAAGTGCAAACATTGCTCAAGCCTAAATTATTCTACATATCATGATCCTTGAGAACTCCCTTTTCTCTTCAATTTTCTAAAAGATTTCTTCTTCCATCTTCATCAATTTTTGCTCCACTTCCTTCCCCAAGCCTTTGCTATTGTTGAGCTTATGAACTGGCAACTCTTTAGACTTGTCTGCCTCAAATGGTATGTCAATAGGCCCCTAAGCTTAGGTATAGGCCATGGTCTTAGCTTGCTTTGTATGCTTGCTCAGAACCCTTTCTACTGTGACTATTCTCTATTCAAGTGCTTCAAACATCTTGGTTTTGACAACCAGTAATTATGAGCTTCAAGTTAGGCCAGATCACTTAAATAGCAATCTTTCAAAGCCTACAAGAATCCTTTCTTGTTAGCAACACTACATTCTATTTTTTTAATAAAAAATTGAGTTTTTAATTTTGAAAACCATTCTTTCCTTTTTTTTTTTGGAAACTTTTATTGAAAAAAGAAAATCAATATTGATTTTATGTTATAGACAACCTAGTACTGACATTGATAAATCCAAACTTATTATATCGATAGAAGTTTAAAAAAAAATGGAACCATTAGGATTGACAATTGAGGACATAGGATGATGATTATATTACAAGGATAATATGGAGAAGAAGAAATTATTTTACAATTAGAAACTTATTAAAAGATGACATAAGGGTGACGACTCATAGAGAAAGCTCTATTAGGACTATGACAACTTAAGGGCTAAACACGAAGAATAAGAACTTAGATACTTACAAGATTAATGACTTTAAGATGGAAAATAATTCACAATAAAAATCTAATGGTTAAATCTTTTTTTTTTCAATATTTTGTATTTTGTTAATTCCTAATAGCATGGTACATATAGGGCATCGCAATAGAAATCGACCAAGTAAATAATTATTATAAAATTGGTTTTTGATCATAAAATATAATTTTGAAATTTATTTTTTTAAAAAAAAAAATTCGTTCGAAAGCATTGAAAAAATAACAGTTCCATAATAATCTGTATTATAGATAACTTCCATAATTACATACCCTAAAAAAAAATTTAAAAGTTAATATTGAAGTTTTTTTCTTTTTCTTTTTTTTTTTTAACATTAGCACATTATGGTATAAGGGAAACACTAATGATTTTGTGCCCATTACTCATGAAATAAAACAAAATCCACTAGACTTACATATATTACAAAAGATAGCATATATAGAGAAATATGAAAATTAAAAGAAAAATAAAATAAATGTGATGCAATATGCTACACATGCATGCAATGTAATGGGGTTGGTTATTAATAAATTATAGCAATTATTCTGAGCTTACGATTAAGAATACACTTATATATAAGTAAATCCAAAATAAGATTTAGAAAGAAATGAAGTTCGTAAATACTTATATATAAGAATTATTGGTTTTTTTAATTTCCCATTTATGAAAAAAGAACGCTGAACCAACCGCGGATTAATCAAGCTATTCCTATAATTTAAAAAACGACTACTCCTTTTTCAAAAAGAATGATACAAGAGGGTGAGGTCTACAGGTCTCAAGCTCTGTAGTTTTAAGGATTTTTAAAGAAAAACCTAATGGGCTACATCAAAGCCTGAGGAGGCTCACCTATTACTGTTAGGTGGGGGTAAAGACCCTAATGACTTGAGGATTATACAATTACAGCCCATCTTAAGTTCTTAAGGTGGCCTAGGTCCAACTACATCTAAGCATGTAAATAGTTTTTTAGTGATGTAGGCAAAAACCAGTAAGTACAATTATAATACAATAAAAAAATAATATAAAAAGCCCATCAATTAATTTTATTTTTTACATGTCTAACCCCCTAGCATCCTTAGTAGAGTCGCCAATTCTGTTAAGTCCTATTTCGGTTTTCCTTAATTTATTTTATAATAAGTCTAGCCCGCTTAATATAAAATACTCAACATTAAATTAAGGAAACATTATTCTTTAAAAAAAAGTTTCAAAAATATTTACAAAAATTTGAGTCACCAATTAATTAAACTAATAACAAGTCAAATTAGGATTTCCAAGTGAAAAAACCCTAATTTAGCCACTAATCTACAAATATTCTAAAAAAATGATTTTTAAAAAATCAAATTAGAAAATCTAAGTTGGAGGGCTAACCTATTAAAATTAAGTCATCATGTAAAAATAAAAACTAATGGACTTTTATTTTTATTATAATTTTTTTGAAAATGCCAAATATGTACAAATATATAAAAATGTTCCTAAAATGAATTTTTTATGATTTTTTATTACAAATTTTCAAGAAAAAGAAAAAATTTTCTTTTTTAATAGTTGCCCCAAAGGTATCTATATATCCACTAATCGGGAACAAATCAACATAGTTCTTTTTTATAAAATATTTAGTGGGTAGATTTTTTTATTTTTAAAAATCGAGCAAGATTTATGTTTATTTAGCAATTTATTACTTTAAAAAGATCTAATTTTATGAATTTATATTTTAAAAGAAACCTAACTAAATCAATCTTTTTTAAAACTCCGGTTAAGATTTTTTTATATCTTATTTTAAAAAAAAATCACTACGTGTAAAAAAAAAATATTTTTCCTAAATCCTACATGTAAGATATACTAAAATACATATTTTAGATACATATCATCTTTGAAGAAACAAATCTCGAAGAAAAGATATGCAATTTTAAAAAAAAATGCAATCTAGCTAAATTATCAAAAAATTAAAATTATCTAACAAAATAGCAAAAGATATGATGATTAAAAATAACAAAAAACCTATACTTAAAAAAGAACAAATTAGTAAAATAAATAATTATTTAACAAAAAAATAAATAAATAATTGAAGTAAATAATTTTTATTACCTAAACAAGTTGAGTCATGTGTAATTGGCACATTCGTGTTGATCGTTTGCATTATATTTGCGTACTCAGTGTATGTATTGGTTGTGCGCATATACAGTAGTGAATCGTGCATGTGCACGTGTAAGCAATCAATCTTGTATGTTCTGTTGTAGGTGATGTAAGCATGTCTGTATAGTAGTGTATGTGTATAATGTGGAGTGACATGTGTGCTTGATTGAGTGCAACAAGTGACATGTGTCAATGTTTATGTGTGTTTCAACATTCAAGTGTGTAGGTTGGTAAGTTTTTATGTCCATGTGTCAAGTGTGGACGTACGGTTGATTGTGCTAGGCGAATGTATGCTTATGTGCAGTGGCAAGGGATGTATGGCTATATAGCATGGCTAAGAACGTACGAGTGATCGAGTGATGTGTCCATGAGTGCAACCGAGTGTATGTGAGTGTGTGATTGTAGCAGTGTATGTAGTCTTGTGAGTATAGAACATCGATGACCAGTATAGTATGTCAACATATGTAGGATGTGTTGTATGTCGACGAGTGCGCAATGTTGTATGTTTTGTATCAAGGACAATAGTGTAAGTATTGTTACATATGGGTAGGCATAGTAAGTGAGGGAAGTTAGTGTGTGAACTACAATATCTTCAATGTGTGGATGTGTTTGTAAGAGAAAGTGAGGGACGGTAGAGTGTTTGTGAGAGGAAGTGTACGATCAGGTGGTGTTATTGTGGGTATTCGATAGTGGTCAAGTATGTGTGAATTGTGGGTTGTGTTGGAGATTCTAAAAACGCGTTCAAACTTCATCGACAAATTCTTATTCATAGTACCTACAATTGAATCTTTTGAATATTTTTTGGATATAGATTTGATGTCAACAAATCCTAAATACGATAATGAATCTCAAATACAAAAAATATGATTTAGATTCTTTGAAGATTCGACCTAGTTTTTAGAAACCCTATTTTTATTTAGGCTTTCTATTTTTTGGGTCAGAATTAGTTCGACTTTATTTAGCTTAAAAATCTACTTAATAAATCCTAAGTCTATTTCAGCCTAATATAAATTAGATAAAAAATCCACTTTATAGCGAATTAGACTAAAAAATATTTTAATAAGGCTCAATTCTTCAACAACTTAGAATTTACTAAATTAAATATACACCATTATCCAACTCGACCTTAAACAACTCAGTTGACTCGATTGAACTTGACTTGACTGAACTTAAATTGACTCGATAAGACTTAACACTTTACTTTTTTTAATTTTTTTTTTCTTATTATTATTTTTTCATTTTTTCTTTTTCTTTTTCTCTTTTCTTTTCTTTTTTTTTTTTGTACTTGGCTCAATAAAAATACTAAAATAAAACAGAAAAAAAAAACAAGATGTCTACACCTGACTCTAAACCCTATAAGGTAATATCCTATAGAGTTTTTATTAGGTTCAGTGGGCCGAGTATCTTTTAATGACCTACCCTGTTGCATCCTTATTTACCTACTATCTTGGTATCACTTTAGGATTCTTCCCAGTTCTTAGAGTGCCATCTTCCTTCACCAAACCCCCAATGAATCAAACTTAAGAAAGTTAGTTGTAGCACTTCTTAGGACAAATTCACCCTTAAGGCAAAATGGTGTTACCTTGGCCTTTGCGATGAAGTTTTACTTAAACTCTACTATAAGAGGGATAGCTGTAAATACTTTATTTTTACCCATCGTAATTTTAGGGCAAGTGTATTTTATTTTTCTCTAAGTGTGTTTTCAAAATTATTTATTGCCTTTAACTCGTATGTAATTTTTTGTTGAACCTAGGCTTAATATTATTTCATTTCATTTCATTTTGTTAAAAAAAAAAGAAGAAAAAGAAAAAGAAAAAAAATATATTAAACTAAGCTAAGCATAAAACTTAGTCCATGTGCTTCAAAATGAATCAAAGTCGAAGCCTTGGTAAGGGTTTGAACCCCAAGTAAGTAAGCAAATTTGGTACCTCCATTTTGTTTTCAATCCTACGTACAGGTGGGGCACATAAGTCACATGCCTACAACATAACATGTGCCTCTTTTCTCCTTCTCCTTCTTCTTTTAATTTCACATATGTAACTTTGCGATTTCTACAAAATAAAAATGAAGTTTCCCTATTTGAATCCCTCAATTTCATCTTGTATTCTAACTCTATATCTTGGAATATTCACTTAAATTTTATGTTTTTAGAAACTACCATAGCATTTTCTAAATTGGGACGAAAAACACATCTTAATTTTTCTAAATCGTAGGTTGATTCAGATATGAAAAAGGAAAAAAATATATCAATACACATGAATGAAAATTTCAAAATCTTATTATTTAAGCAATTTCCTTTAAATCCAACGAATGAACATTGTTTATTAATGTGTTCTTGCTTATTTTCATCACTCAAAACAACACTTTCTTCAAAATTCGAAGATGGATTGAGCAAGAATATCTTAGCCCCCCATATTAGTGATCTTCCATTTTTGCACTTTCTTAAATTAAATCCAAGCTCCATTGGTATAAATAAGGTGCTACACTTCACATTGAGCATAAATTAAGGATGCAATTGGGGCGAGTTCGGAATAGGTTTTGTGAAACCAGAACTTTTCCCTATAGGATTTAATGTTTTCCAAAACATTATAAAAACCCTATGAGGTTTTATTCCTTATTCCTAAAACTCAACCCCATAGCAACAAGTTTTTATAGAAATTAAAAGACCATATAAGGGCAGGTTTTTATAAGGTTTATATAAGAAGTTGAGTAGGATTAAGAATATATTTACTAACTTACACAATAATAAAAATTGAGAATTAAATGTGCTGTATAATGTAAACCTTATACAAGATATATATGTTGCATAAGTTAAAAGTAAATATTTTTGTTAATATATACTTTTTTTTTACCGAGTCAAGTTTCCCATTAGGTTTTTTATAACCCTGAAACTTGACCCTAAACCCAAAAGGTTTTGAATTATATCTCAAAACTCAACCCTAAACCATATAGGGTAATATCTTATAGGGTTTTTATCGGGTTTGGTAAGCCAGGTACTCTTTAATGACTCACTTGGTTGCATCCTTAGCATATATTATGATTTGAAACTTACTCAAAAACACACTTAAACCAAGTTTTCTCTAAGACATGAATTTTTCACTCTCTAAAGATAGCATCACCTTGTTGGAGGCCGCCTAAGAACTCACTAAAGCAACCATCGGTTTGTTACTGCATGAGGTAAACTCCTAGAATCCTTATTTGTTCTTATTTGTGCTTCTTCTTTTTTTTTTTTTTTTATGTGTGTTTGATGCATATTGTGTACTAAATAGTTGAGAAATTATGTTTTTAGGATTGTAAAACACTTGTTGATGCAAATTTTGTAGTATAGTTAATAGGATTTGATGTTTCTATAATATAATAACCATGTAGTGTTCATAATTCATAATTGTTTAAATTTAGTATTTTGATTGTTTGTCATAAATCATGTTTGCATATGTGATTATGTGGTTATTCTTCATTATTTTAATTGAACTAGATGTTTTGATTAATAAACCGTAGAGTATTTTATCATAAATCATATTTAAGCACTATAGAACTAGATGTTTGAACATATAAATTATAGAATAAATGTCTAAACATGTAAATTATGGAATAGATATCTAACCATGCAAATTATTGAATAGATGTCTGACATATAATTATGAAATTAAGTATTTTCATGAATCATGTTAACGTAATATAGAATGGATGTGTTAACTCAAAATTTCATTATCATCACAAACAAATTTTTGTATATAAATAATAAACATGCCATATTTGTGATTATATGAATATTGTATGAACCTTTATTTAAGTGTTTTGTGTGACTTATTTAACATATGTATCTTTAATAGGTTTCTCTTTTATAAAAAGTGTTTTTTTTAAAAAAAAAATGTTTTTCCACCGTAAAAAAAATGTTTCTCTTAAATAAAAATCTAAATGGACCTACTTTTAAAAGAACCAAGGATTTCTCTTTTTTTTTTTAATTAATTTTGGGTAGAAAAGGAAATATATTTTTATGAACTAATCAACATGTAAATATTTAAGTGAAATGCTTTTGCAAAATAAAATAAACCAACTTACTAAATTTTTTTTTAAAATGAACTACAATAGTTTGATTTTAACTAATAGGTACATAGGCACCAATAGGGGAACTTAAGATATGAAAAAAAAAAAAATTTCCCCCTTATGTAAATAACTTTTCTTTTTTTTTTCTCTTTTTTAATTAAATATAATTTCATATGCTATTTATGAAGAAATTTTATTCTTAGACGAGTAACTTGAAAAATATATTAAAATTTGAAAGGTTAAAATAGTGCCCATTTGGGTTTAATATGATAGCTCCTAAACTTTAAAAAATCTAGTTTCTTAAAATTTTTCAAAATGTAGGCTAGTTGTTAAATTTGAATTAATCTACCTAATCGGTTCTAATTTAACCACTTTTTCTTGATTTTATCAGGTAGCATCATTAAGTTTTTTTAAAAGAAAATAATTAAAAAAAAAAACAAGATTTTCTTACTTTTAGTCGAGTATTTAAATTAAATAGGCATAGGGTTTAGTTTAAATCAAATTAAGGAAAACAAAAGAATAGAAAATTTCAAACTCGACAAAAATTCATTTATGATAGTTATGAGCCTGTTGAAGGAGTTGTTGATATTTTCTCCTAGCTATATCCTTAAACATTATACCCTTGCAATAATGAGTTAATATGAGTTTCTTTGATAACACTAATTCTTTCATGTGTTTCACAAAGAGTATCTTAAATATCTTTAACTATTTTACAAGAGGATATTAAATAGAATTTAAAAGGCGCTATTGTAGAGTAATACTGTAAACCCTAAAGCCAAGCCAAGTAACCATAGGTTTGAACTTTAAACCCAAGGTTTAGGACGATCGGCTAAAGGATCCGATCAAACCCAAATTATAAACTATTTAACAAAATACCAGTAAAAATGACCCTGTAAACTTAAATTTAAGAAAGTGAGTAGTAAAATAAGAGACTATAAAATTTTCAAATTTTAAGCATAATAACTACTAATTACTGAAAAGGCAAAAAGTGTAATATAATAACTAATAAATTAGTAGAGATAGATTATATGTATACTAAAAATTTTAGAATGACCAAAATAATATTTAGGAATGTTTACGTGTACCCTACATGTATTTACGTGTAGATAAAAATACGCGTAATTGCTAAAATAGGCCGAAAATTAAGTAAATAATTAAAGAAAAATACAAAATAATTATAAAAAAATCAGAAAAAAATCAGAAGGAGAGGTCTGCAACTGGATTAGGTCGTGACTGAAAAGAAAAAAAATTGACCAATAAAAATGTGCCAAACTAAAAGCCTAAAATCAAGGAAATGGGCAAAATCACATCAAATTAATGCACATTAATTACTATGTTTGTCTATAAATAAGGAAAAAAATTCACAGAAGACATTTGGACAGTTTGTAATCTGAGAAAAATCGAAACACAAGAAAAATCGAGAGAAATTCCAGAAAATAAAAAAAAAAAAGAAAACTGTGCAGATTAGCAAGGTGAACTGGAACCACCACCCACCACCACCTGGGACCGAACCACCACCACCACCCTACCCTAGGACCAGCGTCTGGACCGGCCGACAGCCTTGGACCGGGTTTGGACGGCCAGAAATCCTTGAACCGATTAGTCATTTACTCATCCCGATTTTTGTATAATTTTGTAAAATTAGTTATTTTGCCCAGAAAATTATGAAACTTGTTATTCTGAGGTTTTATTGTATGTAGATTTAGGGAAAAATATTGATTTAGTTTAATTATGTCTGGAAATATAGGGTTCTTAAGAAATTGATCAAAACCGAGCATGATTAAACCGGAAATTAAATAGGCTTAGGGATGTAGTTTGGGGCTCAAAATTTTTCTGTAGGATTCTCATATGATTTAGAACAGTGCTATGAAGCCCTTTTTTTTAAATTAATTTTCGAAAATTTTAAGTTAATTTTTAGCCCTAAAATGATGGTAAAATTGGGTGATTTGGGATTAATTAGGTAATTAGGATGTTAATTACTGATTTGGATCTTGATTAGATGATTAAGGAAGTTAATTTCTGCAGTGGAACCCTAATCCTAGCTTTTAGGTACTAATTATGGTTAATTAGGGAAATTAGGTAAAGAATATGAGAAATTAGGAATATTTGAAAATATAAAATACTAAATTTAAAAAAATAAAGTTATTTAGATAATATTATAATTGAAATCAGAAAAATAATAAATCGGAATTAATATTTAATTTTAAGTAAATATCTTAAAATGTAAGATTTTTACACCTCGGGAATAAATCCGATATCCCAATTAGGGTTAGTGTGTACCGAATAGTTAGAATACCAAAATTACGACCCAATAGGATATTTGAATACCCGAGCATAAGGTGATTAATGTCACATTGGGATTCGAGCCTAATTACGACCTAGGAATTAAAACTAGAATCTAGTTTAGGAACCGAACCCCGAAATAAAATACAACGAATTACTAATACGTTGTAGGTATACATGAGGAAAATGAGTTACATTATAAATTAGAATAAGAATCCATAAAAAATAAGTACTAAAAGGACCTCTTTGCATTATAGGACACCCAGAAACAAATCAGCTCGCAATTTGAGGATCGAGCGACCGAGCAAATTCAAGTAAGTTGGGTTATTGCTTATTGTAATAGAGTACTAGTTTTGTAGTGCTCGGAGACTTAGGCTTGTATATGCTTGTGATTGTAAGTAGTTTGCGCATGTGTGATGTATCTGAATTCGAGCTGGAATTTGTGCTGTGAGTGATTTTGTGACTGATTGAATTGTTGTGGACTTGTTTGAACACCCTAACCGGAATTTAATCTTAGTCGACCATAATAACCGAAAACGTCATGCATTGCAACCCGTTAGGGGATCATAGGACTCTCCAACCAAATACCGACCCCTTCGAAAGGGATAGCGCAGGATTGCAAAATGGTCCCTTCTTCATCCTCAGTCGAACTAAGTGACAGGAGAGGAGGTCGCGGCGGGGGTGAAGTCAATGGTTCGAAGGTAGTCGCGGGAGGAGCGAGGTCTCCATTGCACAAGCCTGGGTTTGGTTGTGAGCTGCTGCATAACATGGAACTCCTCAACCCGGATCGGAGCGGGTGAAATTTCTCTGATTTCACAACGGACCAGACTACGTTGTACGATGACACTTGATTGTTGCATTGCATGAAAATAATTGTTTGATAACCCTGTTTGTGCTTATATGCATTCATGAGTCTCCAATTCAACTTACTGAGCTGTAGTTGCTCATACCCTTATAGATCCTTTTGCAGGTTCCAATTTGTAATCTCTTCAAGTACCATGCCGCCCTACAATTATCCAGAGGTTAGTCTTTTTGAAGCCAGGGGTGTGAGGATCAAGTTGTTTAGCTTAATGTGTAACCAGACTGACCTTGTAGTTAAAGGATGAAGACTGTTAGTTATTCTGTAAATTAGTAAACTGTAGTTGTTATGTAAATCTTCCTGGGAAGCTCTGTGGACTTATTTATATGAATATTTATGTTTAACAGTAATTTGAGTTACTTATCATATTTATAGTATAATCATTAATCGAACTGTTTACTTCAAAGCGAGTGGTCGTCGACGCCTTGTGTAGATTATCTCTATGGTAGGAACTGTGAGGCCAGTTTCTATCATAGAATGGTTTACACGGCGGGACTGTTGCGACTTCGCGACTTCGGGGCGTAACAAATACATTCTTAACTTTTTGGTTCAAACTAGCCTTTTGCTTGTCATCTTATGCAATCACCTTGCCTCTAATCTAAATATCTCATGATCCAATAACATCTAATGAATCATAGTCACTAGCCTAAATGTAGGTCTCTATCTTGTATTTTTAATAAGCAAAATTGTTACCATCAAAATGATAAATCTTATTATCTTGCATAGCTGAACTACTTTTAGCAAACTACTTTTAGCCATTTGAATCTTAAACTCAACATGATAAAGAGATAGCTTTTAGAAAGAAAAAAAAATTATGCACAAAAGTTTTCCCTTTTCTACTCTACTATCAATTGTAGGTTGTGCTCAACAATCACTAGGCGATGGGGGCCGAATTGATTTTGTAAATTTAAAATTTTTGCAAAAGTTTTAATAGCTTTACAAAATTTCATTCCCTTCATGATGATTGTAAATGACATTGAATGATTTGACAGTAAATAACAATAGTAAAGTAAAAGTGTAGGGAGAAGAAGATCATGCAGAGGTTCTACCTTATCCATTTACCTGTCTTTCAGCTTTATTGTTAGTGTTCCAGTCGTTCTACTATATCAATAAATCAACTTTGAAAGAGTACAATCAGTTAGGTCTTTAACTACCCTCTCTTGATAGCTTCTATCAAAGCTAAACCTAAGTCACAATAAGCAAAATCACTCTCTTAAAGTTGCAACAAATCCCCACATAATTAGTATAGCAAAAGAATGAGGAAAATAATATAAGATCCTCTAATTTTTGGCACAAGTAATTAGGATAATAGAGAATAAAATTTTCGTGCACTACTAAATGAGAGTGGTTCTTTTTGCCTTTTTTCTTTTATATTCTTCATATGAATGCCTCTCCTTATATAAGTTTATGTCCAATGATTGTCTTGGTTTGTTGTTGAAATTTTCCTAGACATTGAACACTATTTCAAATTGATTTGCTACACAAGATCCTTCACAAATCTCGATGAACTTATCGTAAGCAACTTTACTGGTGTTCAATGGAAGACCAAGAATTTGAATTGATTTTTAGCCAAAATTTCTCCTAAATATTGCTGATGTAGAAGTATCCTTATCGCTTTGTACTTAGATAATCATTAATTCATTAGAAAAGTTTCCCCCTTGATTTTTGAATGGATTAATTAAATGAATTGATGTTTAGAGTCGTGTGATTTTCATGATTAAATTCCCAATGATAATCCAACTCTAGTGGAATAAGTTAATCATATTACCCAAATATGTTCGACTAGTGAAGTTAAGTTTTCGATCATGTTAAATTCCCTTTTTAAGTATTGACGAAAAAGAATTTGTGCTAATATTGCTCAAGTCATGTTTAACATTCTACTTATATTCTACAATACCTCATGTTGGTCTTTGTTAACTCTAGCTTATATTAAAACTTCTACAGGACTTTCTTAATTATCAAGTTTACTAAAACTTCTATTAAGACTTTTTTCAACTCATTTTTGAAGCTTCTATAAGAGCTTCTATAAGCACTGTGAAATCCAATTCACTTATACATGAACCTTCTACAAAAGCTTCTATAGCTTCCGATTCTTATATATTATCATATTTTCAGTTTCTACCTAAGGTTTTACAAAATGTTCCTTTGAATTTTGTACTTTTGAACCTTTTATTGCAACTTCTATAGCTTTATTAAATCAATAATATTCCTAATAACTTAAAACATACATTGGCAATCTTTAAACCTTTTGTTTTCTTCAAAACTAAAGCAAGAGAGAACTCAACAATATGTTTATATTCTTATACATTTATATGGACCTAGTGAATTTACATACTTCCTATATACACTCAAATTATAGCTTACCAATATGATAGGCTAAATGACTTATCTTTATCATCTTGATACATCTTGAGACTCGATTCATGATTTTATGATAATTTGAATCGCTTTCTTGTTTTCATAATAAAATCAATTCATTTATATTCTATATTTTATGAAATAAACTTTACAAAGTCACTTTAACTAATTTTTGCAATCTCCTCCTTAAATTTGGACTAATTTAGAGATTGTCAATTTGGGCTCCAAATCTAGTAGCTCAAAATCTAGGGTCTTAAAACAATGGGTAACTATAAAATTCAAATGAATTTTTTCCTCTTATCATCTAAACAACATGTGAGTCGGCTTATAAATATTATTATCAAGTTTATGTTTAATACTTTCATCATTTCTCATAACAAATAATATTAAGTAGTCTATTTTTTTATCACACATAATAATTAATAAATACAATATTAGCATGAAACGCATACGTATTACATAACTAATGTAACATATGTTAATTACATTACATGTAGCATCTAAATAGGTATATAGCATTAATGTTACATATAGCTTTTGAATATTTTTTTTCTTATTATATAATATATATGTATGTATAGCATATGAATAACACGTGTATGTATGTGTTGATCATATTAATAACATTAATGTTATATTATGCTATAAATATATAATATTTATATACTATATGTATATATGCAATTTGCATAAATGCATATGTAGTTACATATTGATGTATATGTGTTAAAACTTACATGTACAAATGTACCCGTATACATATATATGATATGTGTACATATTTCTTACAAGTACATAAATATGCTATGTGTATATATGTATATATGTTGTATGTATGTATGTGTTATACGTATATACTTGTGTATATAAATGTCATACGTATGTGTATATATATATATATGTACATCTATATGCTCTACAATCGTAATACCTTTTGTGTATAAATAATTATTTATGCTTTTTTTAGGTTATATATCTCATTAGTCATTATTGTCAATTGTAATTGTGTTAACTATCTAGAAAATTGGAATTTCTTTTTTGCATTTTATTTCTTATTACATAATTATCTATATAATTTAGTGTATAAATATATAATAACAGTATGATATGTATAGATAAATGTTTGAAACTTATAAAAATATCTATTCCCATTTAAAGACACATAAATAAGTAGATGGCACACAGGTCAGCACACAATAAAGAAAGGGGGATGTAAGCATGTAGATTGTAGGTAGGTGGATACGCTAGGCTTAGCACATGAAAAGAATAAACACACCAAGACAAGGAGTAACACGAACTACCCATTTACCATACTTGTGTCATCCATGTATGTGTATGTTTTGTCTTTAATCCAATCTCATCATACCTCTTCAGACCTACCACTCCTAGTTCTTGTCCCATACATTGAATCTAGCCAATCCTTTCATCAATTATTTAATTGATTTATGTATTATTTATGTGTATTGTACATTTATGTTAATTTAGGAGTACATATTTAACATACACAATATATTTGGCATCCACTCCTCATTTTTAAATATTATTTGAAGCCAAATTTATTAATTTTACTATTTAGATAATTTATCTCTAAATACTGCAAATAGCGATTCTTTTCCTTTTAACTCATGTTTTGTTTAATTAATTCTTTTACATGTATTCTTTGAGATCTAACTTTATGAGGTTACTTCTTTTAATTTTTTAATCTCATCTTGAAGTTTCACTTGATTCAATTAATATTGTCTGATGCCTTTTATTTAAGGGTTTGAAAGGAAGGTATTACATCTAAAATTCTGCTTGTACATATAGCAATAAAACGAATAGCTGATCTGGTGGGGCATTACAACGTTAATTCATTGATTGTATTGCGGAATTTCACTTGCATTTTTCTAGAAAGATTGTTGTGTACTATATTTCTTATTCCCTTTCTTTCTTTTACTCCGTTATGGTTGAAATAAAATTAAAGAGAGTTGTTATGCTGTACACATTAAGTGTATAGATAACGTCATGCACCGTAGCTTCTCAATTTCAGCCACTCAATAAAATATATATATATATATCAAAAGGAGTTGCAACACTTTATATCACTAAAACAAGCATTGACCCTCTGTCACTTCCCACTATTCCTGACATTACACAAAGCATGAGGATTGCATGATACTCATCAGAATTGAGTATCTTTCAGGTATCACTGACATACTTATTCAACCCCATTGCTGAAACCTTGTACAAATTTTATATATGTAGCCGGTTGATCCCATAGTCATGGCCATAGGAAAAACAAAACCTTCAACAATTGCTAAGAAAACCCAATTTAGACTCAAGGCACGCATCGACAGCTTCTTGGACGCTGAGGAAAATATGCTCCTGTCCAATTTTATCTACAAACTTAGCCAACTTTAGCTTCTCAATCACTTGCCATCTGAGGCTTGCTATACCTACCTGTAATTTTTATCAAACAAAAAATTATCACATTTGAGTCAGCACTTTAGTCTCTTTTCAAACCATGAATTGAGAAAACTAACGAAATTCTCGTTGTTAGTTGAGATGGTATCATACTTTTATGCCACTTGAAACAAGCTTCATGTGCAATTCTCCAAGCATCGCGATACCAGAAGTGTCGATGTTCATCACATCTATTATTAAATAGTTTGAACTCAGTATACGTTGGTCTTATGCATAGTTCAGGCTGGTAACTTATACACTATGTATACTTGTAGACAGGACTGAGAAACTTACTGGACATATCCAGAATTACCACTTGAACCTTCCCTGTCATATTCCCCTGAGTTTCAGCTTCTTCTGTTGCCAACCTCATTATCCTAATGAAACAAGTTACAAGGACTTAACTAATAAATTCGAACCCAAATATCCCCGTATCCTTTTTAGCCTTGCTGTGGAGGATTTCATGGCTAAGAAGATATACCTTTCTCTAAGAAAATTGGCATTTGCAAAGCACAGCAAGCCAGAATTGATTCGGATTGCAAAGATGCCGGGAGTTCTTATGGCCATGGGGTACTGACCAACATCACCATAGATATCCGACCCTGGAAGCCTTCCTAGTGATTCTGTGCCCGGTCTGATGGAAAGTAGAATTATCTTTCCGAATGAGATCGCTACCTGAAAATCCATCAAAGATCCATAACAACGCAAAAGCGGTTTCTCTTTTTGGTACCGATTTATGAAACTAAGAACATCTTGTCTGGTCTGTCGGCCGTATATATGCACCTGACTTTTTTATATGTTCTAAAAATAATCCAAGATAATATATCTATTATGTATGAAACCTAGGCTCTTTCAAAAGACCATTCGTCTTTGTCATTATGCAGACATAATTAATACATGTTTTATGTTAGTATGTGCAGAATGGCACATGCCAAATTGTGGCTTGACCTGACTGCAGCCTTCACGAAAGGTACCATTCACAGAAATAATATTTCGGTGTGAAATATCAAAATCAATTATGAATGGAACCCACTGCTTACCGGATTTCTAGATATCTGCCAAACATTACAATTTTCTGGCTTCATTATTCCTACCTATAACCATTCTTTAATAAAATGGATAAGCATAACTTCATTTTCTGTCCCCTAATGCACTGAAACAAAATTAAAGGACCATGCAATCACTATCAAATCCTTACTGAATTTCGTATTCCTACAAGTAACGAATGCAGTTTTTGTAATTGGAAAAACTAAGGTGTTGTCGTAGATATTTACCGCAAGCAGAAGACCGATTTCGACAGATCCAAACAAGACACCGAAGAAGGCCCCCATGCAAGCAAGGAAGTCCAGCTTGTCGACTTTCCCGATGTCGATAGCTTCTTTTATGTCAATTAGCCCAGGAAGAGCTGACAGAATAATTGAGGCAAGGATGGCGATGGGAGTGTAGTACAGCAGCTTGGTGAAGAAAAGCATCGATAAAAGCACTGTAATTGCCATCACTATGTTTGACACCGCGGATTCGCAATTGGCACTAAAGTTAACGGCGGTCCTGGAAAATGAGCCTGTATGAAATCCATGAAAATATTAGATAGCAGTTTTAACTCGATAAAATAGATCTCTGGTTGAGCACTGTGGCCAAAGTTGCATTGACTTTAGGAGGGAAGACTCACCAGTCGCAACATAGCATGAGGTTAGAGATCCTGCAAGATTCATGAATCCCATGGCAACCATTTCTTTGTTCCCATCGAGATGGTAGCCTTTTATAGATGCAAAAGATCGGCCAACTGCAATGGCTTCCTGGAATGTGATTGAACAGCATCAGTCACCAATTCAGTGAAAACGCAAACTGCAAGATGACATGTTGGAAATGTACCGTCAGAGCCACAATGGCAGTGATAAGCCCAACTTTAGCAGCCTGTCCGACGTGCGGACCGGTTAACTCCAACTGATGAACTGAACTAGGATTTATGCCCCCTTTCACGTGCTTAACTATCTTCACTCCATGCTTGTCAGCACGAGTTAGGAATACAATTAAGGTTGATAAAATTACAGAGATAAGAGGAGCAACAGCTGGAAACCAGAAGAGTTTTTTGTTTCTTCTACCCTGAAGACAGTGACAATATAGGATAAATCAATTCTAAAAGAAACGTTACCCAAATAGATGTATGTGTGTTCATAGGTGGGAATGAACTTACAATGAACCTGGCTGTTAGGAGAAATATGAGGAACGAACAACCCAGGACAAAATTCAGTGGGTACCACTGTCATATGATAAACGCTAATGTCATATAATAGAATAAAATCTTTCACTCTACCATTCCAATTTGACTGGGTATATATCAATATGAACAAGTAGATAATACTGTTTAATTTTCTTGTGAAGATTGTAAAGTTTGTCTATCTAGCTGTAGCATGTAACTATAAGGAAACGTAGATACCGGATCGTGAATCGATGTAAAGACGGATTTTAGGACGGAAACTACATCTGTTTTGGTTGTGAAGTGGCTGATTGCAAGCAGTCCCTTCAGTTGTTGAAGACCAATCACTATAGCTGCACCCGCCATGAACCCAACAATGGCAGCATGTGAAAGAAAATCCACCAAGAAACCCAACCTGTGCACACATCATCATATGACTAATTACGAAATTCATGCAGTATTTTTTCCTTCCACGAAAATGGGGAATCACCGAAGAGGAAGATGGGCTACCTAAACAATCCAAATATAGCTTGGAATAATCCAGCAAAGAAAGTTGCTGTGAAAACAAACTGTCTATAACCTTTGGGGTTGCTTTCTGGATCTAGTATTTTCTGAATCAGAGCAGACAGCAGCATTGACACCACAGCCACAGGTCCAATCGCGATCTCTCTTGAACTCCCCATTAACGCATATAAAAGGGGTGGGACTATGCTGGAGTCTTTATGCAGGCATTCAACAAAGAAGAAATCACTTATAGGAAAATAAAAAAGGATATCACATCAACACCGTACGTGTTCTTTCTATGTGTATCTAGGTGAACATTGGAAATACGAGTCATCCGCACACAACCGAAACAAATTGGAAAAATCCTTAAGGTTAATGAAATGTTAAAGAGTATTATTATACTATAATGTCAACTAGTATTTTGTAGAAGCATTAACGAAACTTACATAGACCATATTCTGGATCAAGCTTTGCGAGGTTAGCATATCCAATACTCTGCAACATGTCAATCCTACTCTTTGAGCTAGAAAACAGTAAGAAATGAAAACTAGAAGAATCATCTAAGCAAAATTTTTACTGTACCTGGGGAATGCAAAGACTTGCGAGTGTTAGACCTGCCATGAGATCATTCTTGAACTTTGAGGCTTTGTAATTTCTCCCCCAGGAAAGTATTGGAAAAATGCCCTGCAAAAATGAAACCCCAGGTTTCGTGGGTTTCCCAACACCAGCAGTCAAGGAAGACTTGTTGCTGCTGCTGCTGTTCATTGAAACGGTCTCTCTTATTGAAGTAATGAGTTCCTGCCAGATAGTTGGAGGGGCAGGGGCACTAAGCATCCATTGAACCCTCTCTGCAGGACTCCCACGTTCCATTTCATGTGAGGTCTCAGAAGGCATTGAACCCATGGCTGCTTGCCTAGGATGAAGTGCTTGGGTGAACTTTGAAGCTATGTGTACGTTCGTTGCCATTTATAGTTGATGAACCAAGTTGCTCGAGGAAAGTGACGAGTTTATGTGCAAAACAATTTATATATTAACTATTTTTTCCCCCGTCAAATAGTATTTCCGTGGCAATAAATGCATTAAAGCTGGCTGATTATATCCAGTGGCTGAGGCAGAGCTTTCCTTCCTACATCGTGTGAGCACATTTTTTCGTTTTTTGTTTTTAAATAAACCTTGGGCTGTTTCACTCAAACATCAATTAATTAGGTATGGTTTGTTTGAATGTTATATAAATTCAAAATACTTCGTTGAATTTTTGATTATTTTTCATTTGAAAAATAAGTTGGATTATTGATTTTAAATACAGATGGTAAATAAATCATCTTAGTAAATAGCAATTAATTTTATTAGTCCAATTGAATTATTTCCTAAGTTGTAAGAATGGAAAGTTTTGATAGGCTATTTTTGGACAAGAGCTCCCTCAACCCATACCAATCTATTTAGGACATAGGTCAAGTTGGTTGGGCTCATATCCAACCTAATAGAACATTGCAATTTGTCTAGACCTTCAACTAAGCCATCACTAATGACTCGAGCTATCACAACTTGACAATCCTGCAATTAGAACCCAAACTTACCTAAAGTAAGCTCAACCTTCTATAGGTTAGCAAACCTATTCAAAATGCTCAAATCAAGGTAAAAGGTCGACGATTGAGGGGATAATCTCTAGAATAGGAGAGCTAGTTGTCTCCACTTTGTTCCCATGTATCTCATGACCTTCCTTAATGGGTAGACATACCTTTATACTTCCACAATTATCTCATCATCTCCTATTATAAATACCAAGTAACCCCTATCAGTAAGGACATTTACTCACTCTATTGATATCTTATTGTTACTCTATTGCATTTGTCTCTAATGTTTTCTAATTCAAGTATAAGAGTGGTCCCGCCGAACAATCCTCAACCGTTCTACTAGTAGTGATTTGTTTTGCTGGTTCATATAAGCAATCTTAAAGGCTTATCCAATCTAAATCTCTATCGACATAATTCTTAAAACAACAAGAAGCATATGAAGTGAGGAAAATAATGTATAGATAAATTAAGGATTATTTGGACTAAACACGTTCTATGGCAATGACAAAAGAAAAAGAGAGAGGCGAAGAAGAATGGTTAAGAGCCAATCGCTGGAGTAAGTTTGTGTTATTCTCATAAAATGTTTACAACCAAACTTGCCTAAGATAAATAGATCAATTAAAATTAGCCAACTACTTATATAAGCATATATAAGGTAGTGAACAAAATATTTCTCTTATATATTTTCATAAAACCTTTTATGATGTTTTCCATGTGGAGTACTAGTGTGTGCTATTGTGTTAGTGCTTGTGTACTTCTTTGTACCAAAGACACTTTGCAAATAAATGAGTTTAATCAATAAAGATTGTTATTTGCAATTTCTTAATTGTATTTTTTGGGCAATTTATCTACAAAAAAACTCCAATTGAAAATAAAATAGTATATTGGCATTTTGATGTAGTAAGTCATCTATAAGTGCTTGCTGATGCTATCTTAATATAAATAATCTCCTCAATCAAGTGATTTCATAGTGGGGACATAGGCAAGAGTGTGTTCATCCTATGTCATACTCATTGAACCAATAGTAATAGCGAGCTTGGATAGGATCCACTCACCTCCTTCAAGAAAATTGTATATCCTAACACATTTAGTCAAATATAAGTGACCTCGGAAACAATTGTTGTTGTAGCAATTAAGTTTAAGTTGTTCTAGTAAACCATACAAAGGATTGAAAATCATGATGATGCCTTCATTAACAATTTGATTTAGGATGCCAACATGGAGAGATACAATCAAACACATAGGTTCACAATAGGTTAAAAGCATAGAGATTTTCTTAGAAGATTTATTAGTTCAAAGAATATAACAAAGTACTTTAAGAGCTTGTTTTATTTAATGGTACTACACCATAAAGAAGTCATAAGGGATTGCATACAATACAAGAGGCACTAAATTGGATGTAAATGAGAGATGATAGAAAATATGAGTCAAACCTATCTTAAGTTGATTTGATTTGGAGTTAAAATTCATCAAAGGATTCAGTGCTTCGAATAAATTAATTGATTGGAGTTTTTTCTATGATAATTAATCGAAAGATTGAGGTTTTCCTAAGGCCCACAAGGAAGGTTGGATAATGCCTAATTTGGCTTGGTTCGTAGAATTGGCACCATCCTTTAAGACATAAAGCTTATGTTTATTTAGTCAAAGTCTTTTAAGAAAGCCTTATGGATTCAAGCTTATGCTCATGTAGTGTACTGTGTGTACTTAATTAGTATAGCATTATGATTAGTAAAGGATAATTAAGAGTGCATGCTATGGATCATGAATGACAATTATCTATCAGAAGATCCAATGGTCATACGTAATCATCAAATTTTGTAAGACAAAAGAAGCACATGTTAGTGTGTTTGTATTCAACGTTTGACTTGGAGTAATACTCTTAAGATAATTCATATTAAATATTAGCCTATTATTTTGTGTATAGGTATTGCCCTTCCTTAGCTAAAAGTAAGGGCTTTTGCTATTTTTGTTGAGTTCATTATCTAATTTTTATATCCTAATCAATTCATCCTTATAGAATCTCCTAAGTAATAATATAGGTTTTCTTAGCTTGGTAATACCTATTTCCTAAGTCCTTTCAATAATTAGTGTATGAGATTCTTGAGGAACTCTGATTTGAAGCCTTAAATAATAGTAATGTAATTTAACTTGACTTGATTTAATCAATAGGCTAAAGATTGATTGTTAGTGGCTAAGCTTATTGTATGTTTCCAGTCATGAAGCATGAAGTGCCTAGATATAGTAGTGAGCTAGAGTGGTCCTTTGAGTTACCATTATAGAGTACTAAGATATTAGTGGATGTCTTCTAATCTAATTACTTAGTGTTGTTAATTAACCATTTCATATAAATAAAGTTAGCCATAATCTCTAACTTTTTACATTTTGTGTTAGTTTATGCGATTATGTATATATTCTTTCAATAATAAACATGTTATAATATGCTCAAGTGATATAAGTATTCATGCCATTACATTGATTAAGGATAAGATTTTAGGTAGGAAACTATTTTACTATTGAAACATTTTTAATGTCTACAATTCTACATAACTAGATAACCTAACATGTTCTACTTATTAACACCTTATGATACTTTTGTTACACAAAACAAGTATTTCATTTGGTAAACTTGATTGTGAGTAACAACAATAGATGGAATATAATAGAGTTTAATTGTATGGATACAATGGTTAAGTATACTTTAAAGTAAGGGGTTGATAAGCAAGAAACTTAGATACATTATTTAGCCCATACCTCAGAAACATAATAAGAAAGTTGGATCAACAAGGCTAAGCACTTTCTAAGTTCATGATGCATATGACTGATCACTTGAAGACCAAATCTTATTCTTTATCTAATGTAGAAAATGGCAACTACTATAAGTATGAAGAAGTCTAAGGAGTTGAACTACCAAGCATTAATGAGAACTTCAAAGCTAGCATTTAAATAATTTGCAAGAGATGCATTAAAAATACAAATTCATAACATCAAACCCTTCCTCGATATTAGGAAAAGTGTCAATCACAATCTTGTAACTGGAGGAGCTTACCTTATAGTGGTATCAAAGATTAGTTAATATGTAAAAATTAAAATGATCCTATCTTAAGAGTAGTTATAAAGTGATATGAATAAAAAATTTGGTGAGTGAATATATGAAGATCCCATAATTTACCTTAATAAAGTACAATAGCATATGTCTCTACAAGATTATATGAAAGAGTTTAGCATCTAGTAATTTTGATGCAACAACTAAAATTTAGTCCCCTTTATAAATTCTAGTCATACACTTTACATCAAGCTTACATACTAGAAAATCTTGAAGAACATACCCTACATTTTAAATGAAACTTAGATAAAACTAAAAAATGAACCAACCTTATTCCTTCTACACCTAGACCTTTATTACCTTTCATATATAAGAACATCCAAGCCCTATCCATTATTTCACCAATGAAACATCAATCCAAGGAATTGAAACCACTATATCATGGTATAACATATTTCATTTCTGATTTCAGTGGTGACCAAATCTTTCCATGTTGTTAGTTAAGTTATCCAAGCTATGACGCAATATTCATACATGAGAATTTATTTTTGAAGATGCAACTAACACTTTAATAAGAATAATCATAAAGATTGTTTTATGCTCTAATCTTGTGAAATGTGTTAAAGCTAAGGTTCACTAGTTGATTTTGATGAGAACAAAAAACCAAGAAGATGGTTAAACATATAATTATATATGAGTTAATTGAAAAGCACTAACTATTTTGTTAAATAATTAAATGTCAATTAACTCCTTAACATATTTGAGTTTAAGAGATGTGATAATCCTTACAAATGATGAACTCTATAGTTGTATTGTATATATTGTGTTTGAAAGTTGGAAATAAGTAAAAGTGGTTTACCAGATTGACAGTAAACTGCCTTATATTAAAAGATAGATTACTTTCTATCCTCCAAGCCAGCATGACGGTAGACTTATCGGTGCTTGTGCTAATAATTGAACAACTTACCCGCTTGATGGTAAAGCTATGGTATCGTCATGATGGGAAGTCTGTTTCAACTAGCCGTTAGGGCATTTAGTGCATAGTAATGAGGAGAATTTAATGAGATGGTATAAATGCTCAACAATCTGGTTAAAGACAAGATAAAATCGATATCCTACTACAATCTAAAGACATTCTCTTATATTCTTTGCTCTTATTGTTTATATTTGGTCTCTTGTACTTCTTCTTGCAATCAATTAAGTGAGACTTAGTGTGTAGCACTTGAGAGCTTTTGTCTTTACAATCTTTAGAGAGAAAATGCACCACTCTTGTGTGATCATTGTATGTAATTATGATTGAGGAGACTTGTGTAGCTCTTTGAGCATTAATTTGTGAGATTAGTAAAGTGTCGTGAAATCTTTGATTAGGGGAAATTGTAGGTTCATAGAGAGTAAGGGGCGATTCAAACTCTACGTTATATTGAGGGCTTGATTTCTCTATTTCTCTCTTTTTTATTTTCTACACTTTTAATTGTCTCATTACTATATTTATTATATAAATTGCTGCATTCATTGATTAAATTTGAAAAGAAATTGAAATTTGTCCTTTATACTTAATTCACCTCTCCTCTTGAGTTTTAGCTTAGTGTTCTTTAATTGGTATTAGAGCTAATCTCTAATCATTTACTTAATCTCATATTAGAGTAAAGATTATGACATCTAATCAATTAGGCTTTCTAAAAGGACAAGCAATTAATAAGCCTCCTCCTCTTCTAACCAATAGTAATTATCCATATTGCATGTGTAGAATGACAATATTTCTTAAAGCACAAAATAAACAAGCGACTTCAATTATGAAACATGTTTCATGGCTATTGACGATGATGTATTCTCCACTTCACATAA
The DNA here is from genome assembly GCA_024138015.1 of Lumnitzera littorea. Lineage (NCBI taxonomy): Eukaryota > Viridiplantae > Streptophyta > Magnoliopsida > Myrtales > Combretaceae > Lumnitzera > Lumnitzera littorea. The sequence continues at coordinate 71,052,069 of JAMXBB010000012.1, read as the reverse complement.
TTCTTCCTTTGATGAGTTTAGAGACATATATGATGAGTTGTTAAAAGAATTCATGAAAGTATAAAAGAAGAATAAAATCTTGAAACAAATGATGAGTGAAGTAGGTGATGAATGTAATATGATCCAAAATGAATATAACAAAGTGGTAGATGTAAAAGAAGAGCTAGAAGAGGATAATAAGTACTTGAGAATCAAGGTTGAGAAATTGAGTAAGGAGAATTAAGAAATAAGCTCTCAAAACAATGAAATGATTGAAGAGAATAGCAAATCAAAGGAAGTTATTAGTAATCTTGAAGGTGAAGTAAAAAAGCTAAAACATGAGCACAAAGATGACGATTGCATGGTTGACAAGCTAAGTAGGCTAGAAATTAAAAATGTGATTATAAAATCTAGCCTAAATGATTCATGGAAAACTATAGCCAAATTCCTAGATGGAGAGAAGAATTTGGACAAGATCCTTAGCTCTTAAAGGCAAAGATTAGATAAAACTGGAATTGGCTATAGTAGAGAAAATATTTACAAGTTTTATAAGAATTACTTTGTTAAGGCCTTAAATAAGACTTATAACTATTATGAAAGATATTATCATATTGCATATACATGTGCAATACGTTGTAATATCTCCTTGAATTACAAAGGTAAGATGGTTTGAGTTCCTAAAGGACAAGCTTATGTTGTAGCAACTAAACCCAAAGGAACCAAATTATAATGAGTACCAAAGAAATAACCATTTTTTTTTTGTAGGTTCCTTCAAAGCTAAACAACAAATAGATCTTGCATAGTGGTTATTAAAGACATATGATAGAGGATGCATCTAAGTTCTCATCCTTAAACTTGAAGGATGGAGGAAATGTTATCTTTAGAAACAATCGGAAGGCTCATGTCATCAATGAAGGTAACATTCGTATCAACAATGATATCACTATTAAGTAAGTATTACTTAATGAAAACTTAAAACATAATTTGCTTAGTATTAGCCAATTGTGTGATTATAGGATACAAAGTAATCTTTCTTGCATCAAAGTGTTCTATTGAAACATTAATAATGACTAAATCCATTTTAAGGGGTATTAACAGGGAAATATTTACAAATTGATTTCAACAGGTTTTCATATTTCCTTGAAACTTCTCTATCCACTCAAAACAATAATAGTTGGCTGTAGTATAGAAAGTTAGGACATGCTAGTTGGATATCTTGTCAAAACTAGCCAAAAGGAATCTTATTAAGGGATTATCAAAAATTAGCTTTGACAAAAATAAAATATGTCAAGCATGCCAACATGGCAAACAAACAAAGTCATTATTCAAATCAAAAGATGTTATCTTAAATTCTAGGCCACTCCAACTATTGTACATGGATTTATTTGGTCTAACATAAACCTTAAGTTTAGAAGAGAAAAGATATACCTTGGTTATAATTGATGATTTCACTGAATATACTTAGACCTTCTTCCTTGCAAACAAGAATGAAACATATCATATATAGAACACACATTTTCAGTACTTAGAACTCCATAACAAAATGGAGTTGTCGAAAGGAAAAATAGGACTTTTTATAAAAATGCCTAGGACTATGCTTTATGAAAATAATCTACTTAAGTATTCTTGGGCCGAAGTAGTTAATACCTCATGTTATTTATCAAACCATGTTTTCATAAGTCCAATTCTTAAGAAAACTTCTTATGAGCTTTGGAAAAGCAAAAGTCCTAACGTATCATACTTTCACTCCTTTGGAACAAAATGCTACATTCTTAATAATGGAAAGGAATAAATTGGAAGATTTGATTTGAAGTTGGATGAAGGCATCTTTCTTAGTTATTCTCTCCTTAGTAAGGCATGTAGAGTTTATAATAAGAGAACTCTAGTTGTAGAAGAATCAATTCATGTTACATTTGATGATGCATATGCATGTAGAAAGTTTAATAATGAAGTAGATAACATTGGTGCTCAATTGGATGGTCTTAGTCTTAGTAAAGACTAATCCACTTTAAAAGAAAATGAAATCTCTAGGCAAGATGGAATCATTGATAATTCTAATGTAGATGTGCTTAGAGAATGGAAGTTCATGAAAAATTTCCCTAAGGACCTAATAATAAGGTGCAAACTAGAGCCTACCTAAAGAACTTGAGTAATATAGTATTCTTATCTCAACTTGAACCAAAAAATGTAGATAAAGCTCTAAAGGATGAAATTTGGATGTAAGAAGAGCTAAATTAATTCTCTAAAAATGAGGTATAAGACTTAGTGCCTAAGCCAAATTATATACTAGTAATTGGAACTAAATGGGTGTTTAGAAACAATTTAGATGAAATTGGAATAGTTACAAGAAATAAGGTGCACTTAGTTGCCAAAAGTTATAATCAAGAAGAGGAAATTGATTTTGATGAGACTTTTGTACCAATTGTTAAGTTAGAGGCCATTAGGATGCTTTTAACATTCATCACATGCAAAGACTTTAAATTATACCAAATAAATGTTAAAAGTGCATTCCTAAATGGATACATTAAAGAGGAAGTATATATAGAGCAATCACTAGGTTTTGAAGATAATGAATACCCAAGTCATGTCTATAAGCTTAACAAGGCTTTATATGGACTCGAACAAGCTCCTAAAGGTTGGCATGAAAGATTGAGTAGCTTCTTAATAAACAATAGTTTTACTAGAGGAATGCTTGATACAACATTGTTTATCAAGCAACATAACTCACATATGTTAATTGTTCAAATCTTCGTAGATGATATTTATTTGGTACTACCATACGAGCCATATTGATGAGTTCATTTGATGTATGAAATATGAGTTTGAAACTCAGCTATTTCTTAAGCTTTGAACTCAAACAAATCAAAAATGGAATATTTATAAATCAAACCAAATATACTAGGGAGCTCTTGAAAAATTCAAGATAGAAAATCGTAAGACTAAGCCTACTTCAATGAGCATGACTCTAAAACTTGATAAAGATGAAAGTGGAAAAACAATTTATGAAAAGATATATAGGGGCATGATAGGTAGCCTTCTATATTTAACTGCATCTAAGCCTGATTTCATGTTTACTATGTATCTATGTGCACAATTTCAATCTTTCCCTAAAGAATCTCCCTTAAGTGTGATTAAATGCATATTCAAGTATCTTGTGGGCACTATTAAAATTGGCTTATGGTATCTAAAGTTTATATCGTTTAATCTTGTTGGATACTCCGATGCCAATTTGTCAGTTACAAAGTTAATTGGAAAAGCATAAGCGACACATGCCACTTTCTTAAAAACTCCTCAGTGTCATGATATTTTAAGAAACAAAACTTGGTAGCACTTTCAACCGCTAAGGCCAAATATATAGCCACCGATAGTTATTGTGCTCAAATTCTATGAATGAAATAAACATTACATGATTATGGTCTAAAGTTCTCTACTATCTCAATAAGAAGTGATAATACTAGTGCTATAAATCTAACAAAGAATCCAATCCAACACTCAAGGACTAAGCATATAGAAATTATGTATCACTTTATTCGTGATTATGTGCAAAAAAATGATATATGCTTAGAATTTATAGATACTAGCAACCAAATAGCTGATATATTCACCAAATCCTTGAGTAAGGAGAGGTTTTGTACCTTAAGAAGAGAATTGGAAATGATCATGCAAGATGAATGCTAGGTACATAAGAACCAAGATAGTGATTTTAGCCAAAAATGGAATTTTAAATGAATTGACTAGCAAACAATATGTTATAGGACCTAAGAAACATGTTCATATAGGTTTCATGCACAATACATGACATTTAACATGGTTTGAGCACACTTGAAGTCATTCATGCACGTTTAAGCACATATATGCACAACTTCACCTTATCTTGGTTTCCATGCCAAAAACTGGCTCTCATATGTTTAACTTCAACTATATATCATGTTTGAGTGATAATTTTGGATTGATATTGATTTTGTATGAATTTGACTCACCTAGCCTTTACTAGACTCTTGGTGCGAAATTGAGCTATCTCATGCCTTTATTGCTTATCTAAATGTTACTTGACTTAATAATGCATCACTTATGCTTGTTACTATCTTTCAAATGTGTTTAGAGTATAAACTTGTCTTGAATTTGAGGAAGTATACATGATTGCTCTCTAGCTACATTTGTGCATAACAGTTGCTCTTAAGGAAATCAAGTAGTACTTTTTTGACTCCTTGATTCTTGGAGTAATATTTTGTTTCAAACATGCTTAATTATGGAACCAAAACTTGCTTGAAGTGCTGGTATGTAAAAACTTGATATCCTTGTGCAAACAATAATAATTCATGCGCATTTACACATTATCCTGAACTACATAGCCATAAGGATTTGATTTGGTTAAATTTTTACTATCTAGCTTAAATTTAAGTTTTGAAAGCTTTAACAAACCAAATTAAACATGCTTGAAGTGTTTCCTAGCTTAATGTATCAATCAAACTTAGTTTGAGTTTGGAACTTGGTCAAAAAATTAGAAAATCATTCATTTTCTATAGAATTGTAGACCATTGGCATAATGGCTCCTCTTTACAGTCATGCTAGTGAAGTCCTCAAAATAAAGGCCTTACATACAATCTATTTAAGTTACTGTCATGTCGACGTCCTCCCTTACCATCATGTCGGTACCCAAATTCATGACCATCCTCTTTCAAGACCCTTGATCTTCTCTCTCTTTCTCCATTACTCTCGCCTAACCATCTAACTCTCTCTCTTAAACCCTAAGATCAACCTCTTCAGTCTTTGATCTTCCACTAAAATCACCCTAAACTTCCATCTCTCTCACCAATCCTCTTAAAATAGTCAATCTAACGCTCCTCTTCCATCACCAACGTAGCATTCTCTCTCATCTCTCTCTCTCTATACCCCATCATCTATGTCAATTCACCTTCCTTCCTCTTTTACCGTCACGACATCATCACAACTTTGCTTATTGTCACCCTGACTTCTTATACACTTCCAACTTCTTCCTCTTTTATTTACTCTCCTTCAAACTCCTCACACTCTCAAACCCTAACGCACCAATTACTCTTACCAAGTGTTCATCAAAATGTCTCTAAAGGACCACTTACGATCTCGTGGTCCTTACTTAAGATCAACGACTTTTTCCAATGCACCAACATGCTTAATACTTCCAAAAATTTGAAAACTTAGAAGTGGATACCGATATCTTCTACCTTCAAGAAGTACTTGATGAATTTTGTATTTTGGCAATTCTAAGGGTCATCACTAATCATGTCTTGGATATGTCACAGCTTCCCAATGAGGTACATAATGATGCCCTTAGGTACTTCTATTGCAATATGTCTAATTCCTTAAATGATCTCAATAAGCCTAAGATCAAAATAAATCCTAGTGATGAGATCACCCAAAGAGTACTCTATACTTATGTTTATGGCACCATGATCACTATCACTCTTGAGGATATTTGTAGAATTATAGGTACTGAAATTAGTGAAACTAAGGCTAATATTAATTATCATGATGTATGCTTTTATTAAAGGAGGTTTCGATATTAGGGTATTAGTAGGTATTGGAGGAACCACAAGAATTTGGCTACCATAAGACTTGACCTACAAACCAAGATTCTCTATCATATTGTGATTCACAATTATTATCCTCGTCGAGGACAACAATCTAATGTCACCTTCCAAGACATGTGGATCCTTTACTACCTCCTCACCTAGAAGCAAATTTATTATGGTCAATGTTGTAGTTCAATGCTTTAAACACATGACCAATAACCCATCTCAAGCTTTCTTTGGTTTGGTTGATTAATCATGTAACTTCTAATTCACAAGGGAGTACAGATTCTTATACCCCTACAGGTTGTTCGAGTTAAACACCTTAAACTAGTTGATATTTGTCGAGCCTGATTTTTTGGTTTTTTTTTTAATTAATTTCCTCATTTTCAATTAATACTAAACTCTAACCCATTTAACATTAATCCTCGACTAAAGAAATTAAGAAATTCCGGTTTTTTTATTGAAAATAATTTTTGGAGTCGCCACCCGACCGAAGTTGAGAAAAAAAAAAAAAGAAACCATAATTAGTTGGGTGGATTGATTACGATTTGGCTACCGGTCTTTGATTTCAATTTTAAATAAAGAACCAGAGGGTTTCGAATTCGGGGCTAACCTATTAAACCCTAACGGGTACCACCATCTATTTACCGAAATTATGATTATAATATTTCAAAAATAAATAAATAAATAAAATCAAAAGAAAAAAAAAAGAACCTAAGTTTCTATAAATTTTATCGTCGCCTCGAAGGTGCCTACATACCCACTAGCCGGGATCAGACGATCGTAGTTCTTTTTGAAAACTTTAATGTGTTAGTTCTTTTTATGAAAAATGATTTGTTGAATTTGCGTTTTTATTAACCATTTTATTTTTATTAAGAAAAATCCTTAGAAGCCTAATTTTTATTCCTAATTATAAAAAGAAAAAACCTAAAAACCCAATTTTTGAAAAGTCCCAAATTAAGATTTTTATTTAAAAACAACTAAGTGATAATTTTTTTTTATTTTCAAGAAAAACCTTAAAAATTTTATGAAATATGTAATTTTTATGAAATATGCAATGTTCTACATGGTGAATATTTTATATAGAAAAGATGCTTAAATCATAAAAAAAAAAAGAGAAATATTTCCTAATCATAGAAAAGATACCTAAACCATAGAAAAGATGTCTGAATCATGGAAAAGAAACCTAAATAATGGAAAAGATACATAAATTATAGAAAAGAAGCCTAAATTATGAGAAAGATGTATAACCACAAACATGATATCTAAATATAGAAAAGATGCCTAACCATAGTAAAGATGTCTGAATCATAGAAAAGAAAATTTAAACTATGAAAAAGATGTTTAAACCATTGAAAAAAGATCTAAATTATAGAAAAGATGTCTGAATCATAGAAAAGAAACCAAAAGTATGGAAAAGATATCTAAACTATGAAAAACAAGCCTAAATTATGGAAAAGATGTTTCACCGTAAAAAAGAAATCAATTAAAGATTTTTTTTTTTATTTTATGAACATCAAAATGATTTTTTTTATCTAGAAAACCCTAACATGCCTAATGCAATTTTTCTAAATTAATACAATATACAAAGAACAAGATTTTGTAAAATATAAGATTTTATAAAAATATCATTTTGAAAATATGAAATCTAAAAAGAAAAATAATAAAAAATAAATAAACTAAAACTTAACTTAACATATGTCCACTAGACACTAATATTATAACTAATTACTAGCAATTGAAGATGTGATAAAAATAAAAAAAAAATTAGTACAAGTTTTAAAAATAACTGCGCATATATTAAGTGAGATAAAAATAAATAAATAAGATAACCCATAGACAATAATTAAAAACCACTATTACGTACCTGTAAGGCAAAGCACACAAAGCTGATGAAATGGAACATATTGGATCCCCAGTCCCATCGCGCACGCACAATTATAGAATTGGTCTAAGAAGTAGATTCGAGCGTATTTTTAACAAATATATAATTGTCCTTTCTGACTCGCACCATGCAACCCTCATTTATAAAACTCGAAAACAAATCTTTTGAATCGAATCTAAATTGATAAAGATCTAAAATAAATTCTAATCTTACAAATCTTGATTTTATTAGATTTAACGTCATTATATTAGATTTTTTTTTTCTACAACTATTTAGTCAAGATTCCATCAAATTAATTTTTTCGAATTTTTTCTTTTTTATTTTTTTTTTCTAACAATTTTCTATTTTTTTATCTCTTTTATCATTTGTCAAATTTTTTATTATTTTCTAAATTACAACCCTTTTTATAAAATAAAAAAATAAAATAAAAATTAGGACTATAGAGGAGCAAAAATTAGGTATCTACAATATTTGTTAGGGCAGTTGGAAAAAGGTAGGAAACAATTAGGTTAGAAAGAAAGAACTTCCTCCCCCATGATCTTGGAACTCAATATGAACCACCAAAGCTTTCTAGTGATGATACCAGGAATGGTGATCGTAACATTTGCTATGAAGCCACTCGAACCCTTGAAGGTCAACTTCCACCACCTATAGATGACTCTTAAGCTCCACCCCAAGAAGATCCCTCTTAAACTCCACCCTCTCTTATTTTTGGATTCCTTCCTTTTGATTTAGCTACTCCTTTGGCATCTCAAAATCCATTTTATTAATACTACAAGATGTGTTTTAATTAGCTCTAAGATGATATTTATGATCACATCTACAATAGGTTTCAAGGACTCTATAGTCGTTTCCATATGAACTATTATTGCTTGTCATGTCCTTTCCCTCCTCCAGCTTAAGATTATGATCTATCTACAGCTTAAGATTATGATCTACCTACGGCCTAAGTTGACAACTTAAGCTTATGTTTCTTATCATGTTTCTTTCCTTATTTTGTGTCATGGATTTGGCCATTAGCCACTCTTATATTTCATTTATCATATTTTCTATTGGACTTTAGTCACTGTTATGGCCTTTTTTACCTATGCTCAGGTCACTTTTCTTGTGTCATGCTTAGACATCTATCTTATGTTGTTATATGGTTAAACATCCTTTTATACTATCTATATATGTATTGGACTGGATAACTCTTCCTTATGTGGTTAAGTTGATTAATTTTATTACTCTCAAAAGATGTTTTGGGCTGATATTGTTAAGTTGGTTATGCCAATTCTCTTTGGAGAAATTTGTAGCTTTCTTATTCTTCTTTTTGCTGGGGGTATGTCCTAAGGCTTAAGCTGGGACTATGTTGAAATTTTAACATGAATTATTTTCCCTCTTAGGTCCTTGCCTTTTTTATGAAGCCAAAATGGAAGAAAAATTCAAGTCCCTTAAAAAGTCAAAAACTATGTCAAAGGAGTCTTGTAAAACATTGATAGTCATAATGAAATAATAGTAACTTTGAACTTGTCTTAAAACTTTGACAAATCATGTTTCAATGTTCTATAAAAAGGTTGATATTACAAGAAGGACTAATATGAGAAACGAGACTTGGTTCTCTAATAAATTAATACTCTCTAGTTCAAACTCTCCTTGATCTTGCTTGATTGCTATATATATATATAGTTAACCGTGGGATTATACATGAGTTAATTGAAAAACACTAACTATCTTGCTAAATAATTAAATGTCAATTAACTCAATATATTTGGGTTAAGGAAATGTGTTAATCCTTACGAATGATGAACTCTATAGTTGTGTTGTATATGTTGTGTTTGAAAGTTGAAAATAGGTGAAAGTGACTTACCGGCTTGACAGTTCTAATGGCTTACCAATTTAATAGTAGAGTGCCCTGAATTGAAAGATGGATTGCTTTCTATTCTCCAAGATGGCATGATAATGGACATGTTAGTGTTTGTGTTGGTAGTTAAATAACTTACTAGCTTGACAGTAAGGCTATGGTATCGTCGTGACGGTAAGTTCGGTTAAATTAGTCGTTAGGGCATTTAATGTACAGTAACAGGAAGAATTTAATGAGATGATATAAATACTCAATAACCTGGCTGAGGATAATCTAAAAACATTCTCTTACATCTTTTGTTCCTATTACTTACATTTTGTCTCTTATAGTTATTCTTACAATCAATCAAGTAAGACTTTATGTGCAATGCCTGAGAGCTTTTGTCTTTTCAATCTTTAGAGAGAAAAAATACTACTCTTGTGTGATCATTATGTGTAATTATGAGTATGGAGACTTGTGTAACTCTTTGATCATTAATTTGTGATATTAATAAAGTAATGTAAAGTCCTTGATTAAAGGTAATTGTGGGTCCGTAGAGAGTAAGAAGCGATCCAAACTCTACGTTGTATTTGGGCTTCATTTCTCTATCTGTCTCTCTTTTATATTCTATGCTCTTAATTGTCTCATTACTATATTAATCATATAAGTTGTTGCATTCATTGATTAAATTTGAAAAGAAATTGAAATTTGTTCTTAATATTCAATTCAACTCTCCTCTTAAGTTCTAGCTTAATGTTCTTTAAAATGCTTGTTATCCATAAAGTCGGAAAATTCTATCAAAATTTTTACAACTAATCTTGTGTACGAGTTCTACAACTATATTTGAAAAGTTCACTAAGAAATTTAAACGTATAAATTTCCAGAATCTTACTTTTCAAATTGAAAATACAACTTTCAAAAATTGTTGAAAGGAATTTTTAGTTGTTTAGAACTAAAAGTGATATTTCAAAGGGTTATTCCTTGATATGGAAGTTTTATTCATAAAAAAATAGTGCTTGAATTAAACAAGCAATCTAGTAAAATGTGACTTGATTTTATTGTTGAAAAGGAAATTGATATTTCTTTCCAAAGGTAATTGTGATAAAAGGACAAAAAAATTAAGCATCTTTTAAAAGGAAACTCATTTGACTTGATACAATATAGGCACTAATATTATGTATATCCTACATTGGATTTATAAATCATTAAGGAAGATTTTCTCTTAGCTATTGTGAAAGCCAGCTATGTAAGAAGATACTTTTTAAGACATGCTTGCATTCAAGTTTTTGAGATATTTACACAACCAGAAAAAGATATCTTAAGTCATGCTTATATCGAAGTTTAACATACCTTGTAAATTCTTACAAAGCCTACAAGAGGTTGCACTTATGTGAACAAGAAATAGAGAGTTGCATTACATATTATTAGAGAGAATTACTTTTGTAACATTTGATTTATTTCTCTTGTAATATAAAAATAGCTTATGGTAGTATACAAAGGAAAACTTCCATATAATGTTTAAAGGGGATATCTTCTAATAAGTATTAGAATAAGAGTTTTTTAATATAATTTTTTTATTTATTAGAAGGGACCATAACTAAATAATTTTTTTTTATTAAATAGTGGGAAACACTTCATTGGCCGTAGAGATGCAAAATAGTATATTAGGCAAGGAGAACCAAATTTGTCGGTATATCTCTACATTATCTTCTTATCTGTACTCTTTATATTTTCAATATGTATTATTTTTATGATCTATTTTCTGATGCACTTATTATTAAATTCTTGCTATAAACTGTTAATAAACCAAAAAGAATGCAAAAGATTTTAAAATTTAGTAAAATCTATTCAATCCCACTTTTCATTTCATATTCAAAAGAAAATTGGAGACAAAATACGCTAAGACTTTATGTCTTCAGTATGATGAACCTTTGGATTAGAACATAAATATACAATTTGAAGAGTAAACATGTTGGTTGTTATACTTAAAGATAACATAGAGGAATAAGAGGAGATGAGTGATGCGATTCTAAGGATAAAAAAAGAGTTGATAAGATTAACCATTTGTTTATTGAGCAATTAAGTAAAGCGGGAGGGAGATGCGTAAATGATGAAGTTGAATGGGCAATAAAAGAAGAGGAACATAGGTATAGACACCTAATTTTTGCCCCTCCATAGTCTTAATTTTTATTTTTTAACAAAAAGGGTTCTACTTCAAAAAGATAAAAAAATAATAAAAATTAATAAATAATGAAAATACCAAAAAAAAAAAGAAAAGGAAAAATCATAAAAATTTCGTAGATTTTTAGGAAGTAATTTATATTAGGAATAATTAGTTTTAGTGTTAGTTTTAGTTTTAGTTTAGTTAAAAATTTTATTTTAGGGAATCGAATAGTTTAAATATAATTTAATTGTAATGAATGTCAAGGCACAGGCTAACGGTCTAATGGATAAGTAGCGGATTATTTGGAGTGGATTTAATTCGAGGTCTTGGGTTCGAGTCTCAGTAGACACTTATGCTTTTATTTTTCTATCTTTGCATAAGTAAGATTTAAAATCGGATCCGTATTTAATCAAATCATATGAATATTAGTTAAATCAGATTTGAATTAAATTTGAATCTAATTTAATTAATGAATCAGATATAATTAGATATGATATGATATGATTTGGTTTAGACTATATAAACACACACACAGTTAGAAAAAGGAGAACAGAAAAATAGGAGCCTAATTTCCAAACATGCCAACAGTACATTCAACTTCCCACAGCTCTGACTGATCACTGATCCACCATGCCATTGCTGAACATATACACAATCACACGGACATACGATCAATGCCATCTCCCCACCGATCAGCCACACACTAATACTGAAGAAGGATAGCACCCAATGTCTACACCACTTCATCAATCACTACACTGTACACCGCTCCAGCATGCCATTGACGTACAGCTCTGACCAAGCACACACCAATTAGCCACGAGCCATACCCACACTTCGAGCACATAGTTGTCCAGCACGTCGAACAGCAACCAACATCAGGCCAACTCTACAACCAGACCATTCCCAGTCGACCCTCTAACAGAAACAGCAACAACACATTCACTCGCCATCTCCGATACATGACACAAACATGCTACACAATCCACAACACCATCCCTTGAAGCCGTAATTCCACACAACAGCACCATCTCTCGCCTGATCCTTTGTCGTCCATGTAGCCGCGTTCCAGAAATTCCTTTGACCGAAAACACATCGGCACATTGATTTGCTATCTACGATCGAGTCCCACCTTCTCCGACGGAATAGCAACATTGATCGTCACTCACGCCACTACGCTTGTTAACTGAACACAAGCGACGACAACGGCCCATCCTAGCACTCTACTGCTGAACATACTCATACGAAACTGTACTGTCCAATGCCAATTCCTGTATAGCATTCATATTCCATAAACGTAGTATACGCTCTTTAACCGAAAACTATCACTAGCTCTGTCACACAGCCACGTGATTCGTACCCCAACCAACATTTGCTCACCACATCGTTTCGTTAAATCACTAACCGTAACCATAACTACGCCTTGAACTTTGACAATCGCCATGCATCATTAATCCAAATTGCACGCCTGACTAATTGCCAAAAACTCCACCGAGACCACCAAACAACAATAGGTAGAGTAGCTTCCAAGCCGTGTGACAGTAGGTGCAACTCCAAGCTCCAAACAGTTGAGATAAACGCCTTGTACTGTCCAGGAACCCACGCAACAGCACCCTCCATCGATTCCCTCTTCCTCCCATCCTCACCGAACGCGATAAACAATGGCCATACGTGATCAGGTTCTGTCCAAATTTTTATGATTTATTGTATTATATTATTATTTTATTAGGATTTTAATAGTTTAACATGATGCATGTATATATGTGCATATTAGTATAAGGTATTTTTTAGCATTAGTTTTCTTTGTGAAATATATATTAGGTGCATTATATTAATTTAAGAAAATGTTTATTTAATAAGTAGATATTGCATATTAGATAAAGGATTATTAAGACTAACTATTATATATATATATTGTTATTTATTAGTTAACATAATATATAATATATGAACATGTTAGTTTAGGAATTTTAGTATTAGTATAAGTGCATTATATAGGAATTAATAAGATTAGTTTTGCAGGGTTTCCTCACATAGAAAACTATTTTATCTTTTTTTTTTTTTTGCTTAGGTATATTTTTAGGATTTTCTCACTTAGAAATTTATTTTGGAAATAAAAAATAATAAAATCCCGTTTCCGAAAAATAGGGCTTTTAGAGAGTTTTCATAAAATAGAATAAAAGACTTAGTGAATTAGGACCCTTTTAGAGTTTTCTTTGAAAAACCGAATAAATTAAAACGTAAACTTGATCGGTTTTCAAAATTAAAATAAATCAACATATTAAAGATTTTTTGAAAGAACTACGATCGTTTGATCCCGGCTAGTGGGTATGTAGATACCTTCGAGGCAACAATAAAATATGCAGAAACTTAGGTTTTTTTTTTCTTTTGATTTTATTTATTTATTTTTTTAAATATTATAATTATAAAAAATAATCCTAATTTCAGCAAGTAAATAGTGGGACCCATTAGGGTTTAACAGGTTAGCCCCCGAATTCAGAATCTTCTAGTTCTTTATTTAAAATTGAAATCAAAGACCAGTAACCAAATCATAATCAATCTACCCAATTGATTACGGTTTCTTTTTCTTTTCCCGACTTCAGTCGGGTGGCGACTCCAAAAATTATTTTCAATAAAAAAACCAGAATTTCTCAATTTCTTTAGTTGGGGATTAATATTAAATGGGTTAAGGTTTAGTATTAATCGGAAATGAGAAATTAATTTTAAATAAAAGAAACTGAGAAATCAGGCTCGACAATAGGTATTATAATTGATCCTTGAAGTTCTTTGAATTCCCTTGATGATGCCATTACTAAGAGCTTGGGGTGCAAAATGAAGGGAATCTAGCCTTTACAAGTAATTAACAACTCATGATGTTGTAATAATAAATAGGTATAGATTTATTAATTTTTTTTAACAAATGCAATGAAGAGCACATGAAGATGAAATGTTTGTAGTTCCATTAAGAGGTTACAAGATAGTTATGAATGTTATTTGTTGATATTTGTTAAACAATTGAAAACAAATTTGACATTAAGAGGATAAAGATACAAGTTAATATGGGAGAAAGATGTTCCAAATTATTATTGTGGAAGAAAAGCTTTCAACAAAAATGTTGACAAAAGCCTTGCATCTTGATTGCATTTAATGCAAAATTGTCTACAATGTAACTATATATTTAGTGAAGGAACAAATTATTGCACAACTATAAGCTGACACTTGCTTAAGAATATCTATAAACTATTAAAGAAGGGTCCAATTAAATTAATTTAAAGTGATATAGATACTCAACTTCCTAGAAAAGTGATTTCAAGGAAATGGTTTGTGAAATGTTACAATAAGAGGCAATTGAAAAAAAAAAAAAAAGAAGTTAAAGTCTCTTTGTTTTTCTAGTCATTTTGATTAAAGAGAAGAACCAAACATATAAAATGTCTGTCAACTGTAGAGACTTGAACCAATTTAATGTCATAGAAAAAGTTTTTAATTTTAATTCTCAAAGAACTTCTCCATAGGCTTAGTACTTCAACCATCTTTAACAAGATTGGGATGACATTAGGAGTGATGATATGCATTATGAATCCCTTGTTATACCCTTTTAATTTGATGAATGTCCCTTTGGTGTTTTAGATACTCATTAATGATATTTTTTGCTCCTACTTAAGGCACTTTGTACTAGTGTTTTTTGGGGATGTCTTGATGTATAGCTATACTAAAGATGATATATTTGAGCACTACCATGCACAAGAACAATTGTTGGAAAAAAAGATCATGTGTTTATTTGCTAATTATTTTATAAGTAGTTAAGTACTTAAAAAACATCATTTATAAGAAGAGAGTGTTAATTGATCTATCAAGATCAAAATTGTAGGTGATTGGCTAAACCTAAGGTATTGAAACAATTATGAGGATTCTTATGAGTAGCTTGCTATAAAAAAGGTTTATCATGGTCTTTGTGTAAATTAGCCAACTACTAATATATATCCTTCATAAAGACCAATTGAAATGTTTGAAGAGGATAAGACTTAAAAGGAACTCCTAATGTAGTCCCTAGTATTGATAAAACCAAGTTATAACAAAACATTTGTGGTAATGGTAGATGTGACTAAAATTGAGAATAGGAGTTAGGCACATGAAAAAGAAGCATTCTATAATGTTAAGGAAGGTAAATCTATATAAACCACAAAAATAATCTATTAATGTGAAAAGTTACTTGCTTTAACTTATGATGTTGATATAGAGAGATATCATCTCATAGTCTAACACTTTGTCATTAGATGAGATCATCAAAGCTAGCGGTTCTTCTAAGATCAAATAATTAACGCTCCTTACAAATAGAAATGTCTTAATAAGTTAATTGCAATGGACTATGAGATACAATATGAAAAGGAAGCTTGAAATAGCATGGCTAATGAGATTTCAAGAGTTGTAGAGCATAAGTAAGGGCTATATAGTCTTTTTGCAAATTACACCTGAATTGCTAAATCAAGATCCTTAGTGGATTCAAAACAAGATTTGTTATTGTAATAGTTAATGGTTAAGTTACTAAATACAAAAATTGAAGGGATATACAGATAAAGGGATGTTAAAAAGTGGATGGAGGCTTATGGTAGGGCCAAATATATAATTATGAGAAAAGCTAATATGAAACTATGACCTATTAAACTGGTTATTAGAGTTAAAACCTAGGGATTAGTTAATTTTGTTCAAAGGATTTTGTTCGATCTATAACTAAAGAAGACTAAACTTGTTAAAAGTCATTTGCATCCTATTATATGCTTTCAAGATGAGTAAGTAGTTTAGTGTGAGTTATGGCATGAAGAAGTGGATATTATATTAAAAAGGTGCATTTGAATCGCTTCACTTAAAGGTTGAGTTTTAAGACATTTGAACAAAGTGTCATAAAGGGTTTGATTTTTTTTTTTATCAACACTACTTCATTCAAACAAATTCTTAAGCCATCTAGATGGAATGACCCTTTATTTATAGAAGTTAAGTTTCGTTTGACTTCATTTGAGTGGCCCTTTGAGTAATTTAGATTACGTCCCGCATAGATCAATCTACGGGAGCTATTTATAGAGTTAGTTGAAATGGCAACTTTTTTCTTCCAATCAAACCGCATGTGATTCAAATGCCTCGAAGTAGCATTCTAATGAAGCCAATACTTTAAGTAGTTTTTTAGTTTAATTATGTACTTTTAGTAATAGTTATTCCCTTGATGGCCCAGCTAATTTAGTGAAGGGATGTACGCTTGTCTTAACATTAATATCACATTTTTTATGAACCTCTAAGTAAGTTCTTACTCTTTAATTCCTTGTTCTCATCAATACATCGATTTGCAGCAAATATCGAGCAATCTTGATTTATGTACCATATCAAATTAGGAGCATTCTAGTTTAATTTTTTGAATGAATCAAAATCTTGAGGGTTGTTAAAATATTATTAAACCTAAAACTTCTAAGTTAATCATTTTCATTTTGTTGATTACTTATCTTTCATGTTGATTTTCAATCTTAAACACATATGATAGTTATCAGAGCAAAGTCACATGCTAGACACATTTCTTTGTGATTTCTATTGAAACCTTGACTAGAGAGGTACTTAAATTAGCAAGGAACTCTTTGGTGGTTGATATCAGGCAAGTACACCTATCAATTTTAATATAGCAGATGTAAGTCCAAGTCGATCCTTCAGAGACTTCGAGTACTAATATTAACCTTAGCTCTATTATTTAACCGGAAAATTATTAAGGGTTGAATTAATTAAAAATACTAAAATTAACAAACTAATCTAATTATGAGACTTGATTAAGCAATTTAGAAAGCAATAAAACTAAGAACGACTTCAAGAATGCAATAACAAATTTAGGAATTATTTCCCCTAGGGTTTAACATGTGACCGCTTAAAATATATTCAATTCAATTTTTATTATTCTTGATCAGAGGGATTCACAATTAAAGTTAATACATTTCTCAAGCATATTAACCCTAATCCTAAATTATTTACCGGAATCTCTTCACTTAGTAATATAATTTAGAATTGCATTAATGTATAATGAATTCCCATACAAACGAACAACTTTCCGGAAGAAACATCTCTAAGTACACATGTAATTCTCTCCAATTATGTAAAGATCTAATTACACATGTAATTTCTTAATCATCATGCATAATATCATAAATTGATACTCTAGAAATATCAATTAACAATTAAATAATATAATTGAATCAAGAAATGATAGAGACTTTATTGAAAATTATAAATCAACCCAAGAGTCACATGAAACCTTAGGTTCCATAATCCTAAATACATGAATTCTAAGCTATTATAATGAAACTAAAAACGAGTTCCAATAAAAGCATGAAATAAAACATGAAGAACCCCTTTGGTTGAAAAATCTCTCCAATCTTGAAGTTGGTATTACTTTCACCTTTTTCTTCTCCTTCTCTTTAAGTCTCTTCACTTCTTGAGTGTCCAATCTCCCTTTTGAAACCCTAGTATGTCATTTTATAATGTATTGTAAGGTTTCTGTTTTCGTCACCAGACACGGCCTAGGACACGGTCGTGTCCCCAGGTCGTGTAACTTTCTGACCTTGGCAAATTTTTCTGGATGGACACAGCCAGGGGACACGACTGTGTCCTACACTGTGTAACTTCAAAACTTCATAACTCATTCATTTGAACTCCAAATTGAGTGAAACTCAATTCCTTTTCTTCGTTTTCAATCCAAGAATGCGTTTAAACCTTAAAATCAAAATTTTACTAATTAAGTATCAATTTCTTTAAAGAAAACAAAAAATGTAAGGGAAATACTATAAAATCACCATGTGAAATATGTTTAAAATAAAAGTTATCAAACATCCCCACACTTAAGCATTTGCTTGTCCTCAAGCAAATAAATCAAAACAAAACTTTCGGGACAAGAAACGCTAAACAAAATATATCACTATTTAGGAAACCGATGAATAAATATACTTGACCCATAGAAAAGTAAGAAAATCATTCTCAACTAACTTGCAATAATAAAGTCAACCAATTTCACCTGACCGTATTCAAATGCTCCAACAATACTTAATACTAGAGTTTACTAGTTAATTTATGAAAGTTGAAGTTTACCCGAATTATTTAATCAAGGATTCATAAACTAAAAATTGGATTTAACATCTTGCCAATCGGGAAAGAGTCATAAAAATTTTATCCATTTGACTAAAGTGTATACAATTCTCTCTTCCATCTCACCAAGCACCATAATCTAAAACAAACACATTTTACATCTACTCATCCTCTGATCATCCTCTTAGTTCATGCTTTTATTGAGAGGTCTTTTAAATTTACCTTATTTAAGCACAATTGTGTTGGTAGAGGGAAAGAAGCTCGCTCTTCTGATGGATCAAGACTGATCCATACCAACTTATTCATTATATTGATAGCGGTTAAAAACCTTGCTTTTCTGATGGACCAAGGCCGATCCATACGAATTTTTCATTAGAATTGGCATTGGGACTCAATCTTGCTCTTCTGACGGATCAAGATGAATCTTTACCAATTTTTTCTATTTATACACTTGTTATTACTTTTGACCTCCAATCATTGTGATTGTTTAGGGGTTTCTCAAAAGAAGAATTTTATTTGTTTGTTTGCTAAAAATTATAGGACTCTTAAAAATTTCTAAGAGAAAGGTATACATAAAAGTAAATTTTAAAATAACCATGACTAACTCTCAACTAGTGATGTTTCTCTAATCTCAAGTCTTAGAATCCTAAGTTAAATAACTCGTAACTTTGCCTTCCATAGATTTGACTAATCAATTCTAGTAAAATATAATAAGATCAATAATGATCAAGATGACACAGTTAATTTGGCTCAACACTTGTTAATCACCCATTGCAAGTTATCTTAAAAGTTAATTAAGTCAAATGTGAATAATTGGTATCCTAAACAGTAACAAATTCATATATATCCCTTCCCCACACTTAATAACTTACATTGTCCTCAATGTACGACTAAAAAAAAACATAGCAGCAAGAAATGAAAGAAGAAAAATCAGCATAGGGAAAAAGGAAATATATGTACTGAAAAAGAAACTAATACTTCCCTGCCTTGAAGCATAAGATACTCTAGTGGAGAAAGGGTGGCTAGTAGCTCGACAATAGCGCCCTCATGAGTAGAAGATGATGTAATAGATTTGGACCTCCTTCAAACAATCTACTTTTCACGATTTGCCATTGACAACTTAGATCATATTGGACTTGATGAAAAAGTTAGTTAATGAAAAGTGGAATGTGAGAAGAAGATGGAGAAAAAATGAAAAGTGAAGTGAAGTTGTGTGTGTGTTTATGTTTTGATAGTGTTATGTAAGGCGTGTACTGAGTCGTATGGCTGCTGGGCGGTCACGAGTTGGGACATGACCGTATCCTATGCTCGTTTAACTTCCTGTATTAGCAGTGGCTTACCTGGGCAAACACGGGCTAAGACACGAACGTGTCCTACACCCGTATAACTCTCTGTGTTCGTATGTGAATTCTGGATACACACGGGCTGGGATACGACTGTGTCCCACGCTCGTATAACTTTTTGTTGACGCGCGTTAAAACTGGACAGACACGGGTTGGGACACAACCGTGTGCTACGCCCGTGTAACTTTCTGTTGGCGGTCAGGGATACTGGGCACACACGGGCTAGGACACAACTATGTCCCACGCCCATGTAACTTTCTATTGGCACGGTATATAACTAGACGGACACGTGCTGGGATACGACCGTGTCCCACGCCCATATCACTGTCTGTGCTGATGCTTTGAAGCTAG
Organism: Lumnitzera littorea; assembly: GCA_024138015.1. Lineage (NCBI taxonomy): Eukaryota > Viridiplantae > Streptophyta > Magnoliopsida > Myrtales > Combretaceae > Lumnitzera > Lumnitzera littorea. The sequence continues at coordinate 71,031,863 of JAMXBB010000012.1, read as the reverse complement.
GCCCACACGGGCTGGGACACAACCGTATCCTATGCCCATGTAACTTTCTATAGTGATGGATTAAAGGGGCCTGGATGGACATAGGTTGGGAGACGACCGTGTCCCATGCCCATGTAACTTTTTGTTCTGTTTTTTTTTTTTTTTAGCCTAAATTCATGAATTTAATTTAAAAATAAATGAAACTTAAAGAAATAAAAATACTTAAACTAGAAAAATAAAACAAAGAAAACTAAAGAGAAGAATAAAAATGAAACTAAAAGGGAAAAGCCTATGACTAAAATTGAAACAAATAAAAGAAGCAAAGCAAAGTTAGATAAAAGAAAAATAAAATGGAATAAACTTAAAGAACTAAAGTGTAAGCAAAGTTAGACATGGGTTGCCTCCTAAGAAGTGCTATAGTTAACATCGATAGCTCGACGGGATACGTCTTCTCGTGATTCTTCATCTAGGTGAAGATAAGACTCCTCCTGTATCTCGCTTTCGAACTCTCCATACAAGCGTAAATTTACCCTTAGGCCATCGACCTTGCCGATTCCATTTTATTGGTGCATAACTTCCATAGTTTTTCTCCTTATCATGCCGCTTATCAAATTCATGTAGCCTAAACTTCTTCATTTTGTCCGCTTTTAGCTTAGATGCGGTTGTCATTGGAAGTTTTGAACTTTTCACCACAAAAGGCATGCTCCAAATGATTTCTTGACAGTTTTGGTTCCAAAATTGGTGGCTTCTCTTTGAAGGATCTTAACTTAAGATCTTTTGGCTTGTGGAGTGGATCAACCCCCTTCTTGTCCACAATAGATTCATAAACTTTTATTTGAGCTACCATTTCTACACAATTGGGGTTGGTCACCAAATTTTGATCTCTCTTTTGCAAGCAATAGCTTGAGGAATCCTTGGTAAGCGTTTCTTGCACACATGTAGATATAACAGCATTAGTGGCATTAACATTGCAACATATGTCCTCTGGGTCAAGAAATTTGTTCGTTGCCTCTAGAGTTTTAAAAACTATTTCATCATCCCCGACCCGTAATATCAACTTATGCTCACTAACATCAAAAACAACCCTAGCGGTGGCTAGGAAAGGTCGACCTAAAATGATTGACACCTCAATATCCTCATCTATATCAAGTATAACAAAATCCACGGGAAAGATGAATTTTTCTACTTGCACTAAAACATCTTCTATGATGCCTTTAAGGTATGTGATAGACCTATTAGCTAATTGAAGACTCATGCGTATTAGTTTAGGTTCTCCTAACCTTAGCTTTTTGAACAATTTATACAGCATCAAATTTATACTGACTCCTAAGTTTGCCAAAGCATTATCTACTAACAAATTGCCAAGCATACAAGGAATAGTGAAACTCCCTGGATCGTTTAATTTTTATGGTAGCTTTTTCTAGAGAAGTGCCAAGCATTCTTTGTTCAATGTGACAGTTGTAAGCTCCTCCAACTTTCTCTTGTTCAATAAAAGATCCTTTAGAAATTTCGCATACTTTAGCATCTGTAAGATGACATTAACAAGAAGTAAATGTGTAATTGTTTGAAAATATCAAGCAATTTATCAAATTCCTTATTCTGGTCAGTGTAACTTTGCTTAAGGTGTTGCGGGTAAGAGATGGGAGGCTTGTACTCCTTCACTTTCGGTGGTTCCCTACTTTCTTTTGATTTTAGTGGCTTTGCATCTTCCTTATGGTTGAATTCCACTTCTTTCTCAACTACTTCCCCACCATCCTTCTTCTCCACTTATAGGTTTCTACCACTTCTCAAGGTCATAGCATTAACATGTTCCCTAGGATTGACCTCAGTATTCCCTGGGAGTGTTCCCTGTAGTCTTTCAAAGATTAGCTTCGCAAGTTGACTAATTTGGTTCTCAAGGTTATGATGGGAAGCCTCTTGATTCCTTAACAATGATTTAATGTTGGATAAGCGAGCCTCATTGCCTTGAATATATTTTGTGAGAACTTCTTCTACACTAGACTTCTTTTCTTGAGGAAGAGGAGGTGGGAATGGTCTTTGAAATCCAGGTAAGCCAAAGTTAGTCTTCTGCTGGCCTTGGTTTTGATTTCCCCATGAGAAATTGGGGTGATTCCTCCATCTGGGATTATAGGTGTTGTTGTAGGGGTTATTTTGTTGCATAGGTAGATTTCCTAGATAATCTACCTGTTCCAGTTGTTCTTGTGCTCCATAACCCTACAAACCAAAGTCACTTACATCCGATTGCACTTGTTGAGGGCCAATAGAGAGTGCATCAATCTTCTTACTCAATAGGTCCACTTTAGCTGCCAAAGCAGTGGTCAGGTCCACATTATAAATTCCCATATCCTTTTACTTAGCTCTAGTGCTTTCCCACTGATAATTGTTCATCGCTATTCCTTCAATCAGGTTTTGTGCTTGCTCAGGTGTCTTTGTGTTCAAAGTACCTCTTGTGGATGCATCAATCATCTGTCTTGTAGATAAATTGAGACCATTATAAAAGGTCTGAATCTGCATCCATAGTGGGAGGCCATGATGTGGGCACCTCCTGAGCAAGTCCTTAAACCGCTCCCAAGTGTCATATAGCGTCTCCGCTTCCAATTGGGCAAAACAAAAAATATTGTTTCGAAGTTTAGCAGTTTTCGCAGGTAGGAAATACTTCTCCAAAAATTTCTCTACCAATTCATTTCAAGTTGTGATTGAATTTCGTAGCAGAGAGTTTAACCACTATTTTGCTCTAACCCTCAAGGAAAAAGGAAATAGCCGCAGTTGGATGGCATCATCCGTGGCTCCATTGATTTTAAATGTATCACAAATCTTTAGAAAGCTAGAGATGTCGCCATTAGGATCTTCATCTTGGAGATCGTTAAACTAAACATATTGTTGCACCATTTGTATGATGTTAGGTGCAATTTGGAAGTTATTAGCCGTGACTGTTGGCCTTACGATACTAGAGTCAACTCCAATAAGTATAGGCCTTGAATAGTCGGACATGGTCCGATTTGCTTCATTACCATTGTTAGCCATGTATGATGGATCTTCTTGCTCGATGAATCGAGTGTTGGCCTCTTCACCCTCTTCCTTAATCTCAACGATTGACTCGTCGTCTATGGTAGCCATAATTTGTCTAGGTCGCGATCTCAAATTTTAAAGGACAGTTCTCTCAATTTCAGGATCAAGTTCCACCAAATCTTCTGAGTTGCTTCGGGTCATGCACTACAAGGGCAAGAAATATAGAATCAATTGCAGCTCTAGGTATAAAAATAAACAATGAAAACAAAAGAAAAGAAAGAAAAAAAAATGGTCAAAGTAATAAAGCAACTAGTGTTCTTAATATCGAAAATCCCCAGCAACGGCGCCAAAAACTTAATATCAAGCAAGTGCACCTATCAGTTTTAGTATAGCGGATATGAGTCCGAGTCGATCCCTTAGAGATTTCGAATACTAATATTAACTTTAGCTCTATTATCTAACCGAAAAATTGTGTTGAGTTGAATGAATTAAAAATACTAAAATTAACAAACTAACCTAATTATGAGACTTGATTAAGTAATTTAGAAAGCGATAAAACTAACAACAACTTCAAGAAGGTAATAACGTATTTAGGAATTATTTTCCCTAGTGTTTAACATGTGACCGCTTAAAATATATTCAATTCAATCTTTATTATTTTTTATTGGAGGGATTCACAATTAAAGTTAATACCTTTCTCAAGCATATTAATCCTAATCCTAAATTATTTACCGGAATCTCTTCACTCAGTAATACAACTTAAAATTGCATTAATGTATAATGAATTCCCGCACAACCAATTAACTTTCCGGAAGAAACATGTATCTTATCTCTAAGTACATATGTAATTCTCTCCAATTATGTTAAGATCTAATTACACATGTAATTTCTCATTCATCATGCATAATATCATAAATTGATATTCTAGAAATATCAATCAACAATTAAATGATATAATTGAATCAAGAAAAGATAGAGACTTTATTGAAAATCATAAATCAACCCAAGAGTCACATGAAACCTTAGGTTCCATAATTCTAAATACACGAATTCTAAGCTATCATAATAAAACTAAAAATGAATTCCAACAAAACCAATAAATAAAACATGAAGAACCCCTTTTGTTGATGAAAAATCTCTCCAATCTTGAAGTTAGTGTTCCTTTCGCCTTTTTCTTCTCCTTCTCTTCAAGTCTCTTTACTTCTCGAGTATCCAATCTCCCTTTCGAAACCCTAGTATGTCCTTTTATAATGTATTGTAAGGTTTTTGTTTTCGTCACCAAACACGGCCTAAGACACGGTCGTGTAACTTTCTGACCTTGGCAAATTTTTCTGGATGGACATAACCTGGGGACACGATTATGTCCCAGACTGTGTAACTTCAAAACTTCATAATTCATTCATTTGAACTCCAAATTGAGTGAAACTTGATTCCTTTTCTTCGTTTTCAATCCAAGAACAGAAAGTTACAGGACTTGGGGACATGACTGTGTTCCAGGCCATGTCTGGTGACGAAAACAGAAACCTTACAATACATTATAAAGGGACATACTAAGGTTTCGAAAAAGGGGATTAGACATTCGAGAAGTGAAGAGACTTAAAGAGAAGGAGAGGAAAAAGGCGAAAGCAACACCCAACTTCAAGATTGAAGAGATTCATCATCAACCAAAGGGGTTTTTCATGTTTTATTTCATGCTTTTGTTGGAACTCGTTTTTAGTTTCATTATGATAGCTTAGAATTCGTGTATTTAGGATTATGGAACCCAGGGTTTCATGTGACTCTTGGGTTGATTTATAATTTTCAATAAAGTCTTTATCTTTTCTTGATTCAATTATGTTATTTAATTGTTAATTGATATTTCTAGAGTATCAATTTATGATATTATGCATGATGATTGAGAAATTACATGTTTAATTAGATCTTTACATAATTGGAGAGAATTACATGTGTACTTAGAGATAAGATACATGTTTCTTCTAGAAAGTTGTTTGTTTGTGTGGGAATTCATTATACATTAATGCGATTCTAAATTATATTACTAAGTGAAGAGATTCCGGTAAATAATTTAAGATTAGGGTTAATATGCTTGAGAAAGGTATTAACTTTAATTGTAAATCCCTCAGGTCAAGAATAATAGAAATTGAATTGAATATATTTTAAGCGGTCACATGTTAAACACTAAGGGAAATAATTCCTAAATACGTTATTGCATTCTTGAAGTCGTTCTTAGTTTTATTGCTTTCTAAATTGCTTAATCAAGTCTCATAATTAGGTTAGTTTGTTAAGTTTAGCATTTTTAATTCATTCAACTCATCACAATTTTCCGATTAAATAATAGAGCTAAGATTAATATTAGTACTCGAAGTCTCTAAGGGATCGACTCGGACTCACATCTACTATATTAAAACTGATAGGTGCACTGGTAGAAAAAGCTACCACAAAAATTAAACGATCCAGGGAGTTTCACTATCCCTTGTATGCTTGGCAATTTGTTAGTAGATAATATTTTGGCAGACTTAGGAGCCAATATAAATTTGATGCCGTATAAATTGTTCAAAAAGCTAGGGTTAGGAGAACCTAAACTAACGCGCATGAGTCTTCAATTAACTGATAGGTCTGTCACATACCCTAGAGGCATCATGGAGGATGTTTTAGTACAAGTAGACAAATTCATCTTTCCTGTAGATTTCGTTATACTTGATATAGATGAAGATATTGAGGTGCCAATCATTTTAGGTCGACCCTTCCTAGCCACTGCTAGGGCTGTTTTTGATGTTAATGAGCATGAGTTGATATTACGAGTCAGGGATGATAAAATAGTTTTTAAAACTCTAGAGGCAACGAACAAATTTCTTGACCCAGAGAACATATGTTGCAATGTTAATGCCACTAATGTCGTTATATCTACATATATGTAGGAAACACTTGCCAAGGATTCCTCAAGCTATTGCTTGCAAAAGGGAGATCAAAATTTGGTGACCAACCCCAATTGTGCAAAAATGGTAGCTCAAATAAAAGTTCATGAATCTATTGTGGACAAGAAGGGGGTTGATCCACTCCATAAGCCAAAAGATCTTAAGTTAAGTTCCTTTAAAGAGAAGCCACTAATTTTGGAACCAAAACTGTCAAGAAATCATTTGGAACATGCCTTTGTGGTGAAAAGTTCAAAACTTCCAATGACAACTGCATCTAAGCTAAAAGCGGACAAAATGAAGAAGTTTAGGCTACATGAATTTGATAAACGGCATGATAAGGAGAGAAATATGGAAGTTATGCACCAATGAAATGGAATTGGTAAGGTCGATAGCCTAATGATAAATTTACGCTCGTATGGAGAGTTCGAAAGCGAGATGCAGGAGGAGTCCTATCTCCACCTGGATGAAGAATCATGAGAAGATGTATCCCGTCAAGCTATCGACGTTAACTATAGCGCTTCTTGGGTGGCAACCCATGTCTAACTTTGCTTACACTTTAGTTCTTTAAGTTTATTCCATTTTATTTTTCTTTTATCTAACTTTGCTTTGCTTCTTTTATTTGTTTCAATTTTAGTCATAGGCTTTTCCCTTTTAGTTTCATTTTTATTCTTCTCTGTAGTTTTCTTTGTTTTATTTTTCTAGTTTAAGTATTTTTATTTCTTTAAGTTTCATTTATTTTTAAATTAAATTCATGAATTTAGGCTAAAAAAAAAAAAACAGAACAGAAAGTTACACGGGCATTGGATACGGTTGTGTCCTAGCCCGTGTCCATCCAGACCCCTTCAATGAACTGACACACTTAGAAAGTTACATGGGCATGGGACATAGTCGTATCCTAGCCCGTGTATGCCCAGTATTCCCACCCGCCAACAGAAAGTTACACGGGAGTGGGATACGGTTGTATCCTAGCCCGTGTCCGCCCAGCCATATGTCGCGCGAACAGAGAGTTACACGGGTGTGGGACACGATTGTGTCCCAGCCCGTGTGCATCTAGACTTTACGATCGAACTCAGCACGTTACACAGGCGTAGGATACGGTCATGTCCCAACCCGTGTCCACCCAGGTAAGGCCCCGCCATCAGAGAGTTACACGGGCGTGGGACGCGATCGTGTCCCAGCTCGTGTCTGCCCAGCCCTACACGATCCAGCACACGCCCGATTTATTTAAATCATACACACACTCTCTTAAACACTCACAAACCAACACATATCCATTTCTTATTCTCTCTTCTCTCCATCTTCACATCACGATTCCTTATCCAAGTAAGTTCTCCTCATTGCTTTTGCTTTATCTTCCTCATGGTTTATGCAGGTTTAGCTACTAGACATTTCAGTCTTGTGTGAATTGGTACTTGCATTTGATTTGCGAATTTATTTTGTTCTTTCATAAATATCATACACCATTGCCTTGTGTTGCTCGATTTTAATGCCTTTATGATGCCTCTTTTGGTTAGATATTCATGTATGATCTCTCAATTCTGAATTTTGTTTGCTAATTTGCTAATCATTATTCAATTATGCCAGTTAGGGTTAGCATTGTAAGAGTAATTTTGGGTCGTTTAGCGTCTTTGATATGTTGGGATGCCTACCTTGAAGCTGATTATAATGTAGTGGGTCTATTTTATAATTAGTTGGACGCATTTGCTAGTTATTTCTTTTACCCCAACTAGTTTTATGGATGCACTCTACATGTTTATTTAAATGTCCCAATGAGAATTCTGTCAATATTCTTCACTATTAATCCTTTCTCCCTCTGTCTTCGTTTGAACTACGTGTGGCAAGGATGCGCGTTTTTGATTTGGTGTGGTGTTTCTTCTCAGGTCGTTAATGGTAAATCGTGAAAAGTAGATCGTTTGAAGGAGGTCTAAATCTGTTATATCATCTTCTACTCACGAGGGCACTATTGTCGAGCTATTAGCCACCCTTTCTCCACTAAAGTATCTTATGCTTCAAGGCAGGGAAGTATTAGTTTCTTTTTCAGTACATATATTTCCTTTTTCCTTATGCTGATTTTTCTTGTTTCATTTCTTGCTGCTATGTTTTTTTTTAGTCGTACATTGAGGACAATGTAAGTTATTAAGTGTGGGGAAGGGATATATATGAATTTGTTACTGTTTAGGATACCAATTATTCACATTTGACTTAATTAACTTTTAAGATAACTTGCAATGGGTGATTAACAAGTGTTGAGCCAAATTAACTGTGTCATCTTGATCATTATTGATCTTATTATATTTTACTAGAATTGATTAGTCAAATCTATGGAAGGCAAAGTTACGAGTTATTTAACTTAGGATTCTAAGACTTGAGATTAGAGCAACATCACTAGTTGAGAGTTAGTCATGGTTATTTTAAAATTTACTTTTATGTATACTTTTCTCTTAGAAATTTTTAAGAGTCCTATAATTTTTAGCAAATAAACAAATGAAATTCTTCTTTTGAGAAACCCTTGAAAAATCACAATGATTGGAGGTTAAAAGTAATAATATGTATATGAATAGAAAAAATTGGTAAGGATTTGTCTTGGTCCGTCAGAAGAGCGAGATTGAGACCCAATGCCAATTCTAATGAAAAATTCGTATGGATCGGCCTTGGTCCGTCAAAAGAGCAAGGTTCTTTCCTATTATCAATATAAGAAATAAGTTAGTATAGATCAGTCTTGGTCCGTCAGAAAAGTAAGATTCTTTCCCTCTACCAACACAATTGTGCTTAAATAAGGTAAATTTAAAAGACCTCTCAATAAAAGCATGAACTAGGAGGATGATCAGAAGATGAGTGGATGTAAAATGTGTTTGTTTTAGATTATGGTGCTTGGTGAGATGGAAGAGAGAATTTTATACACTTTAGTCAAATGGACAAAATTTTTATGACTATTTACCGGTTGGCGATATGTTAAATCCAATTTTTAGTTTATGAATCCTTGGTTAAATAATCCGGGTAAACTTCGACTTTCATAAATTAACTAGTGAACTCTAGTATTAAGTATTGTTGGAGCATTCGAATATGGTCAGGTTAAATTGGTTGACTTTATTATTGCAAGTTAGTTAAGAATGATTTTCTTACTTTTCAACGGGTCAAGTGTATTCATTCATCGGTTTCCTAAATAGTGATAAATTTTGTTTAGCATTTCTTATCCCGAAAGTTTTGTTTTGATTTATTTGCTTGAGGACAAGCAAATGCTTAAGTGTAGGGAAGTTTGATAACTCTTATTTTAAACATATTTTACATGGTGATTTTATAGTATTTCCCTTACATTTTTGGTTTTCTTTAAAGAAATTGATACATAATTGAGTAAAATTTTGATTTCAGGTTTAAACGCGTTCTTGGATTGAAAACAAAGAAAAGGAATCAAGTTTCACTCAATTTGGAGTTCAAATGAATGATTTATGAAATTTTAAAGTTATACAGTCTAGGGTACAATCGTATCCCCAAGTTGTGTCCATCTAAAAAAATTTGCTAAGGTTAGAAAGTTACACGATCTGGGGACACGACCGTGTCTCAAGCCGTATCTGGTGACGAAAACAGAAACCTTACAATACATTATAAAAGGACATACTAGGGTTTCGGAAAAGGGAATTAGACACTCGAGAAGTGAAGAGACTTAAAGAGAAGGAAAGGAAAAAGGTGAAAGCAACACCCAACTTCAAGATTGAAGAGATTCATCATCAACCAAAGGGATTTTTCATGTTTTATTTCATGCTTTTATTGGAACTCGTTTTTAGTTTCATTATGATAGCTTAGGATTCGTGTATTTAGGATTATAGAACCTAGGGTTTCATGTGACTCTTGGGTTGATTTATAATTTTCAATAAAGTTTCTATCTTTTCTTGATTCAATTATGTTGTTTAATTGTTAATTAATATTTCTAGAGTATCAATTTATAATATTATGCATTATGATTGAGAAATTACATATGTAATTAGATCTTTACATAATTGGAGAGAATTACATGTGTACTTAGAGATAAGATACATGTTTCTTCCGAAAAGTTATTCTTTTGTGTGGGAATTCATTATACATTAATGCGATTCTAAATTATATTACTAAGTAAAGAGATTCCGGTAAATAATTTAGGATTAGGGTTAATATACTTGAGAAAGGTATTAACTTTAATTATGAATCCCTCCGGTCAAGAATAATAAAAATTGAATTGAATATATTTTAAGTGGTCACATGTTAAACACTAGGGGAAATAATTCCTAAATACATTATTGCATTCTTGAAGTCGTTCTTAGTTTTATTGCTTTCTAAATTGCTTAATCAAGTCTCATAATTAGGTTAGTTTGTTAAGTCTAGCATTTTCAATTCATTCAACTTATCACAATTTTTCGGTTAGATAATAGAGCTAAGGTTAATATTAGTACTCGAAGTCTCTGAGGGATCGACTCGGACTCATATCCGCTATATTAAAACCAATAGGTGCACTTGCCTGATATCAAGTTTTTGCGTATAGTTGTATAACTCTTGTACGTAGGAGATTGTTACGAGTGTTTGATAGTCATTTTTATTTTGTTTGAATGATAATTTCATGTTTTATGTTATACATTTTAAGATATGTCAATCGAGAGAGCAAATAGTCATATGGAGAAATATCTTAGAGAAGTTCAAAGTCGCATTATAAACATCAAGTAGTAGTTAAAGAAGTTGTTAGAGTAGATGCACACAACTCTTGATTTGTTAAATGAGCCAAGAGCCATGTTAAGTGCTCCTAAATTCACAATGAGATGTGAACTAGCAAAGGCTCATGAAGAGGCTAAGAATTAGAGAAACATATGACAACAATTTTGATATTGGACAAGGTATAGATAAAAATGTCCAAATGTAGATATTTTTAAGTTGAAAATAACATCCTTTTAGAGGAAATAGTCATCAGAGTAGTCCTTAAATTGTGTGCATAGAGTAAAGGTGCTAGGAATGATATGCATATGCTAGTTACACAATTGCCTACTTGGTAATCATTTAACTTATTTGTATGGTAGGATATGTTAGGAAATATTAAAAGTATAAAGTATAGAAATGGTTAGAAGTCATCACATAGCACTTGGTTGATGTAAATAGTGTTTCATTTTTTATTACTATCATCATGAAATGTTCTTGGAACTCCAATCCTTAAGGTAAGGCAACATGAGTGTCAAAGATAAGGTATAGGAGGTTGAGATGTTATACCTGCAATTTAAGGTGAATGAGCCCTATGAGCAAAGTATCATCCAATATGTTATTAGGCCAAATTTTGAGATTGCTAATGTTCTTAAGTTACAGCAATATGACACCTTAGATGATGTGATTAAATGAGCAATGAAAATGACAGACAACAAAAGAGAATTCCATTCTTGCCATCAATTAGACAGCATTAATGAAGGGGTTAGGCTATACGATGAGAAGTATGATAGAGAGACGCATGAGAATATGAGGTTACTAGTGATGGTTTTTAGGTATATACTAATTGTCAAACCAATAGTAAAATATAAGTAAAGGAATAAATTGTTTAACATTAGGAATATAATGCAGGGGAATGTGTATGTAGTGATTCTAGATAGTAAGAATTGTACTAATATCGCATTAACAACAATAGTATAGAAGCTAGGCCTATTGGTTGCATTGGTTAAATGATAAGGGAGCTATCTATGCCATAAAGCAACTATGTTTTGCCATCATTATTAAGGATCAGTAATAGATGACAACTTATGCGATGTTTTACTTATTCGTGCATCTCAATTCTCTTAGGTAGACCTTAAGCTATATGATAGATGTATTATTCTTAATGGCTACTGTAATAATTATACATTATACAATGATTAGAAATAGGTCCTACTATTACTCATGACTCATCCTTATCTAAAAAGGAGACTTTGTTGGTTAGTAGAGATTATGTGAAGTAAGTTATAAGTATTTGAGAGTTGTTGTTAATGCATATTAGATAGTCTCTAGTGCTAGTTGGCAATACTCCTTTAATAGAGGTCATTAGGTGGTTGTTGGAGGAATATGCCAATATATTTGTCAATGAGCTTCCTATTGGACTATCTCTTATGTGATGTAGAGAGCTAGAAATTGATCTTTTGCTTGATGTGTCAAGCTTGATGTTTCTTTTTATTTCCTTTAATTTAGATTCTTGTAAAACCTTACCTATCCAATACAAGCTGTCTAACCAAAATAAAGAAAACTTATCTTTTAAAAAAAAGGTTTGAAGTCATCATCAAGCAAAGCTGGAAAAAAAAAAGTTAGGTTTAAATGGTTGAAATGACCCCAACTTAATTACTAGTTTATGAGAAAATTATCTTAAAAATAAATTTTCATAAACTAAAGAGAACTAAGTTCAAGAGCTAAACTATTAAAACCAGTGTGGTTGCTTCATGCGGTTTGATTTGAATAATGAAAGTACATTGCTTCCAATCTTCTTTTTCTTTTTTTCAAGTTTACCATTTTTCTTTTTTACTCTTGTATGACTGGAAAATTAAATTTTTATTTTTTAGGGTGGCCTCTCTTGAGATACCTTTGTATTTGAATTCGAGGTCAGGCCACCACAGTTCCTTTCTTCCAAAACTTCAATTTTTTGAAAACCATTTCAGTTTATGCTCTTATAGTTTCCGGAAGATATTTTTCCTAATATAGAAAGTGTTTACTCGAAAAATGGTCTAAAGGAAAATGTTCTAAGTTTAGAAAACTCCAATTATATGTGTGTATATATAATTTTGAAAATGAAAATCACTTAAGTGATAAAGGCCTTTATTGTAATGAGACAAACTAAAAATTGTAATTTAGAATAAAAGTAAACTTAAGAGTGTCTACATTGTAGCCTAATGAATGTAATTGATATGAGAAACAAAACAGCTACACCATACCGTTCTTATTTCTTCTTCTTATTCTTTTATATATATATCTTTTGTGACATACAAGACCCTAAATAATCTCAACATGCTAAGTGAAAAAAAAAAAAAAAAAAGAGAGAAAAAGATTAAATTATGCAAACCACCCTCCAAAATTTTGAAAATTGCATAGACGTGGGGTTTTTTTTTCTTTTTTCTTTTTTTAAATCGGTACTTATCACCCCTAAAACAAGTGTGATTCCCTTTTTTTTTTTCCCTTAACTAGGATACCACATGTGAAATGTGCTTATATAAATGGTTACATAGCAATTTTCTAGTTAATTTGATTAAATTTATCCATATATTTAAATTACATAAGCTTTTTTTTAGTGATTATTTTAGCTCTAGTTAGTTCAGTTAATCAAACATATGGATAAATTTCTATATAAATGTATAAATAAGCTTATTTTGCACATGGTGGCCTAATTAGAAAAAAATAAAGGGCCCATGCTAGTTTCAAGCGTAGGAAGTGCCCTTTTTTTGGAAAAACCTGAGTGTTTGTGCAATTCTTAAAGTTTTCGGTGGTGGTCTCCCTAGAAAATATTATTCTAATTATTATTGTCATTGTTTTCAATTAACTATATTAGTTCTAGAAAAATGAAAAATTGGTAAATTACCTATGAAGAAACTAAACGGGTGTAGGGACAACAAAGTAATTGTTGAAGCTCCTCCGGTAATGGTTGCACCCAAGGGGTTGGTTGGATCAAATATGCCTTAGGGTGTTCATAGAAAACCCTAAGTTAATTTGAAGTTTTTTTTTTTAAAAAAAAAAGAAAGGAAAAAACCATACATACTTCAGTTTAATTAGTAAATTTTGATCGAAGAGCTTAGAAATTTAGTTTGGCTTTAATCAAACTAAAGGCTCGACTTTAAGTAATCAAGCAACTAATAGAGGGCGTATAATGTTTAAGGGGTGGGGAATCTATTTCAACTCTTGATTTCATTTGATTTTAACGAAATCAAAGAGAAAGAAAGAGGAGCTCACACGAACGAGTCAGAGAGAGAGAGATTGGATTGAAGTGATTTGTGATGTCTTTACTTGTTTCATCCCCATTGAAATGCTTCCTAAGTCCCCATTGTACTAATGTATGCATGAAGTCAATAAGGAAACTCTGTTTCTTAATGTATTCAAGTCAAATCTTTGCAAGATGGGTATTTCAACATTGCATTCAATCATATTCGTCAAAATTGACCAAGAAATGGATGTAATTGTTTGAAATTAATGGTCTAAATGAGTTTCCTACCCTTCAATTACTTTATCTATATCATTTAATTGAATCATTTTGCGATAAATGCATCCAATTTGACTAGACCTAGCTGTCTATTCTTTACTTAAACTACGATTTGATGCCTGTTTCCTAGTTGACATGAGTAGTTAATAGATGGAATTGAAAATAGGCCAAGTTTTTTATTCAATGTGATCATTAAACTGCAGAGCTAATGCCTAAAATCGGATTAAAAATGGCCTGAAAAAGGAACTTTATGATCCGATAGTTTTACGTTCCTATATTGCATATTTCACTGGAACTATTGCTAAAGCAAATTGGAGAAGATACGAGGGGCATTGAATATGGTCGACGGAAATGGATCATACGCTTACATCATGCACACAAGGCCAAAAAATGTTGGGGGATAGTATGTACATCCGATGTAGAGTTAAACCTGTAACCTCTCCTGGATATGTCGAGTGCCCTAACCGCTTGATCAATTACATTTTCTCATTAAGTCATGTGGTCATTTAAACCTTTCAGATTGACTTCTAATCTTGAATGCCCACATTTTCTGGAAAAATGATTTTATACCGTTGCAATTAAAAAGCCTACAACACATGAAAAATGTGTTTCAAAATTTGTATAGTTTAGTAGAATTATAGGTTTAAGTCTGAAAGCGGTCCGACTTAATAAAAACTTCATTTTTCCTAAAACTGGTCATTTAAAATTCAATTGATGCCACAATTCACTGAATTTAATCTCATTTCATGACCCATTTAACAAAGATACACTTTCAATGCTCCTTTTTGTGGCAAAGGGTGGAGGTTTCATTACGGGTATAAAAATTAAGAGAGAAAGCCCGGAAATCACTCATTTATTTTTTACCGATGGTTCACTTTTTGTTTATGGAGGCAAACAAAGTTATTTTAGAAAATCTCAAATTTATTTTGAATGTTTATAGCCATGCTTCGGGATAAATGATAAATTATCACAAGTCTTTCATGTTTTTTTAGTAAAAATACCCCTGAGGATCTTAAATTAAGCTATTGTGATCTTTTGGGTATTGTGATTATTCAAAAACTTGAGAAATATTTGGGGTTGCTAATAGATTGGGGTAAATAAAAAAATGAAGTCTTGGGTTATGTAACGGATAGGATAAGAGCAAAAATTCAAAGTTGGAGCAACTGTTTTCTATCTCCCAAGGGAAGAGAGGTTTTGATAAAATCGGTAAGGTTAGCCATACCCAACTATGCCATGAGTGTACTTAAATTCACCAAAACTTGGTGCTAGGAAATAACAAGTTTGTTGGCCAAGTTTTGGTGGAGTGGTGATATTTCGAAAAGAAAAATACATTGAAAGTCATGGTAAGATATCTCTTATCCTAAAAATAAAGGAGGTTTAGGTTTTAAGGATTTGGAAATTTTCAATGATTCTATGTTGGCAAAAATTGCTTGGAGGATTGTGCAAAATCCAAATGCTCTTTGGGTTCGAATTCTTAAAAGCATTTATTTCCCGGACATGATTTTATTCAGTCAAAAGTTGGGGGAAGAGTCTCTTGGTGTTGGTAGAGTATTCAGAAAGAGAAGGAGGTGATCTTGGTGAATAGTTGCTGGCAAGTGGGAAAAGGTGATAGAATTCTTGTTTGGAAAGATGATTGGATTCCTAATTGTAAGGACTTCAAACTTTGTCCTTTAATTAATTAGCAACTGGATCCTAATTTAACTATTGAAAATCTAATAGACTAAGAGAATAATTGTTGGAGTTTGAACAATTTAACATAAATTATTTCTATTGAAGAAGAGACTTCTATTAGAGCCATCCTATTACCTATTGAAAGAGAGGAAGACCTTCTTATTTGGGCTCATATAAGGGGTGGATCATACACGATGAAGTCAGGTTATTTTAGACATTGGTTGAAGCATCGGTAGTTATCTTATTTGGTTGATTCTAATGAACAGTTATAGGATATCATTATTTAGTATGTTAATGGCATCCCTAAAATTAAACATCATATTTGGAGTTGGTGTATCAATTCTTTAGCATCCTTAGAAAATCTATATAAGAGGAATTATGTGGCATCCCCTTTATGCATTTTCTATGGTGATATAGAATCCATTGTGCACGTATTTTTCATTTGTCCTCAAGCAAAGAGTGTTTGGTTTTCTTTGCTATGATTGAGAAGTGACAGGCTATTTATTAGTAATTTCTCTTATTGCCTTCATGGTTTGATTTATGATGATATAAATAATCAAAGATAATGATAGTTTATTGTGGTGTAGGTTTTTATTATTATTTGGAATATTTAGAAATATAGATGTGAAAGTTTGTTTGAGAGTAAGAGCCCATCTCTACGATAGGTCATTCCTTGTATTTGAAGCTCCATGTATGAGATGAACTCTCTAGTAGCTCCATCTTCAATAAAGGATAGTAGAGTTTGTACATAGCATAGATACCTCATTTTTGCCCCTTTTTTTATTTTTATTTTTATTTTTATTAAAATAATGTAAAGAGTCCTAATTTAGAAAAAAGTACAAAAAATAGAAAATATATATATAATTTAGGAAAATCACAAAAATAAAAAAATCGAAAAATACCAAAGTTTTAAGAATGATAAACTTTTAGAAAAAAAGAAGAGAGAGAGAGAGAGACTTAAGTAGTTTAAGGGCTTAATTTTAGGACTAGTGTTTATTTTGTTTTTTTATTTTTATTTATATTAAAACAAAGAAAGGGGAAGGACCGGACCAGGTTGAAACCTAGTCCATGGATCAAATAAAAGGGCCAAAGGCCCTTATCTAGGCCTACAACAGGTGCACAAGCACTCGCTTCTTTTTTTTTTTTTTTCACCTAGGCATATGTGGTACACACACTAGCCTAGGTACATTTGCACGTACCACAGGTGCTAGGGTGAGAATTTTCTTCCCCTTTCCAATATTTTCCCCCGAATTCATGTCATTTCCCTAGCACTTTCTCTTGGAAAAATAACTCGGTGGCTCAGTTTTGAGCCACCTTTTTAGGTATTTACTACATAATTCCATCCAACTTAATGATGGAATCATGTAGTATGCCTAGCCTGTTTTGCATGTCATCCAAGATTTTGTCCAAAAACATTCATTTATTAGGTTAAATTCGAGATAAAAAATTGAAAAAATTTTAAATGCACAATTTTGACCCGAGCTTAATTCAAGTTCCATTGATGCAATTCAAAGTCTCTAATTGGAATATTAAGTAAGAACATTTGTTTGGGGATTACATTTAATTGGTAGATTCAACCAAAATCAAAGAAAATTAGATCAAGTAGTCAAGACCCATTAATTCTCGATTTCAAATTTAATGGTGATTTTGGACTTTCCCAAACTTCTTTGAGCTAAGAACAGTATAAAAAGGGCTTACGAATCACAATTCAAGGGCAAGCAAGCTTTGAAACACTTTCTATATGCAATAATCAAAGCTTTCTCTCTCTAGAAGTTTCAACTCATTTTCTCTCTTTAAAATCCACCACTTTCGGTGATTGTTGGTGCAAACCAACATCACTATGGGCATGAACACCCTTGAAAACCCCTACCCACGTCACTCATTCAACTCTAACAACCACTCCAAGCAACAAACATCGCCACCCATCTTGATTGAACTTCAACGGCCATCCGATCCATTACCAAATGAGGTGATAGCATCCCCAAGCCCCCATTTCCCAATCCAAGTCACACAAATCATAAGTTTCCTATTAGTTTTGGAGCCTAAAACTTGCTAAAGCAACCCCATCACCTTCTTCTTCTTCTTGTCTCATACTCTCTCTCCCCTCTAGCATGTGTACGTATGGGTTGTGTGACCTAACCCGAAGACCCAACTAACCCAACCCAACCTAACCACACTACACTCAATTCGATTTGCGCACCCAAGCCCATGTCCGGTCCTCCCTTGTATCTTAATTCGGTTAATTTTTTTATTATTTTATTTATTTTTTTCTCGATTCTTGTAATTGTAAAAAGGAAAAAGAAAAAAAAAGATAGAATAGTTTGTTTTATTTTATTTACATTCTTAATTAAAATAAATAAACAAATAGAATAAAATAGTTGAAATAAAATAATAATCAACGCATTTTACCACTTAGAAAAGAATAATTTTTTGAAAAATAAATAAATCAATCAATCTTAGGATACTTTAGAACTTTCCAAAATAAACAAATCAATTAGGATCCTTTAGAAGATTTTCAAAATAAATTGAAAAAGTTAAGAAATTTCAAACTAACTTTCTTTCAAAATTTAAAATCAACTAACACACGTAACTTTTCGAAAAGAATTACGTACACTTGATCCCGAATAATAGATACATAGCTACCTACGAGACAACATAAAAAATAAAAAAAAATAGTTTTTCACTTTTAGTTACTCAATTTAGTAGAAAAAGAAAAAAATTATTTTTTTTCAATTTAGTTTAATTTATCCAATTTAGTAGAATAGAATCCATTTCATTAACTGGTGATTGAATTTCATTTTTTTAAAAAAGGTAATTTTGAAAGGAAAATATAAATTCGAAAAGTTAGTAATGATACCTATAAAGATTTAAAAGAATAGCCCTCGGATTCGATCTTCTGGTTTTCAAAAGTCATTTTTTGGAAATTGGTTTTTTCAAATGGATTAGTGGCTAGATTAAATCGGTCTACCTAATTGATTTAACCTAACCCTCTCCATATATTTTCAAAATACGTTTAAAAACTTATATTTTTCTTAATTCTTAGTCGATGGTTAATATTAAATGGGTAGGATTTAATATTGATTAAATTAAGGAAATTTAATAAAACTGGAAAAAAATCGGGCTTGTCACATAACTAAAACATGATGTTGCTTTTGAGCATCCTGTACGTAAATGGAACAAACTTGATGTTAGATTCATCAAGTTGAATTGTGATTATAAACCCTAAAATATCGGTAGTCTAAACCCTAATTTAAATTCGAGTGTCCTAAATTATGTCATGAGTCAATAAAGTTAGTAACAATAAAAGTTTATGAAATTTAATAAATCAAATATAACATCGATAATAAAAACCCTAGAAATGGATCAAAACCTAAATCGTGTATCAAAAACCCTAAATGCACAATTACCCAAAATTAAACCTGAACTTGATCGAAACCCTAAAACTATAACTTTAAGCCTATAAAATAATTAAATATCACTCAAATCAATTGCAATTAATTGCAATTATCGACTAAATCGTGTAATCGCATCAAACTTTTAACGAAACCATTATAATAACTTATAAAAATTATAATTGTAATGAGTACCAATTAAATTGATAAATTTTCACAAAATTTTAAAATTAATTTATTAATGTTATTTTTTACTATTTTTATGTTTAAAAAATTTACATATATTTTTTTTTATTTCCTATTTCTTTCTTTTTCCTTCCTTTTTCTTCTTCTATTTTTTTTCTTCCTTCCACGTTGAACTCCAGCAGATTCTAATAGCAGCCTATGTGAGAGAAATTGATTTCTAAGTGTTAGTTTATAAAAGAAGAAAATATTAGATATGATTACATTGTCTTGTCTCCATTAATGCATAGGCTTAGAATTAGGATTTGTTTTATCTTTAACTTGATTTTTTATTTCAGCTGTAATATGCAAATTAAAAGAAAACCTAGAAAACTAAAGAAAAAGAAAAACACACACACCAAATTAGAAACGTAAGGTAAAAGAGGGAAAAACAAAAACTAAAGGAGAGAAAGAAGAGGAAGAAGAAGAAGAAGATTAAGAAGATTGATTAAATTACTAAAGGATTTAGGTAAGTTAGTATTTAATTTTTGTACATGTATATATATTTTATCCTATGTACATACATATGCATTGGGTATTTATTATTTTTTTTTTTCATTTTTATGTATTAAATGTATGTATGCACAAAGGTATCTCTAAAGTTTGTACATGTATGTGTATAATATAGATATACTATGTATTTCTTTATGTATATGTATATATAAATAAGAATACATATAGTATGTATTTAGTATTTTCACAAATTAGGTATTGATATATATATATATATATATATATATGTACACGTGAATATGTATATTTATGTATATATGTATATAATCTTTATTTTCATATATGATATATATAAGTATAAGTATATGTATATCATATATATATATATATATATATACATGTGTTCCATATTTTTATACACATGTAAATTATATATAGAGAGAGAGAGAGGTGGCATGATTGTACATATTGAAACATAGTATTTTATATATGTATATGTGTACATGTATAAAAGTAGGTATATGTATATAAAGTATAAATACATCTATATTATACTTATACGTATAACATATAGTACATAATTAAATTCAAAATAAGTTCATACATAAACTAAGTTAATAAATATGTATAGATATATATATAGGAAATAGGTATATATATCTACCATAAATTAGAAAAAAAAAATTATATAGTCTAAAATTCAAAAATAGGTAAAAATAAGTAACTAAGGTAAAATAAGCTTAAAATATTAACATTATCACATATACGATTTAAATAATTATTAAATCATAAATATACTAAAAAAAAATGAAATTAATATTTTATAACTTTTTAAATTAAAATAATAAATTTTGTATATTTTTATATCACTGTTTAAACTGCGAGTCACAAAGTCTAAAATGAACCTCGTTACAAGAAAATATACCCGAAAACGATCAAAATGGACTATAAGTTCATAATGATCCGAGCTAAAACGAAAAAGTTATACGCGATTCAATAAAAACTCAAATCGACAATTTTACGTAACTAAGTAAAGTAAACATTACAAATTACGATACTAGTTTAGCTTTAAATTCTTAAACTTACAATTTTCTATATTTCTTATTCTCAAGTGATCTCGACCTTGACCTTGACCTTGAGCTGCCATCAGATTATTATGACCCTTGAGTCGATTATGGCTGAGTGAGTTTTTTTTAATAATTCCATACTTGCTTGTGATTGTAATTAGTAAATATAAATTATGATTAATAATTGAAATTTGTGTGGGGTTGGGTTATGCTCGTATATGATAATTGTTTGTTAATAGTGAATTTACTTTAAGATATGATAACGTATTGATTGTTACATAGTAAATTCGCTAAGAATTGATTGCTTGTGATCTTGTTAATCACTGAATAATAAGACCTAATTTTACTCTATTAGAAAAAGGTTAACTTGAAATACGCATAATCATACACCACATGACTAATTCAGATTGTCACATTATACAACGGTAGCGAGAGGTCATACGTAGGTTGATTATTTGATTATTACAGATTTTGTATCATGCACACGTGCGATATGACCTTACCTTGGCTTGCGGGATCATTAAATGTTAGAGGCGCTAACCGCCTAGCTAAGGGTCGAGTTCAGAGGCCTCCGTTTAGGGGTAAGTGAGGGCTGCATAAACCTACTCATAATCATATGTAGAACTCGTTTTTTTTTTTTTTTATAAAACTAAGAATGAATATACCATTACATTTTAAATACGAAACGTAGAATTTCATTATGAGATAAGTTCTAGTCTAATACCTAGATCTAACTATATCGATGTATCTCCAACCTTGACTTCAAAAAGCGTTAAATCTAAGTTGCATGTTGTATCTGGTCACTTGCATGTATTTGTTTGGCATACTGATTGATATGCATTCATTTGCTTGAACTTAATTACTGTATGGTTGAGAGGATTATCTCACTAAGCTAGTTAGTTTATACCTTGTAGTCTTCTTTCACAAGCCGAGTTGTTCATGGAGTCAGGCTGCCGCATACTCGAGGTTAGCTGTACAGTAGGGGGTCGATGTGGGAGCAAGACATGATCGGAGTGTACTCGTGATAGTTTATTTAGATTATAGATTTGATTATGTAATAAAATAATATTATTTTGAGTTAACAAGTATTATAGACTTCTTATCTATAAATTCTTATATAAATAGATTGTGTTTTATATTTCCTTAACTTGTAATTATTATCATGAAATAATATTGCTTATACTTACACAACTCTTGGTTATTAGTTGTGGCTATAGGAGTAGCCATAGCCGTAGCCGTAGTCATAGCCTTGTGTATTGCATAAAGGGTTATCGATTGTAAGAGAATTCAATCTATAATCTTTTATACGGTATATGGCAACTGCTACGACTAGCCCCTTCAGGTCGTAACAGTGATGCTAGAATTGATGTAAATGTAAAAGTGGCTAGATTGGTAATGATAGCATGAGATGAAGAAGGTCTACTACTACAGGCTATGTCCATGCGTTCTCCATATATGGATATTAAGCACGCAAGGGTTGATGCAACCAAGCGTGGTTTGCATCTAGCTTTCCACAAAGGATGGAAAAAAATATAGGTAGGGATAAACAATCTCTTAGTTTACAACAACTTAATGAATAGTGGAAGTTCCTCTTAGAAGAATCATTTTATCATTGATGAGATTTTATCTCTTAAACATATATTTGATATAATGACCCACAATCTGAACCAACTAGCTTCTAATTAGATTGTATACCTAATGAAATAGTTCGTTCTTATAGAATCGATTAATGGGTGTAAATGAAATTACAATATATAAACTTTTTTAAATATCTAATAGTAAAAATTTTAGACTACAAAATATTGTTATGGAAATAAAAATATCAATATGGTATCATAAAATCAAACTCATTTAAATCTAAAAATAGCTATACTTAGAATAGCAAATATGCAAGGTATCAAAATTTCCTAACTAATAATGCAATATTAAGTTGGTGATCATACATTCTTAGTAATGCCTTACTATTTGAGCTAAGTAATGTTTGTAAAACTTAATATTTTGAAAATGTGATGTTTGAAGTAAAAACATTAATAAAGGTGTATTTAGGGTCTTTATCCTAGAATTTAAAACTAATAAAAAACTTATTTTGAATAACACCAAATGGTAAATGACACTCAAAAGCTTGAAGTAAAAACATTAATAAAGGTGTATTTAGGGTCTTTATCCTAGAATTTAAAACTAATAAAAAACTTATTTTGAATAACACCAAATGGTAAATGACACTCAAAAGCTTGAAGTAAAAACATTAATAAAGGTGTATTTAGGGTCTTTATCCTAGAATTTAAAACTAATAAAAAACTTATTTTGAATAACACCAAATGGTAAATGACACTCAAAAGCTTGAAGGAATAGTTATGTAATGTTAGATTCCAAAAAAAAAATAATAATGAGTCAAAACAAAATTAATATCTTTTATAAGATAAAATTAATTAGGGTTAAATCTTAATTACCTCGAAATAAAGAATTAAGATTCGATGTATAATATAATGTTATATTATTTTTGAAGTCTATTATACAACTTATACAAGTTATAAATCTAGATAAAATTATATCTAAAAAGACGCATTGAATTAGACCAAATCAAAACCATTATCCAATTTTGAGCAGCATTGCAATTCCTTAATGAAGAAGGATAATATTCGTTGGCTTAAAACACAAAGCCAGCTTAAAGAAATAAGGACTTAGGTTAGCAACTCACAATACACAAAAAAAAAAAAAAAAATTATAGTATCTATTTTTGAACCTCTACTATCCCCAATTGCTTGCTATAAAAGCAAATCTCCACCCATTTATTCCTATATAAAGCCAGCAAGTATTCCAATATTCATAAGAGTTAAGTTCAACAATGTCAAATATATTTACATAGAGATTTATATTTATGTTACTATTTTATTCCATGAATAGTTTAAGCCCATCTAAAAATATCTAGGAAGTACAGAAAAATCACTGAAAATTAAAAGTAAGACCCTCATACCACCATGGTAATACCATCTAGAGATACACCACCATCAAAGCTACCACCAACTATCAAATAGCCACCAAAACCATTACTCGAGTTTTGGAGGGTGTTATTTAATTTTAAAAAGAAATGAAAGGGATCTCTTTTCTTCATCAAATTGTAGTGTAAGGTATATTTCTTACTTTATTTCACAATAGATTTAGTAAAAACAAGTTTTTTGCAATTATTCATTTAAAGAGTTTTAGTTGTATATTTGATAATTGTGAATTTCATGTAAAATATTAATGTGATCAATTGAATTAACATAGTTAGACCATAGAGAATTTACCATGATTTCAAGTTGGAGAAACCTTGAATTGTTGGGCTACTTTTTATAAACGATTAGATATGAAAATGTAAGTACTTGGAAAAATAGCTTGAAATGGCAAAACTATAAGTACCTTATATTATGTTATGAGTCTTATAAATCTAAAGTTCATTTATAGCTCCTTTAAGGAGAAAAAGAAATGAGCATTTAGGGGAAAATTTGTAAGTTTATGAAAATAATTGTTGATATTGTAAGTCAATAAAATTATGGGATTGAACACTATACTTTCCTTGGAAAAAATAATAGTAAATTGATAGTTATAAGACTTGTATATCATTGGCGTTGATTCTCAAATGATTGATCTCTATTAATAATCTTAAAAGTGAGTATCAACAAGTATAATTATCAGAATTATTAAAATTAAATGTTGTATTTTTACAAATCCAGCATCATTACTTTTGTAAAATTTTAGTAAATATATAATTCTTAGTAAAAAGTAAAAGCTTCTATAGTAAAGTTTCTTAAAAAGGTAGGTAATACTAGAAACTGATTTTATATAAATTTCAAATGTAAAGTTAAATTACAGTGATATTACATAATAAGTACCCATGACTATGTCGAGCTAAATCAAAGGGGTAAGTATAATATACTAGATAGGTCTTATCCAAGTATTATATTTTGATTTCTACTCTATCCTATATCAAATAGGCCAAATTTGTAACCCTATAGGAGGCTTCTAGGAACGAATAGCTAGCAAGCTAGGTAAGTTGGTTTATTTTCGAAGACGATGAACTATTATGCTTGTTTGTGCTTGTAAGTAAATTGATTGTGTTTGAACCTATTTGCTAAATAAGTACCTAAGCGTATTGTGTATGTTACGTTATGAAGCACTTACATGTTACATTGATATTAAATATCTGTGATATATTGTTTTGTCACCAATAATTGGTCATAAGACAGTCAGACTTAAACTTCTTAATCGAGACATACATTATATGATGCATACTAATAACCACTCAACTCTCTTGGATAGTTATAGCAGGAGTTAGGTAGAGCTTATGCTTGCTCCTTTTTTAGCTCCTAGGAAGATATAGGGATGTCAAGCGTAGGAAAGGATCTAAGAAACTAGTGGCTATCAAGATGGATTACCAAAAAGATTAAGGGCCTAAATAGTGGGTTAAGATAAGAATAGGTTTTCTATCAAGAGTGAAGACCTACGCTTAGAAGGCTATCTCTAACCTGATTGAGGGGGGGGGGGGGGGGGGGGGGGTGTGTGGTTATGCTTAACTTCATATGATAATTAGAAGACCGTGTGTGATGTTGCATTTATACTGGTTACTCATGTGTTGCATTTAGATTGTTTGATAACCTTGATTGTTGCGTATTATGGCATAAGGTGAGTTTCCTTTCACTTACTAAGCCTATGGTTCTTTAGCTCATTCTCTTATAGTTTTCTTGTCGAATAGTAGCTAAGACATTGGATAGGCTAGGAATCTAAGTATATAGGGGTCACTTCAGTGATCTCTACAAGAGGGTTTATTCTTAAATAATAGTATAGTTTATTCTGAGTGAGTCTAAATGTAGAAATATAAATACTACTCATTTTACTATTTTATAGGGGATTCTGATTCTCTATGATTCTATAAGGCAAGGAGGCAATGAATTCCCATAGTTATTTATATCAAGTACTTATATATAATATAATTAGGTAAAATGATTAAATAAATTAGTAGAATCTTGTGATCTCTAATGCAAGACAATTATCATGTGATGGGTGCACACGTAGCGTGACGACTTTAGAGGTGTTATAAGAGTGGTATTAGAGCTTTAAGTTGTCAGAGATAGGATGAACCTATTAAATGGTGAGATGGGATAGAACTTGGGTAGATTAGTAAATGGTAGCTAATAAAAGAATTAGATTCTAGACTATACATAAACTTATATTGATTTATCACTATAGGATTAAACCTACAACCTACTTCAGAAATACTGATTTAAAATTCTGATATCCTTTCTTAGTCCTATGAAAACAAGTAAAGTTTGAAGAAGAAATGAATGATCCGGGAAATGAAGTAGAGTCATATAGTGGAAGCATGGAAGGGATGAAAAATACTTAGAAATGTAAAGCCTAATTAGAGGAACACATATATTATATCATCTAACAAAAGATTATTGATAATAAAATTCACATTTAACAAAGACTATCAAAATAGTCCAAAGCAAAAACATTTAAAATAGATTTAGGAGCTAAACTAAGTTGGAAAAGAATGGGTGACATAAATAAAGACACTTAAGTTAATTGCAATTATAGAACAAAATAAAACATGAATATTTGTAATATAATAATGTTAAGTATCCTCACAAAGTGCTTATGCACATATGTACATAAATTCATACAGTTAAGAACATCTTATGAGAACTTTAACCTAAACATCTATAAGTGTATATCAAACTTATATATGTGGGGAAAAGAAAAAAGAGAAGAAGAAGAAGAAGAAGAAGAGAAAAAAGAAAAAGAGATGATAGTAAGTAGTAATGCGACAATAAAAAAAAAGGGGATTATAAATATAACCATATAGCAAGTGAATTGTAAATCAAAAAAGAAATTAGATGACTAATTCACAACTAAGGGAAAAATAAAACAATGGTACATTGGCATGTATGCATATGGGATTGAAATGGTGAATTCATTGTCTCTTCTCTCATCAATTCATATCAAATCTCCTCTTTTGTCAATCTATTTCAAGTCTCCTCTCTTGTCAATCCATATCGGTTGTTCTGTCATATGATGTCATGTCACATCAAATCGAGTCACTAGCCTACCTTTATTATGTCCAATTCATGAAAAGAAAAGTGAAATTGGCCATCCCTACTTGTATCCATGCTAATTTGTATGAAATGCCAATTCCATAACATTAAGTCAATTATAAAATAGCGAAATAAATTGGTCACATAAAACAAGATGTTAAGCAAAGAAAATATATTTCCCAATACCTACAAAGATAACAAATAAGCTACTATTAGATAATAATATCTACACAAATAGCAATAATAATAAATATAACACTAAGCAATAACACTATCTAACATATTAACACTTCATGTGTAATAGATATTCTAAGTTAAGATAAAAGGAAAATATGCCTACACATATTGTCAGAAAAAACAAGAATAGCATTACTAAATAGAGAAATATACATACGTCTCATTTTATATGTCTTTAATAAGGGTAATTAGAGTATTGGACTTAAGAATATGACAATATCCATGAATGAATTAATAAGTGTACATAGTTGACCTATAATAAGTCATCCCCTATGCATTACGAAAATTGATTCACCTACTCACTAACAATCAGAAAATAAAATAGAGGTTAGAAATATATTAAATGACGTATGTAATAAATAATTGTTATGCATAAGTACATAAGCTAACTAAAAAAAAAAACAATAAATAGTTAGTACAAATGTAAAATACTTTAACTACTGAAATATGTAAATAAGTATATAATTAAATATTCACTTTCTACATGAGCAACATAGATTTAGTTAAAAACAAGCTTTAAGTACACAAACTCATGTAACTTTAGATACATTATAGATGAGCTTCACAATGAACACTTAGCCATCATGTTTTCACCATATTGTTGGACTAAAACAAAATAGGAGTAGTGAAATGAATATAACTTTGTTATAACTACCCTATAGGTTTCTTTAGCTTATTCTCTTATAGTTTTCTTACAGGATAGTGCTCGAGACATTGGATGGGCTAGGAATCTAAGTGTATAAGAGTCACTTCAATGATCTCTACAAGAGGGTCTATTCCTAAATAAGAGTATAGTTTATCTCGAGTAAGTCTAAATGTAGAATGTAAATACTACTCATTTTATTATTTGATAGGAGATTTTGATTCTATACGATTCTAGAAGGTAAGGAAACATTGACTTCCTAAAGTTATTTTATATCGTGTACTTAATAAAATAATTAAGAAAATGAGTAAAATCTTATGATCTCTGACTTACAAGATGATTATCATGTGACAGGTGCATATGTAGTGTGAGACCTCAAATTTTGTATAGCGAGGTTGGACTCAAGCAGACATATTACGTTTACCTAAATCTAGAATTTAAAAAGAGGGTAGTGAGTGCAAATAGGATTATTAACCTGCTATTGTTAACTCGAATAGTGATTCTTGATGTACATTGAGACCTTATAGATAAATCATTTTGTATATATAAATAATAATATGGAATGTATTTACATGTCAAGTCAAAGGAAATAATTTCGTAATGTACCTTTTGCAAAATAGACATTGTAAGAAGTTTGATTTGATATAAATATAAGTAATTTAGTATTGCTTGTTTCTTATTAGAAACTTAGATGACAAGTTTGATATATATATATATATATAAAGGAAACTACTCAAAGTTATTTAGCCTACAATGTCAACCATTTGGAATAAGTATTTATATAAATAAGATAGGACTTACTAAAGACAATTGGTAAGTGAAGAATAAATACATATGCTAGCATGAAATATGGGTGACATGTACTTTAAAATACAGTGCTTTAGAAATTAAATTTAGTAAAAACTACGGATTTCATTAGTTTATTACCTCAATGTAGCAAGGAAGTGGGAATTCAATTATAATCCTCTAACTTGACAAATTGAACTCCTTTAGAAAACTAAGTGCATCAGAAGAATTTTCAAATGAAAACTCTAGATCCAATTAATCTTCACATTATAGGACTGATTGGTTTCTTAGGATGAGGAAAAATATACAAAGTGAATGTGACGTAAATTATATTTTTTAAGTTAGCCTTTAGACATTGTTATTGATGTAGCTCTTTATTTGAAATCCGAGTTTCGAGATATAGTTAGACATTAAAGGTGATTTACATGGCCTATAAAATTATTAATTTGGAACAGAAGTATATTTAAATAATATATACGTTCACTAAATTTACACATGATTTTTGCTAAATGTAGACATAGGTTTCTTTAATTACTAAATACTGATAATTTATTCTACAAATTGCTAAGCAAGGAATCAAAACTAATTTAAAGACTATTAGATGATATGGTAATACATTGTTTAGAATTTTTCAAATAGAACCAAAGGCTAAAACATTAAGTTAAATGGAGGAATATTGACATGTAAGCCATATACTAAAAATGTTAGGCTAAGTGTTGAGTATTTTATTTGACACCTAGCAACAATTTGGCATAGTTTCATTAGACTGAAAGGCTCCCTTGCTCCTAAAGTGCTAATTGAAACATTCTCTAGATGGGATCAAAGGGATATGTAGAAGAGATTTAGCAACAAGCTCAATGAAAATTATCCCAAAATTGTATCAGAAGGCAAACATTCCAAATTCTAGTTCTAGTGATCAACATAGCAAGAAAATAGTCGGAGAGTTGATACAAATGATAAAGGAATAGATCACATGAGGGTAAATCATTAATCATGGCTTAAGGAAGGTGATAGAGAATTGTAACAACAAGCTACAGTAACTTTGATGGCTAAACCTATGTTTAGTACATAATTATCTCAACTGGTGCTGACATGATTAGACTACTCGAGGGAATTCTTTAACTACCATTGGAAGGAAAAAAAAAAGAAAGAAAGAAAAAAAAAACAATGTGGAAACTAAATCAAGGTAAAAAAATGGAACAAAGGTAAACTCATATGTAAACAAACATATGGTGTACTTTTGATTTTAGTAGGATTGCAACAATGCACAACCCATTTAATTGTTTTTGTCGGACCAAATAATTGTCCTTCCAACTATGAAAATTGTTGATGTTAGCAAGTAAATGAGATTGGAAGGAACTCGTTAAGCATAGGCACTTAGTTAACTAAGAGACTAAAACTTGGAAGAGTAATTTATACAAGGTCACCTACTAGACGAAGAGGTTGGAACAAACTTGTCAAGCTTAGGAAATTTAGTATCAAATGAAGAGGTTGGATAAAGCTCAAGTAAGAGCATAATTAGGGGCTTTTTAGTTCAACGACAATATGGTAAGTGAACTTTAGATGTCAAAATTCTAAGTGATCAAGTCAAATAGGCATTTCTATAATATTATTATTATAGTAATAGGATAACTTTTCCATAGTTGATATGTAGTTTAATCGATTAAAGATATGGTTCGATATAACCAAAACGACACATTATAAGTAATAGGATAACTATGTATATCATTAATATTAAATAACTTATATCATAAAAATATAATAATTAAGTACCTATATAAACATGACTATTTACGAATAATATACTCCATATACATACTTATGTACATAATTTCATTAAAATAACTACCTAAATAATATTTCAATTGAGTTGAATTATAACACAAAGAACTAGATAAAACCTTAATGTTTTTGTAAATCTTACAAAAACTAAATTTGAGTTTTGGTGTATATAGTATTTCCAAGTGAATATAACAAAGATAGTACAAACCTATCGGAGTGAGTGTCAGTACAAGTAAGTTAGGATCCATACTTCGTGGCATGTGGAAGTATTGTATTATAGTACTAGGAGACCTAGGAGTGCTTTTAGTTGTGCTTATAACTTAGTTGAATATACACATGTCTCATATGTGATTGTTACTTGAATTGTGAACTTGGAGTGTTGTTTTATGTTCATATTTGATTTGTTTTGCTTTGTGAAATGGTTGATCACCACCTAATTGGACATAGCTAAAGATTGACCTTTGTATTAACTGGACGTGCATAGCAACCATTAGGGAAAAATGATTAGGATTCTTGATCGAAACACAGACTCCCTTTGATGAGGATAGTTAAAATGTTTCTTTCCCTACCCATAATAAACTAAATAATAGGAAAGAAGGCCACAATAAGGTTAGAGGCCATAGTTCGAAGGAAGTCATGGGTGGAAGGTATGCTCTGTTGCACAAGCCTCGGTTTGGTTTTGATTCATGAGTGCGTAGTGTCAAGCTCCTTAACTTGGATTAGAACAGGCATGATTTCTCTAATCTCATGATGGACTAGATAACGTCATGTGATGGAATGTGCTTATTTGCATTGCATTTCATTAAAATAAGTTGATTAAAAACCATATTTATGCTTAATGTGCTCTTTTGTCTTCGTCTTACTTACTGAGCTAGTTGTGCTCACATCTCTATAGACCTTACTACAGGTTAAGTAAGGATTAAAGAGGCTACACCATAACTACCTTTAAGATAGTGTGCTTTGGCTAGGGGAAGGTAATTGAAGACCTGCATGACCCATACTTTTGCTTTGACCATCTTTAGCCTTATATGGAAACTATTTGGCATATAATACTTTGGAGATATCCACTTGTTTTCAACATATTATATGTAAACGCTAAAACCTGTAGTTTTGGTAAACATGTCAAGAACACTAGAAACTTTTGATATATATAGCTAATTATTTGAAATACAACTATTTTATTAATTTGTAAACTATTAGTGTTCTTGAGTGGATATCTTGAAATACTCTAGCATAGGTTTTACTAATGATAGGTATAGAATTAGATGCTTCAAAGCAATTGAATCGAGTGCATTTAGTGTGAACTAGGTCTACAGTAGCACCTATAAGGCCAACTTTTACTTTAAGATAATTCACACGATGAGGCTGTTATGACTCCATCTCTTCGAGGTGTGATACGTAGTATGACAGCTTTAGATTGTCTCTACTAGCCCTCCTTATGGGATCGTAGCACCAACATGAGCACAGATTGGGTTGCATCTCGATCTAAGAAGGGAGTGTGCATTAATTGTAGGGATCTTAATCCCCCACCCCTTTTAGCAAAACTTTTGTTTTTCGATTGTGGTTCAAGATAGACGAATTGCTAGTAGCTTTACTTCTTTATTTATGAATAAGAATTTTTTTTTTGGTCTAAAAAAAATCTCATTTCGTGGATCTAAAATGAGTAATTTGGACTAAGCACATGAAAAATCATTTTTAAAAAATCAATGCTATTGCATTATAGTAAATTGTACGTATTTGTATTTAGACTTTTTAAATATTGTTTTTCTTTGAAAAAATTATCTCTGCTTAACCATGAGTTAGAAGAGTCTCAAGAAAATCTCTTTTTTAGGATTTTCGACATTTTTGTAATTTCTTTTTTTTTTCTCTATTTTCTCATTTTTTAAATCTTTTTGAACTTTTCCTTTTAAATTTTTTTTTATTTTTATATCCTTTCTTTTATTATATTTTTCCAACTTTTGTCTTACATCCATATAAGAGATTTTCTTTATTTTTGAATAATCACCCATGTGTCCACCAGCGAGGGGTATGCAAAATTAGGGTATCTATAATTTATGGTTATATTTTGTTATAACTTTATCATAAAAATAAAAGAGATATCTCAATTTTGTTACGATAAAATCCAAGAGCTTTGAGGATTTGATAGGGCAATAAAGTACTTTTGAGTCTAGCCTTAAAGAAAGGAGGGTACAAGACTATTATTGGGCCTAAGCTTGGATAAAAAGGGTATTGGACTGCTATTAAGCTTAGGATTAGAAATAGGGGTACTAGACTATTGTTAAACCTAGGTTCGATACAAAGGATGCTAGACTGCTATTGAGCTTAGGCTTGGATACAAAAGGTTGCGATACAAAAGGGTGCAAAACTTCTTTCAAGTTCAAGCTTAAGGAAAAATATGTGTTAAGATAACTACTAGACTTAGGTCTTGGATAATTCCACTCCTTAGGATAATTGATATTTCTTAGGAAAGTTAATACAGTCAAATACTCAAACAAAGGATAATCATCATCTCTTACGATTACTAATGCTCCTTAGGATAATCGATGCTCCTAATGTAGGATAACCATGGCTACAATGCTTTTTAACATAATTGATGCTTCTAAAACTCTTCAAATCAAAGATAGTTATCATTCCTTATGGTAGCTAATACTCCTTGAGATAAACAATACCCTTAAAACACCCCTAAATGAGGATGACTATGATTCCTAAAACTCTTAAGATTAGATGACTATAGCTCTAAAGGCTCTTACAAGATTATATGACTAAGCTTCATAATATTTTAGATGAATAAGGTTCCTAGAGTAAATGACAAAGATTTCTTCTTAAGATAGGATATCTAAGGTTTCCTAAGATGCTTCTAATGTTACATAATTGGAGTTCCTAAGATTCTAGCATAAGATAACTAAAGTTCTAGACCATTCTAAGATGGAGTTAGGATTAGCAAGGTTTCTAAATCCTAAAGATTCTCTCTTTTTTTTTTTCCTCTTTATATTTCTAAAAGCTCTAACATTGAGAAAATTTCTCTTTCTTTAAAGTTATCTTTTCCAATAAGTTGACAAGGCCTTTATTGTAAAATCTGAAAACTACTTTCTTTATGTTTGAAACTACAAAGCACTTTATTTTTTATAACTCTTTTTCTTTTTGAAGATTTGTGATAGTTAGTGAGTTTACTTTGTAGCCTAATTATTACTTGCTCCAATTCTAATTTTGATTAAAGGCCTGGCTATTAGACTAGACTATTCTCTTTAGTTGCTTAATCATCTCTCTATTGACTTCATCTAGATAAAGAGATAAGATTCTTCCTTCTTAGAATTGTGACCTTCACCTTAGGATCATTGATTTCCAAATTTAGGGCAAATAAATTCTCATGCCCTTACAGATGACTTTCTTGGATTGCTTTCTAACTTTAAATCTTTAGACACTTTCCTACCTAAGAATTGGTATCTCATTCTTGATGTGTTTAATTGAAGTAATCTTCCTCATACTCTCATGGCTTAATTTCATGCACAACATTGATTTTAAAAGTTACGGTCTATCTTGTAAGTGATATTTTTTAGTAATTCTAACAATCTTTTTTGGACTATAATGTAAGCTTTTGGTAACTGGTTGTAAATAAAAGTACATAAATAAGTGGGCCAATTTTGAAAAGCAATATTTGTTCCATCTAAGGGTTTAAAGTTAAGTACCCTTAAGAAAAACTAAAACAAAACTTCCCCAATTTCAAGAGTAATTTTTCTTTCTTTTAGCATAACTCACTTGTTATGATTAGGAAAGCCTTTATAACATGCATTGCTATTGAATTGGGAATGCTTTGAAATATGCCTTGATAATTTCATTTTTTATGCTTTAGGGTTTATGTATAGAAAAGGGATATTTTGTGTATGTTTAAGGTTTTCATAAACTACAAAATGAAGGATAAGAATAAGATTAATATCTCACGTGACTCATGAATATTAAAATCAAGTGGGTTGTGATTGAATCACAAGTCAATATTTATTCATGACTTGTGAAATTTTCATAGGTGTTGAGAAAACCATTGCAATCATAGATTGAATTAATGAATTCGCCATAAGGCAATAAGGATTTGTATAAACAATTTAGAATAAAGAGATAAGTTTGAACTCTTAATATTTGATAATATAGACTCATAAGTCTCTCAATGTTAATGAAATAAACTGTATAACATAACTAGACTAAATACTTAACACCTAACTAGCTAACTTTTAGGTTCATAAGGAAACCCTAAGACCCCTTAACATAAAGTAGGTAACTTTACCATTAAAACAACAATGAAATAAAAAAGGAACCAAAATAATAAAATAGATACAAGAGCTTATGTAGTCAATCTATAGCTAATCTTCAAGGTAACCCAGTGGCATGACTAGTTAACGGCCCTTAGTCGACCACCCTTTCGGTTGACCAACATTGGAAGACTACCACCATTTAACCACCTTTGGTTCTAGCTTTGGTTCAACCCTTAAATCAACCTTTCTTTGGTTGATCCTACCTCGATTGACCTCCATATGTTTGAATTTGCTTTTGAATTCGGCCTATATCTTTACCCTTGTCTTATACCTTAGATCTTACTCCTTTATACACATCATTGCCATGCAGCTAAAAAAGCTGCATCCTCCAATCTTAAGTCCACTAAAATTAAGGTTTCACTAGTAGCTTGCTCTATTAAAATAATTTGCTTAGCTACATAAAAAAGCTTTACTACCCTTTTGATTTCTTACTAAATACTAACTTTTCTTGTTAAACTTTTGATGAGCTCTTAAGAAGTAACTTTAGTATCCAACCATGTCTTTAAATGGTATTTGCTTTTCGTTACCTATCATAAACCACTTAATAATTATAATGCTAAGGTCTTCTTAACGGTAAGTGAGTAACATCTATAGAAACTACTTGATAGAGAGCTTCATTAGTCTAATCGGCAATGGCTGTAGAAACATGAACTCGCTTATGAACATGTGTAATCCTTACTCTTCATCTAATGAAGAGCATAAGGTTTTGGATGTTGTATAACCTATAGATTGAACTTACTAACTGAATCTATAGAAATCACATTGGCATAGCTAACTCCATCAATCACTATCATGCAAGTCTTTTCCTATATCAAGCATTTGATATGGGAAAAACTTTCCTTATGCTTTGGTTCTTACTCTACCTAATTCATCGAAGGTGCTTACATTATCATTAATGACTAATTAGTAGAAGGCACGAATATGTCCTCATTATATCTACTCCTACTACTCTTTTTTTTCCTCTTCCTCACTCTAAATTTTCTCCTTCTCTTATTATGATAACCATAGTCAAACACTTAAAATATTTAATGTTCTAACTTCATTTCTACCATGCTTGTTCTTAGTTTTTCACCTTTAGTGCCTTACCTATATTATTGTCTCTTTTAACCCCTTTATCAACAATAACTTTTTCTTCCATATCATTTAATTTTTATTGATAAGTTGAAAACTTATGCCCTTGATGCATTTGATGTTACTTCACATAGGTTGATAATTTAGTTATTACAACCTTTAAAATCGATATTGTTATAGCTCAAAAACACTTGCTATGTCAAATTTTAGCCCACTAGTGAATTAGGTTATTGATTCATCTAATGATTCTTGATGCTTACTCCTAGTCAACAATGTTTTAAGTTCCTTCACATACTCCTCAATATTCCACTTATCTTGTCTCAAAGTCTGCAATTCAATAAGCATTTCTATTAGTAATAGTAAGAAACAAATCTATGCCACATTAATCTTTACATCAAAGCCCATGCCATCACTTTCTCTTTATATTTCCAAAGCTTCTTCTCTTGTAATTTGTCCCCCTGAAGGATAGATTAATAAATAAACACTAAAGATGCCATCTTTACTTTTGCTTACTCATCTTATTTATAATAGTTAAATACTTTCTCCACCAATAGCATCAAATTTAATGTTCTTTTGTCCTGCTACTCTTAGTGAGAGTAGGAATCTTCAATTTAGTCGCTCCCTTACTATTCTTATTTCACTTTCCTCTTCTACCATCCCTAACATTGTCTGCATTAGATTCTCTAGAATTGACCCACTATTGCTACTGTAACTTCTCCTATCACTAGCCCTTGCTACCCAACTTGTTACATCCGATCTATTATGATGTTTCTTAATGATACTAGCGATCCATTCATTTGTTGTCCTAGGATAACTAATCTTCTTTTAGAATTAACCCTACATCTTCATTAGTTTTCCCTTTGTCGTCTCTTTTCTATACCTTACCTTTTCACTCTATTACTATTAATACTCTCTTAAGACAAACTATTTTTTTTCCCCTTAAATTCAATATCAATACAAGAATCATAACTTTGAAGTCAACCTCAACAACACTAAAATAGCAACAATCTCCATATCATGATCAATAAAAAGAAAGAAATCCACTTACCATGGATAATTTGTCCCCCAAAAGCTCTAGTATAGATCGATGTATATCCAGCTTACTTTACTATTAACTGGAATGGTTCTAAGATCAATCTAAAAATCCTTGACAATTGTTTTTGCATTTTAGTATATATGAATGGAAGAGGATTTTTTTTTTTTTTTTGTATTTTTAAGGTTGTTATGAATTGAAAAATAAATGATATGAATGAGATTTACATTCGATATGGCTCATAAATATTGAAATAGACCTATGTTGTGATCGAATCATAAGTCAATATTACTCTAACCTATGAAACTTTCATGTGTTAAAAGAACCATCATAATGATGTTTTCAATTAATGAGTTTGCCACAATATAAATACATTGATAAGAACTCTTGTAAAAAAGGAGATAAACTTGATTTTTCAATATTTAATGGTATAGACTCATTAGTCTCTCAATGTCAAATGACATAAACTGATTAGCATAACTACTAATATTACTTTTGAAGAAACAACATTTCTTGCATGCCAACCCCCTCCTTTCAAATGCTTCGGTAGCATTTGGATAGAATTAATATTTTTAGCAACCATTTCATTTATTTCTTTATTTTTAATTACAATTATACCCTCAATGTTTTGAAGAGCCCTTCTTCTAGAGAGCCCTTTCTGGATTACTTCCAACTTTTATAAACCTATTCCACAAGCAAGTTGTCGTGTCTCTTACTTGTCCTTTCTATCATTAGCTGGAGACTCCATAGCATACTATGTTATGTTATGAGTGGATGGATTGTATGTGGTTTGGGGTTATTGGTTTGAGGATTGATAAGGTTAGAATGGCTTTGTTGAGTGAATGGTAGTACAAGGCATAATGACTAACTAAGGCAAGGATGCATGTAACAAACTTAGATGTACAGTTGATGGAGGTTTGTTAGCTAATTTGGAAAGAAAGATGTGATGCATCCTTCCATGGCCGTTCTCCATACCCTCTTTTGGTTGTTCGAGGCTTTTCCGCTTGTTTGCCGAAATAGAGATTAGGTCAAGAGGTATCATTCTAGATTTTTCTAGCCAGATTACAATAGATAATATTTGACATGTGATAAGGATTAGTAGTGCTTCTTAAGCACATACAGCACCCCTAGATTCTCGAACACATATTATACACTTAGATTCCTACACTGATTAGTTGATGGATTCTTGAACACATATTGCACAACTGGATTCATGCGTAGATTAGTGATGGATGAGTCAATTACAGTATCATACGAATTTGTTTGTAAGACATCCTCCAATGCTTTGATGGTAGATCATCGGAATGTAGTAGATCTTGATGTTGATAGATCGTTTGTTGTTGGGTACATTGATTGTGGTATACATGCAAGTGAAGAGAGTAGTGTTGGTCAATCTGCATCTAGGGTTTCTATTGTGTTTATGTTTGGGATAACGTGGCTAGAAGAGATATTTTTGTGTGGATAGGAAGTGCTTAGGTCTTTTCAACACATCAATACAGTGTTTACACATGTGGATGCTTCTTGGGCTAGGCCACAAAGTAGTACTGGCCTAGCATATGTATTTAGAAATAGTCAAAGTTAACTATATTTAATGCTTCAAAAAACACTTGGTCCCCTACACTTGAAGCTAAGGAATGTTTAACACTACTATTAGGATTGACTAAGACTAAGGAATTGGGCACACATATATGTGTATTTCCTACTGATTGCCTAATGATTTTTTAAGCTTTACATGGTTCAGATCATTAGCTTCATTCGAATTCTAAATGTTATTTCCAGCAAATCATGTCAGACTTGCAATGTGTTAGTGATGTTCATGTGAATTTCATTTGAGAAATATGTAATGTTGTTTAGTGAAATTCATAATCTTATTCAATCAAGAAAAGTATTTGACAAGGTATAATATATAGCAGGGAAAAGGAAATGATAAAGGAAAGGAAATAAAGGAAATAAAGGAATACTCCTATAATTAAGCTCTGATAGAGGAAATAAATATATCAGTATTATAGGAAAGCTAATAAATGGGGATTTCCAATACTCCCTCTCAAGTTGGAGCATGAAAGTCACAAATTCCTAGCATACTCATTAGATGGTGGAATTGAGACTTCCCAAGTGCTTTTGTAAACAATTCACCAATTTGAACTTGCAATAGAACGTGAAGTGTATTTAACTCCTTGGTTATGATATGATCACGAACGAAATGGCAATTAATTTCTATGTGTTTTATGCATTCGTGGAAAATTGGATTAGCAACTATGTGAAGAGCAGCTTGATTGTCACAAAATAACAACATGGAGAATGACAATGGCACCTATAGGTTTGAGAACAGGGAGCGTAACCAAAGTAATTCACTTATAGCATTGGCCATTGGTCAATATTGTGCTTCGGCTGAGGAACGAGAAACTGTTGTTTGTTTTTTTTACTTCCAAGATATTTGAATGTTTCTAAAAAAAACAACATACGTAGTAGTTGAGCGTCTGGTAGTTGGGCAGCTTGCCCAATCTAAATCAAACTAGCAACAGGTAAGAAGATTCCTTATCCAGGTGCTGCTTTGAGATAATGCAACACTCTACCGGCTGCATTTAAGTGAGGGACATGAGGATCTTGCATGAATTGACTTAAAACTTGAACTGGGTAGTTTATTTCAAGCTGAGTAGTAGTTAAATAAATTAGATAGCCAATGAGTCGACGATATCGACTTGCATCTTGAATTGGTTTACCTACCCCAGCTATTAAGCCATGTCATTGCTCCATAAGAAATTTTACAGGTTGTGCATCAAGATAGTTTACCTCTTCAAGAAGATCAAGAGTATATTTCCGTTGGTTGAGAAAGATGCCTTCCTTTTTACGAGCAATTTCAACACCAAGGAAATATTTAAGTGTCCCACAATCTTTCATGTGGAATGTTGAACTAAGGTGTTATTTCACATGTTTAACTGTGGTTGCATCATTACCAGCCAGTACTACATTGTCTATGTAGACTAACAGAGTAGTAAATCAGGATCCATCAATGTGAGTGAACAATGAGTTATTAGCAGTAGATTGTCTGAATCAAAGATCTTTCATAGAAGTGCTAAATTTCTTAAACCAATTTCTAGAAGCCTATTTAAGACTGTAAAGTGACTTACATAGTCTACAAACATAATCATCACTTAGTTTTGAAAAACCTTGAGGTAGTTTCATTTATACCTTTTCATGTAAATCTCATATAAGAATGCATTATTAACGTCTAGTTGGTGTAATTCCTAATGTCGTATCGCAACTACAGCTAATAAATAGCGTAAAGTTGTGATTTTCGCAACTGGAGTGAAGGTGTCATGATAATCAAATCCCTCTATCTACAAAAAACCTTTAGCAACCAAACAAGTCTTGAAGCGCTCAATAGAACCATCCAATTTGTCTTTAATCTTGTATACCTACTTGGAATCGATGGCATGTTTAGCAACTAGTAATGGTTCTAAAGTCCAAGTTTGATTCTCTTCTAAGGCATTAATTTCTTACTGCATGGCATCTCTCCAACGTTTGTCTTTAACAACTTGAAAAAAAGATCTTGGTTCATCTAAGGATGTGATAGAAGCTAGAAATGCTTGATAAGTGTTACTGAAATGAGAGTAAGACAAGTTTTGAGATAAATGATAGACAATACTTGAGTTCACTAATGGAAGAGGCTCTTAGGATGGTAATAACGAAGGAAACAATTCATAGTCAAAACTAGAAAGCTTTGTAGACACCTGCCTTAAGCGTTGAGCTCATTGGAGTGGAGTTGAAGTATGTGTTTTTGGTGTATTTTGGTTATGGATGATTGGAATGGGAGTAGAGTTGTTTTGATCTTGGTTTTCTTTAATGTGCTATAAGTGTGCATGTTCTAGAAATTGTATTGTCATGGTGCTATCTTGGTTCAAGATATGAGTTAAATTCTCACTATAAGTAGGATCATGACATGGTTTGTTGATTTGCTATTTGTCATTGGAATCAATCTACCCTTTTGAGTTTGAAAAATTAGGAGAAGGCTTTGATTGAAAGGGAAACTCCTTCTCATAAAATACTACATCTCTTGACACAAACATCCTTTTTCTTTCTAGATCATAAACCTTATACCCCTTTTGTCCATGAGGATAACCAACAAATATACAATGATAGGCTCTACTTAAGAATTTATTATGTATTCTATCATGATTATGTGCATAGCAAAGAGAACCAAAGACCTTTAAGTGAGCATAATCTGGTTTTCTTTTGAATAAAACTTCATAAGGACTTTTTCCCCCAAGAATAGGAGTTGGTATCATGTTGATGAGATATACTGCAATTAAAACACATTCCCCCCAAAACTTTAAGGGTAAATTGGCCTGGAAACACAAAGATCGTGCTACTTCAAGGATATGACGGTGTTTGCATTCTACTCTCCCATTTTGTTGTAGGGTGGTGACATAAGAGGTTTGATAATCTATCCCTTGACTAACAAAGAAATCCCTCATGGATTTTGATACAAATTCACTCCCATTGTCACTCCTAACTACTTGCATAGAACATTTGAATTAAGTTTGTACTAAGCGATAGAACATAGTCAAAAAGTTATATGCTTGAGATTTATTTCTTAAAAGATATACCTAGGTACCCTTAGAATAGTCATCCACAATAGTAAAAAAGAAACAAGCACCATTAAATGAAGGGATAGAATAAGCTCCCCAGATGTCAACATGAATGAGAGCAAAAGGCTTAAGGCTCCTATTATTGCTAACAGAAAAAGGTAATCTTATTTGTTTAGATTTGTGACAAACATCACAAGCTTCATCAAAATGATTAGAGGTATTGATGCTAGGTATCAATTTCAGTCTTTTAAGATAAGGGTGGCCTAAGTGCATGTATCACAAAGCTGTGTTTGATTCAACAACACTATGACTTGCAATAGCATGACCTCCCTCCATTTGGTAGACACCATCCCAAAGTCTAGCCACTCCAATCAACATCCTCATATGTAGGTCCTAGAAAACAAAAAAGTCAAGAAAGAAAGTAACTAAACAATTTAAATCTTTGGTTGCTTTGGAGATTATATTTGAAATCAGGTACATATATGACATTTTGTAGGTTGATGTTTGGTGTTAGGTAAGCATTGCCAATGTGTGATACAGGAAGGACAGATCCACTTGGTATTTTAACATGTGGATATGATGAAATGTGTTCAACATCATCAAGCAAATTCTTATCTCCTACCATATGATCAGATGCACTACTATCTACTATCCATGATTTTCTTATCAATGTGGACCTACTAGCAAAATTTGTTAAGACTTCATTACCAGGTGCTAAGGTTATATTGCTTATCAATCCAAGAATCTCTAGGAGTTTGATGTATTGCTCAGTTGTCAAGCCTAGAGTTTGCTGACCTTGAGGCTCAAAAATACTCCTTGATTCCCTATTGTTGAATGTAGAGGAGTAAGTGGATCGGTGATGTAAACCCCGCGAATTTAGCTTTCTAAGTATAGAAATAAACGTCCAAACTGTAGATGATTTTCTAAACTCAAAAGAGCCAATGAGATTTAAAACCAATAAAATCTCAATCCAAAACCTAAAGTGGATACGAAAAACCTTAAATCATCAATTGAACCCTAACCGCATACGAAGACCCTAAAACCTCGAACCTCATCAAAACCCTAAGATAACAATCAAAGATTTAATCGCGTAAGAATATATGAAACCCTAAATGTGTAAAAACATTAGAG
The DNA here is from genome assembly GCA_024138015.1 of Lumnitzera littorea. Classification (NCBI taxonomy): domain Eukaryota; kingdom Viridiplantae; phylum Streptophyta; class Magnoliopsida; order Myrtales; family Combretaceae; genus Lumnitzera; species Lumnitzera littorea. Next base: position 70,989,350 of record JAMXBB010000012.1, on the reverse strand, counting down.
ATTGTGCCCTAAAGTAATAAAAACCCTAAAGTAATAAAAACCCTAAAACTATAACTTTAAGGATATAAAAGCACTAATTCACCATAATTTACCTTAAAACCTAAGTGATAATATATCCTCCATATTTTGCCATTTCATCGGTAAACGACTAAAGATAACCCTCAATCATGCATAAACATTTAGAATACTTAAGCGATCCCTTAGAAACTAAGATAATGAGTCATAGATTATATTTATCCCTTAAGTATGTGATTAAGATAGTATTACATAGCGTTAAGGGTATAGTTGAAGATTAGGTTAAATGTAGTAAACCTTAATACCCTAAATGCTATTTTTCATCTTAATTACACTAAGTAGCTTACCAAATGATGTATATAGGATATAAATACCTAATGGA